>CM039595.1:49721937-50037203 GCA_022457205.1 Saccharum spontaneum
CCATTACAAAAATGTTTACAGGCTTTACCTCTTATAAATGCAGCCTGTCTTTCCAATTCTGCACAACATTATCTTTGTGAGTTAGCCACTTATGTAGTAGAAGCTTGCGTATATTAGGGATGTCACTCTCCTTGAAATATTGCATTGAACGTCCATCCCAATGTTCAGCATGCATCAACATATGGAAACCACAATCATGACTACAGGGACAAAACAATATAGAACTCAGTGTAGATAACAAATCTGACTGTATGCAGAAAGGTAACATTAGTTAGACCAGAAAAACTACTTACTTGTTGGACTGCATTGGAACACCAATATCAACAAGTTCATAATTGTATATAGGCTTCTTTGCCTCATAACCATGTTTGGTCCAAAGTTCTCTGATCGCACCTATCAAGGTGTTGCAGCACTTGAAGAGAGCTTCATCTTCCAGAGTTCGCATTGAGTCTAACACCTCAAACCTCTTGTTTCGTAGGTTCAGGACAAGCAAAAAGTAGTGTCCTACTTGTGATGCAGATTTTCCATCTCCAAGTGATTGAAGCACAGGGAACATCACCTATGTTGGGTTGGTTATTATCAATGAATGTCATTGAGGAAGAAAAAATCATGTATGACGAAACCAAAATGCATGTGAAGATATGAAAATACCATTTGACGATGGTCTAGATGGTTATCTGGACGCCAGAATTCACGTGAGACCTGTGTCGTAGTTAGGTTGCCCTGCTGCATGAAAGTCTACGAAAAAACAGCAGCAAAACTGCCTTAACAAATTAAGAAAATTGCTAATTAAAACATGAAAAATTACTTGATACTAAAAGAAGAATTGCTTCTGTACAAATTCACTAGAATTCATATATTAGTTTAATCCAACTTGGAGCACGACTTGTAAGTTCAGTGTTGCAGATAATGCCATTCAGCAATTTCAGCACTTTGCATACAGGCTAGTACCTCTAGGCTTAAATTTAATGGACGAAAAATATGAACTAACCGAGACTCGTAAAGGTAGAACACGTTTGACAGTCTTTCTACTGGTGTCGTCAATTGTGTAGATTGCAATTTCAGCAACTGAGCTCATTAGCTTCCCACCAGGCTTAACAGATAGAGCAAGATGATCTAGCGTCACATAAAAGCTCCAGAAACTGATTATGACCACGCTGCACACATAAAAGAAGCAAGTGAGAATAAATCATTGATAACATGATGATCAACATTTTTAAAATAATGAAGGAAGACATGGTTATGGGCATACGCACTCTTGAGCTTTTTTAGATATATTAGACCTTGCATTTCCATGTGCACACACAGCAGCATATAAATCACAAACATCCTTGCTGCAATGGAAAGTCCTCTTTGTAACAAAGTCAATATAAGGCGATTGGAGAGCAGCTGGCCTTTTCTGAATCCTTCTTGGATGAGGTTCATAGGCAGGTGTAACTGAAGAATTGCCACTAGCAGGATCCTTAGATATGGATGGAGGAGGTAAAGGATCAGATGACTGAAACGCAACTGCTGGTTTCACCTTTTTCTTCTCAAACTCAATAAGAGCATCATTTTCCAACTTAGCAAGTTCCTCTTCTGGTATATTTGACAGTGAGAATTGAGAACCAGCTGGTATGGAAGTTGTTTGAACTTCAATAGGTGTTGTTGAAGTAGCACTTGCAGAGTTGCTGGGTCCACCCTGTGAATCTACAAATTTCATGATGTTGATATCTGGGGGTGTAAAATCCAAAGGACAGCTTCTGGTACAACGTGAGTCACCTGTGTTGGGTTCATTATCAGTCTAAGCAATAAAGGAAATAACATGTATGATGATGAAACATATCCCATTGTCAAGATGTGAAGTTACCACGTGAGGGGAGCCTAAGCTTTTCCTTCTTTCTTTGTGCATTGGATTTGGGATTGATGGTAGGTTCTGCAGGAATAATCTCCAGTGGTTGAGGTTCACTACAAGTTGATGTATCCTCCTTCTTATCTTTAACTTTCAAAGCTTGCAACCTTTCTAAACGGACCTTCAGTGGGACAAGATCTTCACTGTCATCAACTTGAGCTTCAACACGGGTGGATGAATCTACAGGTGGCTGCACATTACATTGCTTGTCAACTCTAGTTGCATCCAACTTAGATTCTTCCAAAGAAGCAGTATCATCCTCATCTTGCTTTTCAATGCCTTCGTCTTCCTCCTCCAGTTCAGGGGGCAGATTTTCATTGCCATCATCATCAAACGCAGTCTCATGATCTGAATCGGAATCTTCATCCTCAGAATCTTCATCCTCTTCATCTTGATCAGTGTCACCATCTTCATTTTCATCACTCAGCAAATCCTCTTCGGATTCTTCGCACAAAGATTCATCTTCAGCAACATGTCCTCTTCTACTCATTGCCCTGGTCTGCCTTTGTGCACAGGGAGGTACAGCTTGTTTCAATTTGGAACGCTTTGGTCTGTTGTGTCTCTGTGCAAAGGAAGGTTCACCTTCAGAATGATTTGCCCTTGGACGCTTGGAACTGCCCACATGCTGTGATGCGGGAGATTCAACTTCAGAAACTTTTTCCAAAAATGTGCCGAGAAGCTCTGTGAAACCAGAGCAGAACTGGCTAACAGCAGTGTTGAGCGTACTTTTTTTCTGCAAAGGACAAAAGAAGAGGAAAAAACAGGTGTAAGTAATGGAATGAAACCACGCACACAAATTTTGGACAAAACCCAAAAAAAGGAGTGAAAGTGAACAAGTGGAATGGGCCTCCACAAGATTCATACAAGCTTGTGTTTTTCAGGCCACGAATGGGGGGAACAAGTAGAGTTAAGCAACCATATAAGCAACAAAAGGGATGGCCTTTTTTACTAGTAAGAATAGGCTAAATTGCCTATTCAGGAAGACAGTGTTGCCTAACGAATGACACTTAAATTGCCTAAGAAAATGCGAAGATGCTAAAATGGGGATACTAAGAACACGGGATTCATGAAAAGGCAAGGCCATCACGGGATTCATGAAAAGCTAAGCTGAACTCTAGGAAAAAGGATGAATCAACATACTACTACACAAAGTCAAAAGTAGGCGCGGAAGAAACTACACAGAAAAAAAGGATGAAGTATAGGATGAATCAAAATTTTGTAATTTATTTATTTTTTTGTTTAAAAAATCAAGCAATGGGCTAAACTCTGAACTTAGTAAATAGGAAAGGCAATGCACATTAACATTTGAGTCTTAACATATAAGATGTACAACGGGTGTACCAACACAAAATTTTCACACAAACACATTCGAGTACATTTAACAAAAATTAGTAGTCGTATGAACATCACTAGAGAAGAAACCATGTACAAACCTGATCTGAAATGCCACTGGGAACCTTCGAGGAGACAAATCTTCTTATATCATCCATGTGGAACAATGAAGGCTGTGGAGTAGAATAGCTTGATCCTTTCAACTGGACACATAAACATGTACATGCAAAGTTATAATATGGAGATGGGGATACTTTAGCGACAAAAGGAAAGCCGCATTGACCTATTGATACATACCTTAAGCTTCCCAAATGAGCCATCACGGTTGGTGTCTAACTTGATGACCTGATCTAACAATTTTCTTGACCATGCTGCAACTCTAGGCATGGTCGAAGGGATTTGTACATTGTCAACCAGAAGCGAGTCTACATACAGAATCTGCAAAGATGAAAAATCAATGAAGGCATCAAAACATAAGAAGAAAGAATGAAGCAGTAGAAACATATATGGCTGAGATCGGTAGTGCTTGCTGCAGCAGCACTCACCAAACACTGGACCATAGAACAAGACGTGAAGCAACTTACCACAAGGACAAGAAGACAACCCTTAAAAGATCTTCTTTTGCCCATTTTGGCTGCTGCGTCTTTAAGCTGGTCAACAACAAACTGGCACCAATTCAACTTCTTGACGCAAGAAAGATCCACAATGGCTGGATAACACCTTGGGCTAATAGCTAAGCCGGTTGGAGGACATAGGAATGTTGAAATTGCTATCATCAGCCAGGACCTTAGGAAATCATCATTGCTTGTCTTATTCTCCTTCAACCTTTCCAATATAGAGTCAATAGTAGGTGCTGTCCCTTCATCAATACTGTACTCACCATTGATGAAGTTGATCGCACCAACATCAAGCTCATACTTAACTTCATCACCATTGTTTGGAAGACCAAAAACACGGCACACTGAATCAGCATTGACTGAAACCCTTCCCCTGCCAGGAAACACCAGCTCCGATGAATCAGCATCATAGCACTCAGCCATCAACCAGTCTGCAAAACCTGCAGGAAGGGTCTTAGAAGCAATCTTCAGGAGACCACCAAAACCTATCGCCTGTATTCTTTTCTTCTGAGATTGGGTCAAATCATTGTAGAGCTTCACGAGCCTCGATGGGGAAGCCCGCTGTCTTCGAGGCTGATAATAGGAGATGAATTGCAAAAGGTTAGAAGATAGCGGCAACTAAAAATTGAGTGCACAAAATAGGTGAATACAAAAAACAGAGCTAACGGATTGGGTGCACATACCTTAGGAACCGTTGAAGACGACGAAGCAGCAGCTTGGTTTTGCTGTCCTCTACCCATTGCCTAACACAAGCAACACCTAAGACACCATGTTGGATGAAGGGTTCAGCTCACTTGGCATACATCTCCCCATGCCCCCTCCCATACCCACAAATACACCCGTAATATAGAAAATCAATTCATCCATAACAGCAAATAGGTCCAACTCACCTACAGTCAACGATAGGGCTGCGCTCTTGCCACAGGATAGGGGCACCACCGCAAGGTACGTGATAGGGGGCTGCAAGGCAGAAGGTGGTCAGGGTGAGGATGAGGTGCAGCATGTCCGTCACCGAGAAGCCTGCAAGTGAAACAAAGCAAGTACGCCAATTCAGAGTACGAACTGGACAATCTAGTATTTGTATGTATGCTTAGAAATCAAAAACTCACATGAAGCAAATATGGTAATGTTGTAGTGGATTGCATTTTTTAGGCAATTTAAGTGGCATTAGTTAGACAACAATGTCTTCCTTAATAGGACATTTATGTATTCTAAAAAAGCAAGTATATATAGTGTCTATATTCATTTGCAACCCACAGCCCCACCCCAACCCCTAGTTTATTTGCAAAAAAAACAGTTCAAACAGAGGCAAGGTGATGATGAAAACTTGATTTGCAAAGAAAAACAGTTCAACCCCTAGTTTGCCTGCAACTTGATTTGCAGTTCTGCTGCACTGTTTCAGTGTTTTCAGTTCACAACAGAAAATTAATATGCCCTCCATTTCAGGTTTCAACAGGAAATTAATATGCTGGATGCTTAGATAATATACTAGCATGATGGTGTTGGTGATCTATCATTGACCACTGGCTCATGTCAACTCTCAAAACATAGGCAAATGTCTTGAATCTAGTATCTTGATTAGGCTATTCTATTGTTTTGAATTAAGAAAGTGTACAAAAACAGTAGACTGCAGGCTGCCATTCAAGCAACTCGGTCAGGATCAATTCAAGGGGATCAAAATGGTTCATGAATAGCATACCCATAAGATGCACGATTGCTTTAATCATGAGCAGTAAAAAAACCAAATAAATTATATATGAATAGCATAACAACCGGATTAGCTCTAAGAAAAATCACATGTAATTCCTCCTATAGAAAACAATATCAGAAAAAATGGTCTAAATTAAAAATATCAGCATATATGCCCAATAACAACCACATGCATGTCAGATTGAAGCTCTACTTGTTCTAGCAGATCCAACATATAAAGAGGGGTTGGGGGGTCTATGCAAGCATGCCCACTTGAAGAAAATATAGTGCCTATATCAGATCTGGTATTTTGATTGGGCTAATATATTGGTTTAAACAAAGCAAGTATGCCCATTCAGAGTACGGGTATGTGAAATTTCAGTACACTGCACGCTGCCATCCATGGGCTGTCATTTCAGGCAACTCACTCATCTATAACTATGTTTCTCCTACTTACTAATTAGCTACATCAGCTTCACTTATTTCTATGTGCAAACTGGACAGAAATTAGCAGCCTACAGTTTTATTCAGTGATCTGTGCTCACCATCCAGTTTGTGCTTTATATATGTTGGCAAGCTCACGTACATTTGGTACTATTGTTATGTATCATACTATCATTTACGGGATGCCCAAAGCCATCTAATCTTCCAAAAATCACGATCCTGCCTAGGCATGAAAAACTAACGAATGAAATCCACAGGAAACGAGTCACAGCACTGCAAAGGGGGGAAAACAGGGAGCACTGATCTGTACCTGATGCGGCAGGAGTAGGTGAATGGTGATGACTGATGAGTACACGAAGAACGGAGTAAGCAACAGGCGTGGTAGAGTGGTGGTGCACGGAGAACGGAGGAGCAGGTTGCGCCAGGCGGACTTCCACCAAAAGCAAAAGGGGTAGGACTGCCGAAGTACCATTTCCTCGTTAGGACTTCTGACCAGATAGTCAATCAAACATCACGAAATCTACACTACCCAATAACATATCAAATCGCCAGACCATCTCACCAACACTGCTAGTTTTAAACCATAACATAGGCTGAAAATCATAACCTACCAGAACCTACAGCTGCTGATAACACACAGACAGTCATCTGAAAAAGAACAAAAGACAACCATGTGCATGGTAGCCCGCATAACACAAAAAATAGACAAAACAAGCTCTGCTTACTGAAAATGGATGGACTAGTATTTCTGAAACTACTTTGCAGTTTTGGAAGCAGCAATTTAGATGGTCAATCAAAAGTCAGGACAAACATATTGCAGTTACCAAATCAACACAAAATAGAACTGAATGAGATCCTTTTTGGCAAATCAGTCAGTAAACACTAGTTCTAGCTCATAACTAACAGAGCAGTAACAGATTTTTTACCTGAATGATATATCCTTTTACTATTACTGAAAGCTACCTTCCCTGATTCTTTCTCTCTAATAAGAGCAACTAATCTTGTTGCTGCCACGTGACATCAATATTACCAAAATGATAGCAAACATTCAGAATGACAGCAAACATTAAGAATGACAGAATAAAGTATCCTGTTCTGGTCTTTATGCACTCATTTATTCAACTTTCTAAAACAGAGGTTTACACAGAGAAAGTTAAATGATCTAATCCCAGGCCATGGAGCTGAATTGTCATTTAAGTAAGGAAAAAGGTACATAATGAGAGGTCAGGAGAGCAAAATAAAGATAAATGTAAATGGCCAAAGTTTGATGCAGTCATTGCTTTCTACTTTTAGTCTGTCTACTTCAACCAATCCTTTCACCTCTGATGACGGTGGATGTGCAATGCCATTGTCAGTCTTCTCCAAACAACCAAACCAAACAACATGGATGCCCATACATTAAAGAAGCGGCGGGGATTTCCTTGTCCCAATCCCTCACTAGACTATCATGATGGCAGTGAGCGGTTCTCCATCTTTTTGTTTCATGGAGGCTGACAGAGCAGAGTAGATAGGGAGCAACCGAGCAGGGGAGGGCGGGAAAACTTGCTTACCTGCAGCCGAGTAGGGGAGGCAGGGAGTGGCCGGTGCAGGAGGCTAGCCACACCGGCGGGGAGGGGGATCGACCGGCTGGAGCAACACTGCAGCGGACCGCCAGGGAGGGGACCGTGGGTTGGAGCAGCAAACCGGTGGTGATGAGCGCGACCGTGCGGGGATGAACGCGGCCGGCGAGCTAGGGTTGAACCGCACCGCACCTTGCACAACGTCCGTGAGGCCCCCCTCGCTATGTACCCGACAACACTATTGAAATGTGCCGCGCCATGGTCGAATCCAACTTCGATTCCTCACAAGCACCTTCTCTGCACAAACCCTAGGTCAAAATCCATCGAAAATCGGCGAGAATTAGAGGGGGATGAGGGGATCAGGGAGGGCAGAGGGGAGGGAGCGGGGAAGGAGAAGGGATCCGGGAGATTAATTGACGGCGACCTCTGTGCTCACCCCCGAATACGGAACAAACTCGAGTTGGATGGGGGACAAAACCAAATCCAAATCAGTCAGAGGAGGATCCAACTTACCCTGATGAGCGCCGTGCTTCCCCTAGATCCGGTTTGCCGCTGGACAGCTCCAATCGCCACCGGAGTCGCCTCGTCGCCGCGGACGCTATCTCGTCGGAGGAAGACGAAGCGAGCGGGGATGATTGCTATCGGGAAGAGAGAGAAAGCGCGAGTACCAATATTTGAACAGTTACCTCTCCCCCTCTCTATGACTAGTGGACCAGGCCGTCAGGGTTGGGTGGAAAAGCTAGAAGCAACCGGGCCCGTCGATCATGGATGGACGACGGGGGAGCGTGCGTGTGCGTTGCCAAACGCACACACGGTGGGAATGAAGTCTTGGTGGAAAAGCTAGAAGCAACCGGGCCCGTCGATCATGGATGGACGACGGGGGAGCGTGCGTGTGCGTTGCCAAACGCACGCACGGTGGGAATGAAGTCTTTACCATATATATATATATATATATATATATATATATATATATATATATATATATATATATATATATATATATATATATATATATATATATATATACATATATATATATAGTATTAAATATAGACTAAAAAATAACTAATTGTACATATACGACTAATTTGTGAGATGAATTTTTTAAACCTAATTAGCTCTTGATTTGACAATATGATGTTACAGTAACACATGTGCTAATGATAAATTAATTAGGCTTAATAAATTTGTCTTGTGGATTACTGATGACTTATGTAATTTGTTTTATTATTACTATCTGAACATTCTCATGACACCTCTAAACATTAGCTCTCTAAATTTAAACAAGGCCATCCTATATAAAATACTCCCTCCGTCCTAAAAAACACGTAAATCTCGTTTTACGAGGAGTCAACAGAATCTTAAGTTTGACTAAGTTTCTAGAAGATATTATCTATATTTATATCTTCAATTAGGTTTATTATGAAAATATATTCTATAATTAATCTAATGATACTTATTACGTATCATGAACATTAATACTTTGTCATATATATTCAGTCAAAATTAAGAATATTTGACTTATCGGGAAACGAGATTTACATGTTTTTTTTGACCGAGGGAGTAAAATGAAGGTTAGGACATGCATGACCTCGCTCCCTGATGCCACATGATCCCCTGCATGATTGCACGCCGCTCGCCTCGCCTCGCCTCGCCTCGCCTCGCCTCGCCTCGCCTCGCCCGCCTAGACGGATCGATCACCGTCGTGGGAATAGGCTGTTGCGCACATGGTACTGGTACTAGTAGTGGGTTCACTCCAGTCCCATCCCATCCAGGTTTAGCCATGGTCAATGGGTGGATGGATCTTTAGCAGAGCTAACAGCGCCGGTTACGGTAACAGCTTCACCGACAGCGTCGTCAAAGCTCCTGTCAACGCACGAGCAGAGCAACCGGCCTGCAGAAAGCCAAGTACTGTACTCCACTGTATGGCTTCACCAACCCCTACTGTACCAGTCGTACAACCTCGACCGCCTTTATTCAAGTCGCTGTACCTGTAGGTATCGAGAATTCGGCCCGGTTCATCTGGCTTATAATCCGTCTTATTCAGCTTATTTTTTTAAACCGGAATAATATTTTTCTTTTAAAAAAATCAGTCAATAGTGTTTTTCAGCCGGCTTATAATTCCAGCCGAACGGACCTTATTCATGCGGCAAGCAATGGCCCCGGCCGTCAGGACCTGCGCTGTGTGCCCTTGCCCTCCCAAGCAACAGTGCAGGACAATGCCGGACTCCCTTGGCTGCTGCCTGGCCCTGCTGAACCGAACAGAATAAATAAATAATGCAGTGCTGATCGAGTGCTGACCTGACCACCGTCAAGACGAGATGGCAAACGCTAACCATAATTATGGCCACTCATTCATTCTGATCCGCAATTATCGGTGCGGTGCGGCAGCTTCCTGCTACACCGCCCGCGCCCGGACAGTGACACCGGGCGGATGGAGAAATCGTTGACCGAATCAAAGCTGCTACTACGTGTACTAGTACATCGCATGATTTGATTTAACATCCTGATGAAACAGGAGAACCAACCAACCAACTGCCAGAGCGTTACGAAACATTGGCCGTGTTTAGAATCGGGCGCCCGATTCACAGTACCGAATACTATAGATTTTTATTTTTATTTGGTAATAATTGTCTAAACTTTGATTAATTAGGCTTAAAATATTCGTCTCGTAAAATACAATAAAATTATGCAATTAGTTTTTGATTTTATCTATATTTAGTATTGTATACATCTACCGGTATTTTGATATGACGGGAAATCTTTTTTGTACAGTAGAATTTGGGGACGAAGGCCATTGGTTGATGCATAGAAACTGCTTCGAATTTGATACCGAGCAGAGCAGTGAGCAGCGGTCCATGCATGAACCATATGAGTCAGTCAGAAAACTGAATCTGAATTCCTTCAGATTACTACTACATACAATAAAATTATGCAATTAGTTTTTGATTTTATCTATATTTAGTATTCTATACATCTACCGGTATTTTGATATGACGGGAAATTTTTTTTGTACAGTAGAATTTGGGGACGAAGGCCATTGGTTGATGCATAGAAACTGCTTCGAATTTGATACCGAGCAGAGCAGTGAGCAGCGGTCCATGCATGAACCATATGAGTCGGTCAGAAAACTGAATCTGAATTCCTTCAGATTACTACTACATACAATAAAATTATGCAATTAGTTTTTGATTTTATCTATATTTAGTATTCTATACATCTACCGGTATTTTGATATGACGGGAAATCTTTTTTTGTACAGTAGAATTTGGGGACGAAGGCCATTGGTTGATGCATAGAAACTGCTTCGAATTTGATACCGAGCAGAGCAGTGAGCAGCGGTCCATGCATGAACCATATGAGTCGGTCAGAAAACTGAATCTGAATTCCTTCAGATTACTACTACATACAATAAAATTATGCAATTAATTTTTGATTTTATCTATATTTAGTATTCTATACATCTACCGGTATTTTGATATGACGGGAAATCTTTTTTTGTACAGTAGAATTTGGGGAGGAACGCCATTGGTTGATGCATAGAAACTGCTTCGAATTTGATACCGAGCAGAGGAGCAGTGAGCAGCGGTCCATGCATGCACCATATGAGTCGGGTCAGAAAACTGAATCTGAATTCCTTCAGAATACTGCTACATACAAGAATGTTTCCATCTTCTTATTGTTTTCCAGCAACACTCGTAATAATCTACCAAAGAAGCAACCTAAGCTATCCAACAGCAGCACGCACGCCGACATGTACAAGATCATCACCATCACCATCATCAGTTCATCACACAAAAGAAGCAGAAGCAGAAGCACAAGGTCGGCGTCGTCACCAGCGTCACGTCCGCGGGAACACGCCCAGCATCTTCCCCTTGCCCAGGCACTCGGCGAGGCGCTTGGCGCCCTCCACCTCGGCGGCCACCAGGCCCTGCAGGAACCCGCACGCGCCCGCGGCCACCATCTGCTTCCGGCACCGCCGGGACTGCGCCACGGCCAGCAGCACCCACACGGGGAACCGCCTCTCCTCCACGCGGGAACCCGACGGGTCCCCCAGCAGCTGCACCGCGTTCACCACGCCGCGCTCGTCCTTCCGGAACGCCTTGCGGCACGCGCTCGACGCGGCCAGGACCGCCGCCAGCGCGCGCGCCGCGGCGTCGCGCTCGCCCGCGGCCTTCGCCTCCAGCATCCACACCAGCCGCGGGACGGCGGCGTCCGCCACGACGGCGTCGTAGAGCTGCTGCTGCTGCCGCCGCGCGGCCTTGCCTATGCTGCCGTTGCCTGCGTTGCCGCAGAGCTCCGCGAGCGCCAGCGCGGCCTCCGTGCGGGTGGCGGACCGGTCGCTGCCCAGCGCGGCGGCCACGTGCGCCACGAAGCTGCCGCCGCCGCCGGACGCCGCCGCGGCGGCGATCTCGGCGATGTACCGGAACGAGGCCATGTTGCGGAGGAGGCCGAGCGCGGGCGCCAATCCCGGCGGCTCGTCGCCGCCGCTGCCGATGCCGTCGAGGAAGTCCCTGACGCACGCTAGCGCGCCCGCCTGGAAGACCTCGACTTTAAGCCGCTGCGCCTCGTCGCCGTCCCCCGCGGTGAGGCGCTGCAGGCACCCGAGCGCCTGCTCCTGCGCGCGCGGCGTGCCCAGGGAGACCAGCTGCAGGAGGAGCAGCGGCACCGCGCCGCCCTCGTCGCGGAACGCCGGCAGGAGGTCCGGGAACGCCGCGAGGTTGCGGAGCACCCCGGCCGCGGCCGCCTGTGTCGCGGGCGTGCCGCCGGCGCAGGCGGACAGGAGCGCCGCCACCCCGCCGCGCGCGGCGACGGCGGCCGCCGCGTCACGCGACGACGCCGTCAGCGGGAGCAGCGCCGCGCACGCGTGCTCGGCGGCGGAGCCGGACTCCAGCGCGCGGCACAGGTGCGGAACCACGGCGCCGGCCTCCTGCGCCAGCGAAGGCCGCGCAGCGTCGGACGGCGCCAGGGCGGCCAGCGCGGCCACGGCACGCTCGCGGAGGTCGCCGACGCAGTCGGCGGAGGCGGAGTCGAGCAGCGCCGCCACCGCGGAGACGGCCGCGGCCGCGGAGGGCGCCAGTAGAGCTGCCGCGGTGCTCGTCAGCTCCTCCAGCGCCGCGGCGCGGGAGGCCGCGGAGCCCAGACGGAGCCGGGAGACGAGCGCGGAGCTCGGGTCGGAGCCCGGATCGGCGGCGGCGGAGGAGGAGGAGGAGGGGCCCGGCGCGGGCGCGGAGGCGAGGAGGCGCGCGTCGGCGGCGAGCTGGGCGAGCTCGGCGGCGGTGGAGGAGAGCAGCGAGACGGTGTGGAGGTGGCCGAGCCTGGGCGCGTCCCCCGCGGACACGGACAGCAGCGCGCGGAGCGCGGCGGCGAGCGGGGCCAGCAGCGGCGCGGCGGGCGGGAAGGCCGGGCTGGCGAGGGACGCCGACAGCGCGGCGAGCGAGGCGGAGATGGACGGCCAGTGGCGGCGGAACGCCGGGGAGGAGGCCGCGGCTGCGGGCACCGCGTCCAGCAGGCGCAGGCACTCCGCGACGCCCGGGTGGTCCGATTCGTCCTCCGCCGGCGGCGACGGCGGCATGGTCATGGCGGCAGGAGAGGAGAGGATCAGATGGGGTGGGGGAGGGATGAGCTGGGTGGGTTGGCGCGTGGAGTGCGAATTCTGCGCTGAATCAATTCAGCGCGCCAAGGCAAGGCCAACTACTCGGTCTACTTTCAGTACGCGACGTGGTGTGGGGTTTTGGTAGGTGGGTGAGCTTTGCCACTCTGTCAGTCAGTGTGAGCTGCTGCGGTGCTGCCTACTATGCTTTGAGAGGGAGGGCGAGGCGAGAGGCAGTTGTGATTCTTCCGGAAACCCGGTCAGGGTTTCCCGGGAGCACATAAAGATGGTGTGTTTGTGTGTGTGACTCCTTTTCAATCAACCAGTCATTATCGTTTAGAGAGGGGACGACGGCACGGCAGTCGGCAGCATTCCATTGTTCGATTTTCTCGTTGCGTGGAGGACAAAGCGTGTGTTGCATTATTAGTGTTAAAATTAGAGTGCACAGATTCTTTTTCGTCACAAAATCTCCAAAGTCAGAAATGGGATCGTTTTCTCCTTCCTCTTTTCTTTTTCCTCTAACAAAGCTACGAGAATCTCTGAGCTATTTTCTAGCAGTACGAGAAATCATCTGAAGGAGGATGGTCGAGCCCGCGTGCGGTGGCGCACGGGCGACAACCCTAGGCTCCGCCGCAGCCAATCAGCAGCACCTTCCCTGCCCTCGCCGCCACCGGAGGGTGCAGATGGGAGGCCCACGTGGCCCCCAAGGACGGTGCCGGCGAGGATCTCGCCCAGGGAGGTCGCGAGCACGTCCGTGCGGGGACCGTGCTCGGCGACTGGGATGGCGTCGTGGTCAGGCGCGGCGGGCTTGGCACGCGGAGGTGCTAGGAGGCTTCCGGAGGGGATGACGATGGCCGGAGCTGCCGGTTAGCTGCTCGGGTGGTCGGATCCGAAGCCCGAGCGGCTGGATCTGGCTCGCCCTGACCGGAGGTGTGGCGGCTGGCCGACGGCGGCATCTGGACTGTTCAGCGGTGCCCAGTAGCCTTGGGGTCGTGGGTGGCCGGCCGACTCGGATCCCGCTTCCACGGCTGGATCGGGTGGCCTTGTGCCCGGATCTCTTGCTCCTGCGTTCCACGTGGGGAGTCATCGACACAACGGTGGCCGGAGCTACTGGCCGGCGGCCAGATCTACGTAGCCTAGGCCCTCACCTTTCCCAGGGGCCGTGGTATGTGCCGGGGTGGCGAGTTCGGCGACGGTGGCTGCCGGCATCGATGACAGCAGGTGGCTCGGTCGAACAGGGCGGCGGCTGGCGCAGCGGACAAGCCATGGCCAATGCTATGCACAGGGTTGAGATGCCATGGCGAAAGCTTTGCTCCTCTTGGACCGATGACGGCGAGGTCTCCTGATGCTGTTTCTTCCCTAGAAGCATCAATCAATCGGTCATCTTTCCTTTGTGCGGCTTGTCTTCCCTGGGTGAAAACCTGGACCTTCTGGTCAGGTGACGGCAACGCCAGTGGCATCGCGTTCCTCCTTAGAGGTGTTGTTTTGGAAGATTGTGCTCGGTCAGTCTACTGCGGCGGCCAGCATCGTGGCAAGGAAGGTGGAGACCTAGTTGAGGATTCAAGTTTGTAGTGTCAACGATAGAGGAAGGCGGTCAGGAGGAGGGCGTTGGCATGGCGATTGGAGGGCCTCGCATCTGCTGGTAGATGACCACGAAATTGGCAAGAGGGTGTCGTGGAGGCGCCCACGAAGTTGGCAAAGAGACCGGCGTGGTAGGTGGTGGCCAGCAGATTTGAGTTGCCGAGATGACCTGCGTGGTATGGCGGCAGACGGTCTCGCATTGTGGCGGCTGTTTCCAATGCGAGGAGGCGTTCTGACTGGCAGTTAGAGGACGTGTGTGGCACTTTTATCTCTGATGAGGCAACTAGGTCCGAAAGCTACGGTGTGCGTGCTTTGTGTTTGAGTTTGTGTGGTTTTAAAGTGTTTGTGGTGTAATAAGGAATAGCTATATGCATTGGTCTATGCAGAAGCTAGAATATTAATATATTTCTTTTTCTAAAAATTTTCTAGCAATACGGCTCCTCTTTGCCCGTATAAGAGTACAAGGCTAAGGTACTGTTGGATCATAAAACGTCGTCTAAAGTTGAGCCAACTAAATTTTAAACCATGAGTTCTAAAAATTGTTGGTTGATATGATGACTTATTCTTAGACGATGTGTTTACTCTTAGATGGCTTACACATCATCACATGTTGACATTATGATGGCTTACTCTTAGAATGAATGCACGTCTTAATAAAGACGAGACTGATGATGTGTTTTTTTGGTTCGTGTCACACTTCACAAAAGAAAAGAAGAAGGTTGCGTACAATTTTTTTTGGTCCATAACGCTCTGGGAAAAAGGTTACAGGATTTAGTACGTGTGTGCCTTGCTAGGTCTTTCGGGCACCCGAGAATAGTAGTGCGACTCTTTATACGAGCAAAACATGTGCATACACTTCTAGTTCTAGCATCTATGTATGCTGTATAGGGAGGAGGAGCGACCAATGTTTAAGGATGGATGTAGACGGTGCTAGACTATGACCATAGCTGTCTTTGCGAAGTTTGACCAGAACTTCTCGGTTCGTATTGAAGCTTAGGCCCCGTTGGTTTACGCTAAAAAATAAACTGAAACACTGTTACGGCTGATTTTCTATGTCCAACTAAAAAAACCAGTTGAAAAATATGAATTATAAGCCAACTAAACGAGACCTAGTTTCTCTGGGTTTTTTTTCTTGCTATGCCCGCTACGGCGGTTGAATCTTGCTTTTATTACCTTATGTGTCTGTAAGTCTTATGGTTTTGGTTTGTGCTGTGACTATTAGCTGCGTAACATTCCCGGACGGTAAATGCTGGAACCTTGTCGCATTATTAAAAAAATGTATGTTTGCTTTAAATAATCTACAGCACTGTCGGTACAGTATGTTAACACATCTGGGCTGATATTTGCCGTACCGGCAACATTTACACATTATATATATATATATATATATATATATATATATATATATATATATATATATATGGCGTGTATGGTATCATAAAAATAATGTAGAGACTGCAACAAAATTGCATGTGCCCCCTAATAGTCTTTCTCCCTTCATCTAATAATTTTTTGTATGAAACTATCGAATGTTATTATGCAATGTAACATTGGAACTCGGCCTCTTTTAGTTTCAGGTGTAAAGTTTGGGGGTGTCAGTATCATATGAGGGTGTCGCATGGGTGTTCGGATACTAATAAAAAACAAATTATAGATTCCATCAGTAAACCACGAGACGAATTTATTAAGCGTAATTAATCCATCATTAGCACATGTGTTACTATAAAATTTATTGTCAAATCATGGACTAATTAGACTTAAAAGATTCGTCTCGCAGAGTAGTCGCAATCTGTGTAATTAGCTATTTTTAGTCTATATTTAGGGCATGTTTGGATTGGAGCCACACCACGCCACGCTTAAGCTGTGGCTGCCACACTAACTTTGGCTTTTGTTTGGTTCTCGTCTAAGTTTGGGCTGCCAGAGTCTTGTCTCCCTGTCGTTTTCTCCCTGCTGCTTGTCTTCTAGTGTGTGGAGTGTGTGGCGAGCTGTGACAGAGTGTGGCGGAGAATCTGGACGCCACCAGATTGTGGCAGCGCCACACTGCGCCACACTGTGGCGTGGCGGACGTTGGCTCCAAACCAAACATCCCCTTAATACTTCATACATATGTCCTAGCATTCGATGAGATAGGGTGTAAACTTCTGGAGGAACAAATGGCTGGCTGTTCTGTTCGTACTCCCTCCGTATCGGATTTAGAAGTTGTTTGGAATAAGGTTTGGGTTAAACATTGGGAATATAAATCATCAATAACTTTTAAGTTGTTGAGTTTGCAAATGTAAAAATTATATGAATAGAATTGTCTTGAAAAATATTTTCATAAAAGTATATATATATCACTTTTCCATAAATATTTTTTATAAAAACAAAAGGTCAAAGTTGTGCTTTGGAGACCGTGTCGCTGTCCTAAATGACTTCTAAATCCGATACGGAGGGAGTACCAAGCAACCAGTAGTAATATACTCTGACACTGGGACCGTTTATTCCATTTTACCACATTTTCGGGTGTGCGGGTCCCAGCGGTATAAAAATGGAGTAGGGACCACCATGGCACTAGGACCCAGTTGTCCCACTGAAATAAATATGGAAAGATGTGTGATGCAGCTGGGGAGACAGGAGAAGGTTGGAAGCTGGAAAGTCGGTGAGAGCACATGAACCCCAATAATCCGAGCTGAGCGATCGGCCTGTAAAAAGATGGTTCATGCACACCCGGCCAATGATCAGAAAGATTGTGGCGGATTGCTGGCCTGGCTAGCTCATGCCACGGATCGGATCACTGGATCAGGTATACAGTAGTAGGCAATCATCAAAAAGATCAGAAAGTCGAACAAATTAAATTATACGTACTCTAGTAGTAGTAGTATTAGACGCGTCCAAATTCGTTTGTTTTTTTAAAAATCCAAATTACTTCTCCTCAAGTTTAGTATATAATACCAGCAAACTATCAATTAGATCAATTTACTTCGTCTAGCTATTTAAATTGGTCCAATTCAACCTTTAACAACATGTGTTACTTTTACCTGTTTTTCCTTGTATAATTTGTTTTTTAGCTTCAAATTTTGTAGGATGAAAGCGGACACCATAATCTAATTTAAAATCTACTCTTTCCATCCTTGAGTAAATCAACTTCTAAAATTATTGTAAGTCAATTTTTCTTTATATTTGACCTAATTTATAGAACATACATACGATGCCATATTTAATTTCTGGAACAGTGTTGTGCATTGTTTTCTACAACAATTTTCTGTAGAAAAAAATGTTAATCATGCACACGTAACGAGTGACGATCTGGCATACCTCACTGACACCGGCCTTACTTACTCTACCCAATTTCAAGTAAAGTACTATATTCGTAAGAAAGCTAGTACTTTTTTAAATTATCAAAATGATAACTATGGTAACGCCGTTGACTTTGCGCCATATATTAACGTCGCAATCAAGCAAGCGTCACGAAGTTAATTAATGTAAGCGCGACACTCACTGAGATTCTTCTTGCCACTGCATACTGGGTTGCATTGCATTGGTCGGCCGGACGTTAGTTAAGCTGTGATCGATCAACTCTCGGGGCTAGGGCTACTCCTACTTCTACTTCCACGAGTGTCACTCTTGTTCGGTACAGATATTAATCGGTCCACGATGCAGATCGCCAAGGGGCAGCCAGTCTTAAATGCCTGTCAATCTCAGCGCGCATTGGCCCGGCGTAAAATTAAATACTCGGACCTTAGAATGTTCGTCGCGTATGTATGGTGCACGCAGTAGCTAGGTTGCTGCGACTGTGATGCACACCAATACTCCTACGTAGGAGTACAAGTTTGGGTCATGTGGCCAATTCAAATTATATACAGTATTTATGTTATATACTCCCTCTGTCCCTTTTTGTTAGTCGTTTTGGCTGTGGTTCTGGCAATCTAGGTTCAGAGCACTGTTTACGTATTTGCATGTCACTTGTGTCCAGATTCAGTGATTGTCTCATGAATCTAGGAGGCCCAAACGACCGAGAAAAGGGGACATAGGGAGTAGGTGAGTTCATTGTTGACTTTACGAAATTTGACTCCACCGTCTTTGTCGGTTATTGAGTCTTTACTCGCTCATTAATTTATTGGATGGTTAAAAAAATCGATCTCTGACAGGAAGTCTCTTCTAAGATGTTTTTATAATCAATTGTCACAAGATCATAAGATCTAGAGAGTGCTTTTAAATACGTACGAACTATAAACGACGTATAGTTCCCGTTGTTCGTCAACGTAAGGTGTGTTTTCTTTTATATAAGAAATTGATTTAAGGCACTCCCAATGAAAAAACCATTATAGTTTCTATGGATATTAATTGTACTGTCACCTAAGCGTTTTGCTAATGTGGCAATGTAGTTATAGAAGAGAGAGAGCAAAAATCATAGAAACCGTTTCTAAATTAGAAACCATGTCTATACGAGAACTAAGACATAAAAGAATGTGATTGGTAGAAAATGGAGAGACAATGTATGTGACTGGATAAAAAATTATCCTGTAAAAACTATCCATTAGAATTATGATTTCTATATGTAGTGTATATAGAAATTAATAGGTATAGAAATTATCTATAGTTTTTAGCATTGAAACTGCCCTGAGCAAGATGCAGACCTGCGCGTGACTTCCAAGGACAATCGACACCGGCCGGAGACCCCTATCCGTCTAGACTCTCGACGTACGTCGTCGTTGATTGAGCTCATAGGGTGCGCGCGTGCGTGTGCTCTGCTTCAATTCTTAATTTTTCTGTTGTCAAAAAAAATTCTTAATTTTTCGTAACATCCGGCCACTAAATTTTGGCAACTTTTATATTTTTTCTTGACCAGTTGGTTAAGTCTACGGGTGGCGTCCCCCATGATCAGGAGTTCGAATCCTTCGTCAGGTGAATTTCTGGTTAGTGGTGTAGGAAAAAACATCATTGTCTATCTCGTGTTTCCAAAGCACGGGTAAAATAGACCGGCCCTCTCACCGGGTAACGACACCCGATGCACTAGTTCCCCGTCTGAATTGGCTCATCATCATACCTAACTGCAGCTCAGTGCAGGACACCCAGCTCAAGATGGATCGAAGGTATGTGTTTCCTTTCTCGATTCTCATCTTGTTGTGCCTGCATGACTCAATTTCCAACTCTAAACCCTCACAACGTACACATCTAGCAGCAGTGCTATCTGAACTGATCTTCTCAAGCAAAGAGATCCTGACAACTTTCTCTATCAGCTCAGATTGCAAGCTCGAGCAGGACTTGCACGCACCCAACAAGCCAGACCTAGACTTTAACTCAACGTTCTCATCAAGCAAAGCAACATACTTGGATTGCAAAGAAGTAAGGCTGGACATGTGGACAGCACACTCATCACACTCAACCTCGTCAGACACTACCACAACACACTTCTTAGCAGCCTCAAGCTCCTTCAGCGCAATTTCTAGCTTGTCCTTATATTCTTTCCTCTCACGGGTAGCATGTTTTAGCAGCTTATCTTGGCTCATCAAGGTGTCGTTCATGATATCAAGCTCAGCAACAAGATTGTCGATGGAAGGGGTTACCTTAGAAGTGTTGTCGTTGACGGGAACCTCGTCCTTACTAGCCTTCACCTTGGAATCAATAGCCATGGTGCAAAAACCTCCATGGGTAGAGTCGGTGAAGAAACAAAGTTCGGTCAGCTTATCCTCGCGCTTCCTCTCGGACTCATCGTCGCTCGACGGAGAAGAAGAGTGGTTGTCGTCGGAGTCATTGTCGATGTCGCTGAGGGAGACGAGGAAGGCACACTGCTGGGCCTTGGCCTTCTTGAGGTACTTCTGCTTGAGCGCTTCCTTGTCGAATCCTCTCTTTGACTTGTGCTTGCCGAAGGAGTACTCGTGCTTGTCCTTGCACTTGCTGGTGTCGTACTTGTTGGAGGGGTGCTTGTTCTTCTTGAGGCAGTGAGCAACGAAGTGGTCAGGGTCTCCATAGCCATAGCAACCCTCCTTCAAACCACCACCACGCCAGCAGTTCATGCGGTTGTTGTGAAACCGCGAGAACCGATTAATGACTAGTGCCAGCTCGTCGTCCCTAAGTGCCTCCATCTGCTCCTCTATAACAGACACCAAAGAGGCAAGGCAAAGAAGATCTGTGAAGGGTTAGCTGAAGAACTTGAAGCAATACATGAGACCAAAGCCGTAGTCGGTGTAGAGAGATTCTTGATTTTGGCTTGGGTCTAGTAACCAATCTCGGTGGACTTGAGCTTGCTAAAAAGCTTATCCACGGTGTGAGTGTTGTAGCTAGCGGACTCAATGATAGCGGACACCTTTACATCCCAAACCTTCCGATATATGGCATATATTAACTTGAGAGCCCTCTCATGATCATCATAAGGCAGTTACGGCTTGTTTGCCCGCATCTTGTTCACAATCGTATGGAAACGAGAAAACATAGAATCGATAGACTCTCCATCCAACTAAGAGAAGTTCTCATACTCACGCTTGTACGTCTCAAAGAGTCTAGTTTTGACCTGTGCGGTTCTCTCATGATAGCTCTGAAGCCTCACCTAGATCTCTCAAGTAGTAGCACATTCAGACTCTCTCAAACTCAGAAAAGAAAAGACTCGAAAAGAGAACACTACGAGTCTTACTATTTATGTTATGTTGGTCAATCTGCTCCTGACCAACACAAGCAACAAGCACCTTGTAGTTAGGATCTTCACAAATCTTCCAAACTCGCCAATCAATGCCCTGAAGATACGCAGACATGTGGATCTTCTAGTAGGGGTAGTTTGTTCCATCGAAGTGCGGAGGTTTGCCGGAACCGCACTCCATGTCGTCTTCGTGGATCACAGATCGATTAAGGTGGAATAAATCTTAATCGGCTCTGATACAAATTGAAGGACCGAAAATGGCGACCAGAGGAAGGGTGAATGGGAGTCGTAAATTTCTTTCAAAACTTTTCGACCATTGTTCCAAACTCACCGCCAAACTTGCAAATCAAATACCGTGATGCCAACGATCCAAATGACTGGGTGGATGCTCACTAGGAACACAACATGACACTACAAAGTCAACGCAATAGACGAAAAACGAATGGGAGCTCAAACGAACAAACCGCAGAAGAAACAGCACACTAGCAACTCACACCGGACCTGTCCGAGTTCTACACCGGAAATGTCCGGTAAGCAAGACCTTAGAAAAACTGTTGAACTGAGTACAATCAGTAAATATCAGATACGTCGGTATGCTGAACAGCACAGAGCGACTTTGGGAGAAAATTAAAAACCCTATAAAATGGTGTCTAAAAATTATGAAATTTTAATCATAGCTTCTAGACACCTTGAGGTAGGTCTCCACCAAATTTCAGCTCCAAACTCGAAAGTTTGACCTACTGGACACGTCCAACATTCACACCAGACGTGTCTGGTATTTACAAGCAGCTCTCGGAAAAAATTGATTCAACACCCAAAACTCGATCAAATCAACTCGGAATGACTTGAAACTTTACAGAGAGGATTACCACAGAGTTGGTAGGCTACTCCTAGAAGGTCATCACCCAAGACAAAGCCAATCAACGGGAAAACAAGAAAAATGTGACAAACCCTAGTTTTTCAACCCTAGAAAATTCACACCAATTTATGAACTCGTGAGGAACTAGATGAAATCCTTCATTGGATGAGATCAACTCATATCCTAGCCTATCTTAGATAAAAAGAACAAGTCAAAATGCTCTCAAAATGACGAATTAAGCCAAGAAAAAAGGAGGAAAAACAAGAACGCGAAGAATACGAACGCGATTCACAAAAGTACCTCACAAATCGAATGTTGGAGAACATGAGGAGGTTCAGGCCTCCATTCCCAACCAAAATCAAAGGTTCAATTACACCGGGACACTAGTTCATCGGTGGACCTCTTGATAAGAACATAGAGAAGGGGGAAAATCTAGAGAGGGAGGTGGAAGAATGAAGTGACAAGAGGTGAGGGAGGTTGGGGCTCCCTCATCCTTATTTAACAGGGCTATTACACAATTCCGAACATACCCCTAGATATTTTGAGTCGAACCACTTAACCTTAGGGCATTGTAGTCCAACCCAAGGTAGTCTTCATCTGACGGCCACCGGGTCCTTCATGAGATAGCTTTGCCTTGACTCAAACTCCTCGATGCCGCCACGTGCCGTCCGTTCCTCCTTGGAACCTCCGCCCGAATTTTGAGGCCCAAACCCGAAAATTGTCCACCCAATGGTTTTGAGGCTCAACCCACCAAACTACCCGCGAGTAGCGTACTCCATACGCGTCTCCTGCAACTCGACGCATGTCACCTTTGTCCTCAACCGCCCGGGCACCAAGTCTTCTAGAGCCTCCGCTCGACTTGCACGTCCGTCGTCTTGACTTGGTCAACACGGTCACTCTCATGTACGTTCACGCTTGTCTATGTCCCTAGATGTCAGCCACCACAACTGCTCACCCGGCCACCTGGTCCCTCGGTCCAAGCTTCATGTCCGTCCTTCACCGCTCGCAGTTCATTAGCACGGCATGTCCCTACTTGACCTTCACCTCACCGTCGACCACCGCCTCCGAGCTCCACACCTGCGCATCACAAGCCAAGAGACATGTTACACAACCTAACTCACGCCATAGTTAGTTCACAAACTCAACCCAAGAAGCGAATCACGTTGACAATCACTCATCACAAATCCAAACCATAAGGGCACATCAACCTTGTGTTCACAAAATTCTTGAAGGGACACTTGAGGGGCTCCATGGGATCAGTAGCAATAGGGGGCTTGAGCCCCTGCCCCACCACTAGATCCATCCCTAGTTACCTGCATATATATATATATATATATGTATTGACCAGGCTCTAGGGATACAACTTCTGGGCGTTTGAGGCTGTGTTTAGTTGCACCTGTAAAATTTTTGGAAGCACAGTAACATTTTATTTTGTATTTGATAGTTAGTGTCCAATCATGGGTTAATTAGGTTCGAAAGATTCGTCTCGTGATTTACAACCAAACTGTGTAATTAGTTATTTTTTACCTATATTTAATACTTCATGCATGTGTCAAAGATTCGATGTGACGAAAAATCTTGTAAAATTCTTAGAAGTTTGAAGGAACTAAACAGGGCTAGAAAGGATGCACGAAGTTCTAGGCCTGACACCCATGATGCAAAAGGAGCTCGCGAGCCAGGCTTCCGGGTATATATGAAAATAAACTCCGTTTCTCCAGATCCAGACTCGCGAGATGCAATGTATTAGTAAGTAAATATGGTATTAGCAAATAATTAGCATATTTTAGTGTACATTAGTATATTTTCAAGTAGATTAAGGCTTGACATGATAAAATTAACTAGCTAGTACACAATTGATGCAAACAAAATAAATATTATCTTAGTACTTGTTTTTCCATTTCGATTTATTATGATGTGCATTGGCGTAGCCAACCAACGAAGCACTCTACTCAGTCTGGTTCTTCGGATGTGCAGTGAATCTCAAACAATATAACCAGTTGCATGTGTTGAGTGTCCTTGCCCATCCTAACTAGCTAGTACTCCCTCCGTACCTAAATACTTGTCGTTTTACGCTTCCCGAGAAACAACTTTAATTAAATATATATTAAAAAATATTAATATTTATGGTATATAATTAGTATCATTGGAAAGGTCTTTGAGTCTAGTTTTTTAATAAATTTATTTAGAGATACAAATGTTGCACGCATTTTATATAAATCGAGTCAAACTTGTGGGCACAAAAACCGGAAACGACATCTAATAAGGGAGTATTTGCGAGCTAGGCTCCCCTGACCAGGAAACCAAACACGCTATTGGGTGCTACACATTGTGTACCTACTGAGATTATTAATAATACAGTACATTGATGCGCATGTCTCTGATGGGAAAAATAAATAAATAATAGATAAGTTAAATATATATATATATATGTACATAATACTACCAGTCAACAAAGGTTCGTGGAGAAACTAATAGTATTGTATTCCATTCATCGGTTCATTTTGAATAATACATACGCTACTATATATACAGTACATATACGTAGGGACAGCAGGTATACGTATTTGTACACCGTGCTTTAAGTAATTCTAATTCTACGCCATGTATCCAAAATGAATTACTAATGCTAGACGCGCTTAAAAACAAAAAGGCTACGACGACATAGCACAGCACATACTAGTATAGCACAATAGCAATAAACAAACCACCCGCGACCGAATTGAAGAGCAGCATGGACTCCGGATCCATCCATCGTCGACCCAACTTTTCCAGCTACATGTATGTACGTACTGCTAGCTGAGCTGGGGTGTTCTAACTACTACTGCGATCCAGTACACGTACCCAGCAACACGAGAGAGACCGACCAGCAGACAGCCTGGCGCTACCATCTATCCACTCATGCATGCATCGTACATACACTACATCGATCTACTGTACGATTACGATTAGTGGCGAAGCTAGAGTAAATTAGAACGGGTACACTTAGCTTGCGGGTGCATAGACATCTTTTATAGGGGTACATATATGGTGAAATTTTAGACCTAATCACTGTTTTTACAATTTTTGGGGTGCATTTGCACCCCCCTAAACTACATGTAGCTTCGCCCCTGATTACGATCCCAGCATGCATCTATACAAGTACGTACGGCTTCACTTTCAGCCATGCATGATGCATGCATGCAATGTATATAGTACGTACGTGTACGTGCGTGGGCCCGCCCAGAGCAACTCCTGGATACGTAGATCCCTTTCTCTTTCTTGACGACTTGCCGCTTGACCTAGTAAATCCTGTCGGGTTCGGGACCGGTGGTACGTTGGTGCAGTGCAGTGCACTAAATTTTGGCCACTAAATCCTCTTCCAACGTCAAATAATTCAGGCCACTAAATTTTGGCCACTTTCATCATTTTGTCGAGCCGGCCCATCTGGTCATCTGTACCCATCACACTCTTTGCAAAGAGGAAAAGGTGGGTACGAAGATTCATGTTTTCGAACAAAATTTATTTGGAAAACAGTACATGTTTTCTTCTTGCCGATATTTTGAATAATAGATCAAAGTAACAAAAAAAAGAACCACTAAATATTTTTCTAAATTAACTATATCATCTTCATAAATAAAAAAATCTGAAAGTTCTCTCTACACATACAATTCTAAATTCCCACGTCACCTATTGTTTATGTAGGGAAAAAATGAAAACAAGGTATACATACATGAATACCACATGATACATGTATCCTCGGAAATACTAAGTTGGGCACAAGTTCATAGACTAGTCGCTAGTGACACTTAATTATGTTGAAAATCCACTTGGTGGCTTGTATTTGCAGCGCCTAGGGGAAGATATTCTATGTAATAGGTCAAATAGGCCTTGAACTGGGTAGCAGGGTAGTAGGGATGAGGCCTTTGTACTCGTAAAAGGGCAGCTGCAACAATGCCAGCTTAGCTAGCTTATACAAATACAACAACTCAACAGTTTTCTTACATGGAAAATTAAGAGAGAACATGGGAAGGAGAAGAGCTAACTCTTGTTTTCACGCTAAGCTCAAATGCATTACAAGGTCTGCTTGTATGACCTATATGTTGCATCCATCTCTCTCCAATTTTCTCCGACAATGTGCAATGTATCCATCCCCTCTCCCTTGTCACTATCTCTTGCCAGGTCCGATAGCCCCCATATCTCTCACCCGGAGGGAGAGAGCTAGACAGGGGCGGTGGCGGTGACCTGAATGGAGGAGAGCGGGGGTAGTGGTTCGAAGGGAGAGAGACGGGGTGAGGGCGTCGATGGCCCAAAAGAAGATAACAGGGATGTGGGCGATGATGGTTGACTGGAAGAATAGCAGGGTCGACTGTGGCCTAGACAGATGGACATAGTATATTGGCAGCGACAGATGGACAAAGTGGGTAGACGGTGGTGGCCCAAACGGTGCGAGCAGAGGTCGTGTCAATTTGCCTTGAGAGCACGCACGAGGATGAAAAGTAGGTGGGTGAAGAAGGACATGTGACCTACAATAGGAAGTTAAGAGATAGTGTAGGCTTTTAGAGATAGGACCGACACTTCTACCATCATGTGCATATATCCATGGTATTGTTCCTGATGGGGTGGGTACAAAATTCCGCCCATGGGTGCAGGTATAAGATTTTACCCCGGGTAAGGGTGTGGGTACGTCGTTTTACCTTATTGGGGCTTAAAAATATAAGGGATTCTGTCTATTCTAATAATAATCTAACTCTGGGTGGTGGTATATGTACAAAATGTTACTCGTAGGTACAAATGCGCGGGTATGAAATTTTACCTGTTAAGCAAATTTTCATGGGTGGGTATTTACTCCACCCATACCATAGACGACTCGTGGCCATCCCTATTAGACAGTTCTATATCTTATATGATGTCTTTTAATTGGTTGATGGATTGAAGTGTGGTAAATATGAGCTAGCAACCTAACTCAATTGTTGGACCTGCCCAAAGTAGCAGAGCTATGTTAGGAGCTAGTGTACACTCATACCAATCGTAATATAGTTTAGACTCGAGCCCTTTAGTTTGGGGTATCTAACTTTTGATGACTTCATATATGCTCTCGTCTGTCATAAGATATGTGCGATTGTATATTTAAGCTTTGACCATTAACATTACTTGGACGAGGACTAAGCTTTTGAAAAATGGTTGTCTTTTCAAAAAAATTGGAGTTTAGGATATATCATATACCACGGTCACAGTAGTCCTCTGCTAGGGACCAATGCAAAACCTGTCCTAATCCTTCGAAAATTAATTGAGTTGTGCACAAGACGACCACCCAGTCAAAGGTAGGTGGTACACAAACTAAACTACCAAGGGCATCTAATTAACTGATGAGACTGATTACGAAAGGGAACAAACAATACGGGCCAAAAAATGTCGGTTCCATCTAGAAAACGACGTTGCCTGTGCCTGGTACACTCAGTCATGCATGCATGACCTGACGTTTGCATTGGCAAATAGAACTCGCAGCGCGAGACGAGACCACCCATCGCTTTCCGCAGTGGCTGGTACAACAGAAAGTTGCTGCAATGGAGGCACCTAGCTGCTGCCGCTGCTGGTTCCACACGGATGCTCGATCTAGCTGCTTTGCATTGCTCTAATTAATCTACCTCAAGCAAGTAGCCTTCCAAAGGATTCTTCATGCATTATATTGAGACGTACAATGCAATTTGATGAAAATATTTCCCCGCAAAAAAAAAGTTGACGAAAATATAGAAAGTAATTAAATACATGTTACAGATTAACAGAACTACGAAAAAAATTATGTACCTGCTTTTGCTTCTATGCATGGACGTTAGCATGCATATACCTAATAATTATTGGTATCATATGCATGTGATGCGTGATGGAGCAAGCATTGCTCCTGTTGGATGAGGCCTGCCTCCTCGCTCGCTAATCCGAGGCATAAGACAAAGTTAAGGACACTCGGATCAGAGCAAGTGAGCAGAGAGCATGCATTATTATTGTTGTTGTTGGAAACGTGGAATCAATCGCCACGCCAGCTAGGTTGTACACCCTCCGTCTAAAAAAAGAGTGATGTTTTTGACTTTAGACATCGTGTTTTACCATTTGTCTTATTCAAAAATTTTGTATAAATTATAAAATAAATAAATCATTATTGAAGTATCTTTAATGATAAAATAAGTCATAACAAAATATATGATATTTATATAAAAATTTTGATTAAGACGGATGGTCAAAGAAGATGTCTAAAAGTAAAAAACAACACTCTTTTTTGAGACAAAGAGAGTATTTCTTAATCAAACGGTGTCTGTATGGTGACCAAGAATATATATTCCATGCCAAATACAGTAGCTAGCACAGTGCAAACGATGTATGTATATATATAGAGAGAGAGAGAGTCAAGCGGAAGAGACAAGCCAGCATTCACAAGCAAATGCCTTTACAAGAGAAAGGACAAACGTAAAAGTAAGCAACGGGACTGTAGATATATGTATATACATAAGTAGTACTGTAGTTGAAAGTACAGTGTGCTTATTCTTTGACGTATGTACAGTGTGGGGGTGTTTAGTCGCTGATATGAAAAATTTTGGGTGTCACATCGGATACTTTATGAGATGTCGGAAGGGGTGCTCGGATACTAATAAAAAAATTAATTACATAACTCGCCTGAAAACCGCGAGACGAATTTATTAAGCTTAATTAATCATCATTAGCACATGTTTACTATAGCACAACATTATCAAATCATGGATTAATTAGGTTTAAAAAATTTGTCTCGTAAATTTATCGTAATCTATGTAATTAGTTATTTTTTTGTATATTTAATACTTTGTGTCAAACATCTGATGTGATGGATTAAAAATTTTCTAGGGAGCAACTAAAGAGGAACGGATGTTGGCATCTTCTGGTTGCTAGTTAAGCTAGTAGCTTCTCCAGCCTATATGCCCTAGCTAGCGCTAGAGCAACCATTATATATTGGAACTGATGATCCACCAGAGTTGATCATCGGCATGCAATTTAAAGAAAAACAATAAGCAGGAGTAATATCTCTCACGAAGCCATTTTTTTGAGTTAGTATTTTGCAAGGCTTCACGTAAGAAACCAGAGAAGACACATAGATTAACTAATCATCTCAAGAAAAAGTCGTGCCAAACGGAACAGTATATCAGTGGGAAAATTAAGCTTGTACTCCCTCCGTATCAGATTTAGAAGTCGTTTTGGACAAAGTTTGAGTTAAACATTGGGAATATAAATCATCAATAACTTTTAAGTTGTTGAGTTTGCAAATGTAAAAATTATATGAATAAATTTGTCTTGAAAAATACTTTCATAAAAGTATACATATATCATTTTTCCATAAATATTTTTTATAAAAACAAGAGGTTAAAATAATGTTTTGGAGACCGTGTCGCTGTCCTAAACGACTTCTAAATCCGATACGGAGGGAGTATGTATGTTTATCGGTAGCTAGAACCCATGTTTCAATCATATATCGAATCGAGATCTTTGTTCTTCTTTTCTTTCTTTTTCATTCAAGTTGCTTGAGAAGCGGTTAACTTACTGGGATGCATGGGGTTTTACGCTGTGTGAAAGGGAAAAGGCTGGATCAAGAGTGTAGGCAAGGCACGAGCCCACGACAAGTGACCGATCGACCGGTAGCCCGGTACAAAAAACAAACCCATATATATGATGATGGCGGCGGCGCAGGTATACGTACGTCATGGATTCCAACTCCTGATCGATCGCACTACCGGCCGGTTCCTGCTTGCACTGCATCTCTACATGCATGATATGGCGGCACCCCGTGATATATGGTCGTACGTGGACTGATCGTTTGCATTGGCAACTCTATGTCAGTATGTGGAGACGTGGTGTCTGTCGTTGACCAGTCCTGCATCAAATCTTTTGTAACGTGAAAATCAGTCCTCTTGCTACCTACCTGCATGTCTTAGGCCCCGTTGTCCTGTTTGTTAGATGAGACTAGAAACTAGTGAGCCCATTTTAGTTCCAAATAGTCCCTACTTCGCCAAACATGAGGGCTATTAGAGGGACAAAAGTGAGTTTGGGCTGTAGTTCCTCGAGCGGTGGCTATTTGGGACTACTAGCCCAACTTGACACCCCGTGCCCCTCCCTCTCTCCATTGCGTTGGGACCATCCTTACCCAGGGTATTTTAGTCTTTGTTCAGCAGATTTAATGCTTTTTAGTCCCTTCTAGTCCCTGGAACCAAACAGGGTAGGAGACTAGAGTTTAGTCTCTATTTTAGTCTCTAGTTCCTGGACTAAAGAACCAAACAGGACCTTAACCTTCGCAAATGAAATTATGGGGTGGACAACGTACGCAAACCTGTATCTAGGAGAAAGGACCTCGACGTCGTCCAAGTCACCATATTTGCCTTGTAAGTTATTTACGACTTTGACACCACTGCATCGCTAGAGGTACTTTAGGAACAAACTAGTAATGCCATGATGAATTTTCCTTGCAGGATGCAGGCTTATGTAAGCAAGGAATTGGGCAAGGGTATTATCTATCTCTCTCCAATGCTTATTACAGAGAGAACCATCACGGGTTACGATATACTAGGCACTCATGAAAAGCTGGTGAACATGGACCCAGAAGAGAGAAAGAAATACAGGGAAGATCTGGTGATCGAATATAAGTATCGCGCGGGAATGTACATTTGTGAGGTCATGAAGAAGATCCAGGGAAATGGGTGCGTCATAGCCACCCACCAGTTTGGGTAAATCCAAAAGATACTTGGAACATATATATAGCAACTGAGATCATGACTTCTCATATTTGAACATTTCAAATTTGTATTGTGTGAATGGTGCAGGCAGGACATCATGGGTCACTGGATTGCATTTATAATCTATCCTTAGGATGGAAAGGCCTGTATATTTGACTCCTTGCGGGACACAAACAAAGCAGGGTACAAGTACTTTGAAAGCGTATTGAGATAGTAAGTGACGGAACTTATTCATTTACAATTAACATACGTGTTCAAATTATCGTTGACACTAGTGATTTTTTGTATAGTGCTTATAAGAAGTGCATGTAAGATCCCAACTGCTATGATCGGAGATCTGAGAAGAAGATAATGAATAGCATGAAACTGAAACTCAAGCGTGAGTTCCCGGTAAGATCCCAACTACTCCTCCTCCTCCTCTTCTCCTCCTACTACTACTACTACTACTCCTACTCCTACTCCTCCTACTCCTCTTCCTACTACTACTCTACTCTACTCCTATACCAATACTACTACTACTCCAACTACTACTGCTGCTGCTACTCTACACTACTCTACTCCTATACTTACTACTACTCTTACTACTACTCCTATACTATATTGTCCTCCTACTGCTCTCTATATATGTTCTAATGATTGTGTATTATACATCGTGCAGTGCGCCAAACAACCCTATGGCTTAATTCTATGTGGATTCTACGTTTACGAGTACCTGAGGACATGTAGTAGATACAGCAAAAGCTGGCGGCAGCTCAAGAAAGCACAAGGATGGTGGCGAAGGGAGAAGGTCGACCAAAACTTTAGACAAACAGTAGCTGACATATGTAAGTTTGTCACAGAGAGTGCACATGAAGGGAATACATTCTTCGACGTGCAAAGCGAGTTAGCGCAGGATCCAAAGTTCGAGAGGATCAGAAACTGGAGCACCCAGTTACGAATCTCGGATTACATTCTGCCGGACCTCTTTCGCAAGGAAAGTTGATATGTATGACTGACCTTAGTTGCTCATGTATGAATGATGTGTGTTTGTGAAACAATGATGAAGACATCACTAATGTAATGACTTAATATTGGTTCATCAAACGAGAATGAATGTAATATATGTTTGTCATCTATTTTCTGCTTTATCTCTGTGTTTTCATTAGCGAAATTCAGATTCAAATTTTAATTTGAAAAAGTATTTTTTAAATTTGAAAATCATTAACCGAGACGGGCAATTAATAACAACCGCCTCCGTTAAAATCTTAACCGAGGCGGGCGTCTTTAGCCAACCGCCTTGGTTAAAATCTTAACCGAGGCAGACATGTTAAGACAACCGCCTCGGTTAATATGTGTTAACCGAGACGGTTGTGTAAATCCGTCCGCCACGGTTAATCGATTAACTGAGGCGGTTAGGGCAACCGCCTCGGTTAAGCCACGATTAACCGTGACCTTTTGAACAAGGCGGTTGCAAAAACCACGTCGGTTAACCTAAAATGCCCACCACGGTTAAAAATACTATAGTAGTGTCATGAAGTTTATTATTTATATTGTATATGTTGTGATCAGCGGCAGTGCAGTAGGGAGAGCTTGAGCCCCCAAATAGATCCGTCCCTGGTTGGCCGCATATATATGCACTGATCTTGGGGTGGCAGTAAAAACGAAGCGAGCGATGCCAGCGCGCTCACCGACGAAGCGACGAGTGGGCATGCGGTGGCGTGCGTTGGAGGCGTGATTCTGCGGTGGGGGCCGTGCACGGGCGAACGCGGCTTGGAGAGGCCAAGCGAGAAGGGGGAGTGGGAGCGGGCTCTAGTGATACAGGTTTCGTGCGCTTGGAAGTATGCACGAAGTTCTAGGCCTAGCACCCGTGATGCAAAAGGAGCTCCCGAGCCAGGCTTCCAGGATACAAAAATAAAATCCGTTTGTCCAGGCTCCGGGGATGCGACGTATTAGTAAGCAAAAAATATGCTTATCAAAAAAAAAAGTAAGCAAATATGGTATTGGCAAATAATTAGCATGTTTTCGGGTGCATTAGTACATTTTCAAGTAGATTAAGGCTTAACATGATAAAATTAAGTAGTATACAATTGATTCAAACAAAATAAATAGTATCTTAATACTTGTGTTTTTCTATTTCAATTTAATACGATGTACACTGGTGTAGCCAACCAATCAAACACTACTCAGTCTGGTTCAATTATTTTACTCTGGGTCTCGCATGGGCTGGCCCATCCAACCGGCCAGCCAGAGTCCAGAATCCAGCCTTGACCCAAATTAAAGCTAAAGTGTTTTTTTTTTGACTGAACAAATTAAAGCTAAAGTTACCTCTCCCAGATCCCTTTTGTTCGGTGCCGCTTTGTTAACTCGTGGAAGGAGACGGCATGTTCCAGGCCTTCGGCTCCAAGGTCAGCTCCGATCCGGTCGGGGTCGTCCGTGCCGTCGTAGTCTCGTAGAGGCCATGGAGGGCAGCGACGCGGCGCAACACACCGACGACCACACGTGGGCCGGCGGCGTTCAGGGCTGGACTCAGCCTAGTTTGGACAGGCTGGTTGGGCCATGCTGGCCCTAAGAGAAAACAATTAATAAAAAATAATTAATTAGATTTGTGGCTCTGAGATGTGTGCACTTTTTAGAAAGAGGAGTATTGAAGCAGTCCTCTACGAAAGATACAGTATATCGATGCACATATCTTTTGATGGGAAAAATAAATAAAAAATAGACAAGTTAGATATATGTACATAAACTTGGTCGGTGAAGTATGGTATTACTTAATACCAGTCAAGAAGGTTCGTGGAGAAACTAATGATACTGCCTTCCATTCATCAGTTCATTTTGAACACAAATGCTACTGTACTGTACGTAAGGACAGCAGGTATACACGTATTCGTACACCGTGCTTTAAGTATAATTTCTATCCAAAATGAATTACTACTAGTGCGCGCTTAAAAACAAAAGGGCGACGATATAGTATAGCACAGCACATATAGCACACAATTGCAATAAACAACAAACCACCGACCGACCGACCGAATTGAAGAGCAGCATGAATGGACTGCGGATCCATCCATCATCGACCCAACTTTTCCAGCTACATGTATACTCCTATGTACGTACTGCTAGCTGGGGTGCTCTAGCTACTAGCTAGCCACTATATACTCGATCTGATCCAGTACACATACCCAGCAGCACGAGAGAGACCGATCGACCAACAGACAGCCTGGCGCTATCCACGTACTCATGCTGTCATGCATGCATCGTACGTACGCTACATCGGTCTACTATACGATTGCGATCCCGGCCTGCATCTATACAAGTACGTACGGCTTCACTTTCAGCCATGCATGCATGCAATGTTGTACGTAAGGTACGTGTACGTGCGTGTGGGCCCTTTCTCTTTCTCCACGACTTGCCGCTTGACCTAGCAAATCCTGTCGGGTTCGGGACCGGTGGTACATACGTTGGTGCAGTGCACTAGTGCATCATCCTCTCCCCTAGCTCTTCCAACGTCAAATAATTCAGGCCACTAAATTTTGGACACTTTCATCATTTTGTCGAGCGAGCCCATCTGGTCATCATCTGTACCCACCACACTAGCTCTTTGCAAAAAGGAAAAGGTCGGTACGAAAATTCATGTTTTTCAACAAAACTTATTTGGAAAAAATGAAATCAAGGTATACATGCATGCATACATGAATACCACATGGTACATGTCTTCATATGACTAGTTACATATGTATGAAGGTACCAATGAACTTATATGTTAAACACACATGCATGGACATGTGGTGCAACGGATAGAAACCAAAATTTGGGTTGAAAAGCATATAAAATAATTGGTAACTAAAGCCTTTCACACAATAGATATGAGTATATATTATGTTAGATCTTAACAAATGAGAGAGCAAAGATAAACACTTTTGTTGTGCATCTCACATTTATCCATAATTTTTAACACTTATATCGCTTGGAAATACTAAGCTGGGCACAAGTTCATAGACTAGTCGCTAGTGTCACTTAATTATGTTGAAAATCCACTTGGTAGCTTGTATTTATAGTGCCTAGGGGAAGATATTTTACGTAATAGGTCAAATTGGCCTTGAACTGGGTAGTAGGGTAGTACAGATGAGGCCTGTGTACTCGTAAAAGGGCAGCTGCAACAATGCCAGCTTAGCTAGCTTATACAAATACAACAACTCAATAGTTTTCTTACATGAAAAAGAGAGAAGATGGGAAGGAGAAGAGCTAACTCTTGTTTTCACGCTAGGCTCAAATGCATTACAAGGTCTGCTCGTATTACCTATATGTTGCATCCATTTCTCTCCTATTTTCTCCGACAATGTGCAATGTATCCATCCCCTCTCCCTTGTCACTATTTCTTGCCAGGTCCGATAGCCCCCATATCTCTCACCCGGAGGGAGAGAGCTAGACAGGGGAGGCGGCGGTGACCTGAATGGAGGAGAGCGGGGGTAGTGGCTCGAAGGGAGAGAGACGGGGTGAGGGCGGCGATGGCCCAGACGAAGATAACAGGGATGTGGGCGATGATGGTTGACCGAAAGAATAGTAGGGTTGACTGTGGCCTAGACAGACGAACAGAGAATATTGGCAGCGACAGATGGACAAAGTGGGCAGACGGTGGTGGCCCAAATGGTGTGGCAAAGGCCATGTCAATTTGCCTTGAGAGCGCGCGAGGATGAAAAGTAGGTGGGTGAAGAAGAAGGACATGTGACCCACAATAGGAAGTTAAGAGATAGTGTAGGCTTTTAGAGATAGGACCGATAGTTCTACCATCATGTGCATATATCTAGGGGCGGGCCTAGGCCTAGGGCCAATAGGGTCATGGCCATAGTCGTAGCCCAATTCTTTTAGGAACAAGTCTTCAGATTTGGCCCAACAACGAAGAGCCCAGTAAGAAGGAGTGTAGGGCAGTGGCAGACCACGGACACTCTCGCTCACGCTCATTTCACGTACCACTCGTGGCTCTTCCGCCTCTTGTCTCCCGCTCGGCCTATCACACGCTGCCACTCCGGCCTGACCACCTCCCAGTCACATCGGCGCCGTCAGAGCGACCGGCGGCACCCAGCCCACTCCCCGCTCGGACCCGCTGCCCCCACCTGCTAGCAGCCGTCGTCGCCCTCGCAGGCAACCACGGCTGCCGGTCCTCGGCCCGCCGCGCCGCCGCCCCTCGGCTGCCGGTCCCCGACCCACCGCGCCTGGCCCCTCGGCTGCCGGTTCCCACCCCTGCGCCTGCCGAGCGAGCAGAAGTGCAGAACTCTGAAGTCTGAAGAACTGTGAAGATATTTCTCCTCTTTATTTACATCAAGAGTTCAAGTAATCTATGCTAATTTTGATTTCAACTGCTAATTTTAAACTTTTGATTCCAATTAGATGAAGAGGACCAGGACTTTAGCGAATGCACCAAATCCTCGGTGGACAATAGGTATTTATTTTTCAATGTCCCATGATATTTTTTAGCTATTGTATCATACTATTAATTATATTGTTCAAGAACTTCTCTCGATTTGCAAACTTTGCTTGAGAATAATTATTTTCCATGACATAAATGGTCCTATAGACTATACTGTAGCTTTTGGTTTTTGGCCACTAAGATTTGGTCTTAGTCTTGGCCAAATCTTGGGTCCGCCATTGCATATATCCATGGTATTGTTCCTGATGGGGTGGGTACAAAATTCCGCCCATGGGTGCAGGTATAAGATTCTACCCTGGGTAAGGGTGTGGGTACGTCGTTTTACCTTATTGGGGCTTAAAATATAAGGGATTCTGTCTATTCTAATAACACTCTAACTCGTGGGTGGTGGTATATGTACAAAATGTTACTCGAAGGTACAAATGCGCAGGTATGAAATTTTACCTGTTAAGCAAATTTTCATGGGTGGGTATTTACTCCACCCGTACCTTAGATGACTCGTGGCCATCCCTATTGGACAGTTCTATATATTATTTGACGTCTTTTAATTGGATGGTGAATTGAAGTGTGGTAAATATGAGCTAGCAACCTAACTCAATTGTTGGACCTGCCCAAAGTAGTAGAGCTATGTTAGGAGCTAGTGTACACTCATACCAATCGTAATATAGTTTAGACTGAAGCACTTTAGTTTGGGGTATCTAACTTTTGATGACTTCATATATGCTCTCGTCTGTCATAAGATATCTGCGATTGTATATTTAAGCTTTGACCATTAAAATTACTTGGACGAGGACTAAGCTTTTGAAAAATGATTATGTTTTATAAGAAAATAGTTTTCATTTGGAGTTTAGGATATCTTTTCAAAAAAAATTGGAGTTTAGGATATATCATATACCACGGTCACAGTAGTCCTCTGCTAGGGACCAATGCAAAACCTGTCCTAATCCTTGGAAAATTAATTAAGTTGTGCACAAGAAGACCACCCAGTCAAAGGTGGATGGTACACAAACTAGACTACGAAGGGCATCTAATTAACTGATGAGACTGATTACGAAAGGGAACAAACAATACGGGCCAAAAAATTGTCGGCTCCAGCTAGAAAACGACGTTGCCTGTGCCTGGTACACTCTGGCTCGGCCACGCATGACCTGACATGCATTTGCATTGGCAAATCGAAAAACCCATCGCTTTCCGTGGTGGCTGGTGCAACGGAAAGTTGCTGGAATGGAAGCGCCTAGCTGCTACTGCTGCTTGTTCTTCTTGCATACATATAGCCCGTGTAAGTAAAGTTGCTTGAACACATACAGAAATGCTTTGCGTATGCGATCGATCGAGAACAAACTAATAAGGACCACACGGATGCTCTTGCTGCTTTGCATTGCTCTAATTAATCTACCTCGACCAAGTAGCTAGCCTTCCCATGGATTCTTCATATGCGTGCACTATTGACGTTTTACAACAATGCAAGTTGATGAAAATATTTCCCGCAAAAAAAAAGTTGACGAAAATATAGAAAGTAATTAATTAAATACATGTTACAGATTAATCAGAACTATGAAAAAAATTATGTACCTGCTTTTGCTTCTATGCTTGGACGTTAGCATATATACGTACCTAATATAATTATTAATTGGTATCATGCATGTGATGCGTGATGGACCAAGCATGCACATGCATGCTCCTGACGAGGCCCTCGTCCTCCTCGCTAAGGCATAAGACAAGGTTAAGGACACTCGGATCGGAGAAAGTGAGCAGAGAGCATGCATTATTATTGTTGTTGGAATCAATCACCACGCCAGGTTGTATGTCTTAATCAAACGGTGTCTGGTGATCAAGAATATATTCCATGACAAATATATAGGTAGCACAGTGCAAATTAAACGATTATTTAACTTGTACGTATATATATGGTCATAGTCAAGCGCGAGAGACAAGCAACAAGCTAGCATTCACAAGCAAAGCAAATGCCTTACAAGAGAAAGGACAAACGTAAAAGTAAGCAACGGGACTTATATATACATAAGTACTAACTGTAGTTGCAAGTCCAGTGTGCTTATTCTTTGACTTATGTACAGTGTATCTATGTATGTTGAGACAAGATCAAGAGGAACGGATGTTGCGTGCACGGCATCTGCTGGTTGCTAGCTAAGCTACTAGCTAGCTTCTCCAGCCTATGTGCCCTAGCTAGCTAGAGTAACCATTATATTGGAACTGAGATGATCCACCAGCCTTGATCATCGGCAATCTAAAGAAAAACAATAACAAAGTCATTTTTTTGAGTTATTGTTTTGCAAGACTTCACGCAAGAAAGCAGAGAAGGCATATATAGCTTAATCATCTCAAGAGAAGAAGTCCTGCAAAACAGGACCGTATATATCATCGGTGGGAAAATAAAGATTGTGTGCCAGCTGAACCCATCTTTCAATCATATATATCGAATCGAACTTTGCTCTTCTTTTTTCTTTCTTTTTCATTATTATAATTCAAGTTGAAAAGCGCGGTTAACGGACTGGGCTGGGGGTTTACGTACGCACGCTGTGTGCTCGTGTAGATTAGAGAGCAAAACACAATGTGAGTTATTAGTATGATCAGCTCTCTTTTTAATTTGGTGCTCATGAGTCCGACAGTCCCGATGCAAACACGTAAGAACCCACTGCCGGATCATCGCGCCGGCCGGTTGTGCAAAAATTCCAATGAGTGATGGCAACTACGTACCCACCCATGCCAATTGATGCCAATGCCAACAAGATGATTGTCGCGCCATCGTCTTGCGTTTCGTGCATGCATGCAGTTTAGTTAGCTAGACTTTTGCGTTAGGATCGATAGATCTGTTGAGAGCTCCACGTCAGTCCGCGTATATATTCCAATTCCATGTCGATGAGATGCATGTAGTTTAGTGAGTTTGCGGGTGGGATATCAAATTAAATTATTATTAGGGGCCTACTGATCGATCATCAACGGTTGATGGATAGATTCCGATCCGATTCCTTGATAGCACACACCTCGTAATCAAGTCTCTCAGTAGATGTCAGGAGTAGTAGCTGACAGGGGACCCCACCTGTAAGCGGAGAAGTAGGGAGGCGGTTGTCTTCTGTCAACAGCGTGGAAGAGCCGGCGTCTATATAAGCCGGTGGTTACTTCAGGAGAAAGGCAACGAACTGATAACTGAATAGACATAGAAGTCATTAGAAGTAGCCGTAGACATCAGCGGTTCCACCGCTTCTGTATCAAACTCTGTTCAGTTCGTAATAAAGATACCTCGAATTCGCCCAAATTCACCACCGCCCATCCAGATCGTGACAATTTGGTATCGAGAGCCCCGTCGATCCGAGGGAAATTTTTTTTCTCGCCCCCATCCGTTCCGATCTGGCGCCGCAGCGGAAGCCAACCAAGTTCCAGTTGGACATGGCGACTTCCATCGATGACCTGAAGACGACGATGGAGGCGATGGCGACCCAGCTTGCCGGAATTCAGGACATGGCGAAGCAGTTCGCCGGATTTCAAAACATGATGGCCACCACGCTCGACAAGCTCAATGATCTCGAGGCATGGCGCACCGTCGCGGAGACGTCCATGGGCTCCATGATGCAAACGTCGATGGAAGCGGCGACGCGGCTCCAGCAGTTGGAGGCGCGACCCCCACCACCACCGCCGCCGCCGCCGCCACCGTCGATTCCTCTGCCTCCGCATCTGCAAGTTCCCACATGCTACGACATGGGGCCGCCTCAACCAAGCGTTCTGCATCACCCAAGCGCTCCGCCTCGCTACGACACGGTGCCTGGTGCGTTCGACTTGAACGCCATGCCCGCGTTGACGGCGTCGAGCTCACAATCGCCCCATGGGCACGGCTTGCGCAACGACTACCGGGTTGTGGGCGAGGGAGCCCCCGGGTTTCCCCCGCCACACCCGGTCACGGGTATGATTCCTACCAATTCCGCCCCAGATTTCATACCGCATGATGGAGATTGCTCTGCTATTCCTCATTCTTCCCATGGACCCAAAATGGAGTTCCCCAAATTTGATGGCGAGAACCCCAGATTGTGGCGTGATCAATGTGTGCTGTTTTTCGAGGTCTATGGAACTCACCCGGCGATGAAGACAAGGTTCGCGATCCTCAACTTCAAAGGAGCCGCGGCAACTTGGCTTCAGATGGTTGAACGACGAGGGCGCATCACCGATTGGTCACAGCTGTGTGAGTTGGTATTCGCCAAGTATGACAAAGATCAATATCAACAGCAACTTCGTCAGTTGGAGATGCTTAAGCAGACGGGCTCGGTTGCTGAGTACCATTCCCAGTTCGAGAAGCTTGCTCATGGCATTCTGTTGTACAACACAGCATACGATGATGTCTACTTCGTTACCAGGTTCTTGGCAGGGTTGAAAGAGGAGATCCGGGCTCCAATTGCGTTGCATCGACCCAAAGATGTAGATACAGCAAGTGCCCTGGCATTGCTACAGGAGGAAGAACTTGCTATCAACAAGGTCAAACCAGTTGGGCGGGGATTCACCAAGGGTTTTGACCGAAACGGTGGAAATAAAGCTCCTGACAAAACATTGCAGTTCGGTACTGATGACAAGTTGGCTGCTCTGAAGCAATTTAGGCGAAAAATGGCCTATGTTTCAAGTGCGGGGGAAAATGGGCACCAAATCATACTTGTCCTGATCAAGTGCCGATCCATGTGATAGAGGAACTATGGGATGCTCTTTAGTTCCAGGATGATGGCAATGACGAAGAGATTCCCTCTGAAATTCAGTCTACTGAAGACACTGTGTTGACAGTTCAGTCACCTGCTTCTGAGATGAGAGGCCGCAGACAAACTCTGAAACTTCTAGCTAACATCGGAAAGCAGCAGGTACTGGTGCTTGTAGATTCTGGGAGCATTGGAACTTTTGTCAGTGACCGGCTAGTGACGACACTGAAGCTATCTACTGAACCATGTCCTTTGGCAACATTCAGAGCAGCAGATGGAGCCCAGCTTCAGTGTTCTGAACGTGTGCCAGAATTACAGTGGTGGGTGCAGGGTCAGTCTTTCAGGTCCAATGCCCGAGTGCTAAGTCTGAGATGTTATGATATGATTGTGGGAGAAGATTGGTTAGAAGCTGTTAGCCCAGTATGGGTTGATTATAAGACCAAGGCTATGCGTATCACTCATCAAGGCAAACGCATTGCTCTGCAAGGTGTAAAAGATCAGTTGGACAGCTGTACCTCAATCTCAGTCAAGAAACTCAAGGGTCTCATAAAGCATGGCGGTGTTGCCTGCTGTATTCAACTGCAGGAGTCCACCAGTATCGCCAGTGTGCCGGATATGCAACAGTGCATCTGCACTGTGCAACCCACTAACAATGAAGCGCTGCCAGCAAAAGTGCACGAACTCATTCAGGAGTTTGGTCATCTCTTCAGTACACCAACCGAGTTGCCTCCAAAGCGCAGTGCTGATCACCATATTGACCTGACACCTGGAGCTCAGCCTGTTCGAGTTAGGCCTTATCATTATTCACCAATTCAGAAAACGGAGATTGAGGAACAGGTCAAACAAATGCTGAAGCATGGAGTAATTCGACAGAGTTCCAGTGCATTCGCTTCTCCAGTATTGCTGGTACGCAAAAAGGATGGGACATGGCGCTTTTGTGTAGATTACCGTCATCTGAATGCGGTGACACAAAAGAACAAACACCCCATGTCGGTCGTCGATGAGCTGTTGGATGAACTCAGTGGCGCCAAAGTGTTCACAAAACTGGACTTTCGCTCAGGTTATCACCAAATTCGAATGGCTACAGGTGATGAGCATAAGACTGCTTTTCGCACTCATCAAGGGCTCTACGAATTCATGGTAATGCCCTTCGGCTTGACTAACGCTCCTGCAACATTTCAAAGTTTGATGAATATGATTTTTGCTGCCTTGCTACGACGTGGAGTACTCGTCTTTATGGACGACATATTGATATACAGTGCTACTTTAGAGGAACATGTGTTGTTACTGCGACAAGTATTTGAGATTTTACATGAGCATCAGTTCTACATTAAACGTTCAAAGTGCTCATTTGCTCAGCCTTCTATAGAGTATTTGGGCCATGTCGTATCAGCTGATGGTGTAGCCACAGAACCAAGCAAGGTGGAAGCTGTACTGAACTGGTGCCAGCCAACGACCATTAAGCAATTGAGAGGATTTCTGGGCTTGACAGGTTACTACAGGAAATTCATCCCACATTATGGTGTAGTAGCTCAGCCATTGACTGCACTTCTGAAGAAGGGTTGTCAGTTTAAATGGAACAAAGAGGCAGATCAGGCTTTCAATATTCTAAAGCAGAAATTGGTAAATGCACCTGTGCTGGCTGTGCCTAACTTCAACCAGTCATTTGTCTTGGAAACTGATGCATGTGACACTGGAATTGGTGCAGTATTGATGCAAAATGGACATCCAGTAGCATACTTAAGCAAACATCTTTGTCCTAGGAATCAGGCACTGTCAGTATATGAGAAGGAATGCCTAGCCATTCTTATGGCAGTGGACAAATGGAGACCCTATTTGCAACATCAAAAGTTTCTCATTAAGACTGGCCATAAGAGCCTCTTACACATTACTGAGCAGAGGGTAACATCCAAATTACAGCACAAAGCTATGATCAAGCTCATGGATTTGGACTATACCATTCAATATAAGAAGGGTATACATAATATGGCAGCAGACTCTCTGTCCAGGTATGACCCAGGTTCAGACATCAGTGCCATCTCTGAATGTGTACCATCTTGGGTGCAAAAGTTGAAGGAAGGTTACTTAGATCAGCCTGAGGACAAACAGTTGCTGACTGAGCTTAGTATCACTGGCCAGAACTCTAAAGGTTTTACATTAAAAGATGGGGTTATCAGATTCAAAGGCCGAGTATGGGTGGGTGCTAATACAATAGCTCAACAACACATTCTACAGGCCTTACAAGACAGTGGATTAGGGGGTCATTCTGGAATTACTGCTACATACATCAGAGTGAAGGAATTATTTGCTTGGCCTAATCTGAAACAAACGGTGCATGATTTTGTGCAGCAATGTTCTACTTGTCAGCAGGCTAAAGTCGAACACAATAAGATGCCTGGTTTGCTTCAACCTTTGCCAATTCCATCTCAAGCTTGGGAGGTGGTATGTTTGGATTTTGTGGAAGGCCTACCAGTGTCAGATAGGTTCAATGCCATACTAGTGGTCATTGACAAATTTTCCAAGTATGGGCATTTTATACCTATTCATCATCCATATTCAGCCTTGCAGATTGCCAAGATTTATCTGGATAATGTCTATAAGTTGCATGGGATGCCCAGGGCACTAGTGTCTGACAGAGATCCTATTTTCACCAGTGCTTTATGGCAGCAGCTGTTTAAGCTCACGGACACCAAGTTAATGATGAGCTCTTCCTACCATCCACAGACGGATGGGCAAACTGAACGATTGAATCAATGCTTGGAGGGATTCTTGAGATGTACAGTTCACTCATGCCCAAGACAGTGGAGCAAGTGGATCTCTGTGGCTAAATATTGGTATAATACTACATACCATTCGGCATTAGGCAGGACACCATTCCAAGTACTCTATGGTCAAAGCCCTCGCCATCTGGGAATCTCAAATCTGAAGCTCTGTTCTGTCCCAGATTTGGAACAGTGGATGAAGGAGCGGGAATTATTGACTAGGATTATTCAGCAACAATTGCAAAGAGCTCAGTCTCGGATGAAGGTTCAAGCAGATAAGCATCGGATGGAACGCAGCTTTGAGCCCGGGGACATGGTGTACATGAAGTTACAACCCTATGTACAGTCTTCGATAGCTCCACGATCAAATAAGAAACTCTCATTCAGGTACTATGGCCCATTCAGAGTTCTGGAACGTGTGGGAGAGGTTGCTTATAAGCTTGATCTACCAGCCACAAGTAGAATCCACCCGGTACTGCATGTGTCCCAGTTGAAGAAGCAGATACCACAGCATATGCAAGTTTCGGATGATCTGACTTCGGTTTGCACTGAACCGGACAAGCTCATCAAGCCTGAAGAGATCTTAAGCCATCGGGTGATTCAGAGGGGAGCTCACATGGTTAAACAGGTATTGGTGAAGTGGGAGTGTTTACCTAAATCGATGTCTACTTGGGAAGATGAGGTGGATGTGAAGATACCATCATGAGGTCATGCTGGTTGCTAAGAGCGGGGGAGTGTCAGGAGTAGTAGCTGACAGGGGACCCCACCTGTAAGCGGAGAAGTAGGGAGGCGGTTGTCTTCTGTCAACAGCGTGGAAGAGCCGGCGTCTATATAAGCCGGTGGTTACTTCAGGAGAAAGGCAACGAACTGATAACTGAATAGACATAAAAGTCATTAGAAGTAGCCATAGACATCAGCGGTTCCACCGCTTCTGTATCAAACTCTGTTCAGTTCGTAATAAAGATACCTCGAATTCGCCCAAATTCACCACCGCCCATCCAGATCGTGACAGTAGACTCATCAGAGCGGTCAATCCTCTTGTTAATTACTTTGCACTCCTTGAACGAACATCGTTATTGAAAGGGAAAAGGCTGGATCGAGAGTGTAGGCAAGGCACGAGCTAGCCCACCACGAGTGACCGGTAGCCTGGTACCAAGAACAAACCCCATATCATATGGCGGCGGCGGCGGCGCCGCCGGTACATACGCCATGGATTCCGACTCCGTCAGATCGATCGCACTACCGGTTCCTACATGCATGGCATCTCCTTTTATTTTGTGGGTACTTTGACCTCGTGATACATAGTGGATCGTACGTGTGGACAGATCGTTTTGCGTTGGCAACTGTCGACGTGCTGTCTGTCGTAGTGTTGTTGACCGGTCCTAGCCATTCTCGTCTTCGGCTGCGCATGCAGGCGTACCTATGTCGGCTGTATAGCGCCCCGGCAATAGAACCTAGAAGCTCGGGTCTCATCCTAGTCAAACGGACGTTTATCCAACTCGGTAGCTGACGTGGCATTCTTACTCAGCGGTTGCATGGGACCAACATGTCAGCAGCGAGGCTTAATTTTAGAAAAAAAAGGTATCTACAACTTTCTAGTTTTTTAGCTTTTTTCATTTGAATTTGTTAGCATATAAAAAATAATATAAAATTTTAGCAGCATATTAATCACATACCAAACTTGTCGTCTTAGAAAAATCATATCGTTTTTTGTAGGGTGTCGGATAAAAATACTTTGTATATAAAATTTGTACATCCCGATGAGATCTACAAATTTATTTTTTTTAATTTTTTCATTTGAGATGGTTAAGATGGTCCAAAAATAATAGAAAGTTTCAACAGTATATTAATCACGTACCAGGGTTTGTCGCCTTCGAAAAACCATATTTCTTATGTGGTGTCGGATAAAGATACTTTGTATATGCAAATTGTAGCTCTCAATGAGATCTACAACTTTCTAGTTTGTACATATATATACTAGGTCTTGATCATGGTCGCCAAATCATGTTTCGCATCCTAAGGTGATCGACTCTATAAATAGCTATTTTTAGAGGCGGGACTCTAAGAGTGTCGTTTCTATAAATCAATTAGCAAAGGCCAGCATTGATGAGGTACAGGCCCGATCTTCCGAGAGGTAACCGGTAAGTTCGACTTGTGGAGATCTCGACGTTGGCGATTCGGCTTCAAATCAGACACGATTCGAACCCTGCAACCGTTACACCACTGCTCCGTTGGTTATCAACCAAGCACAACTTGATTGACCTCGCCAAGAAGGCTTTTCCTGCAAGCGAATCGAAGAACACAAGCAAGAAGGTAAAGACACGTAATCTGAAATTGCAAATATGAATGATGCGAATATCAATAGAGGGTTCAAGAACTCGATTCCAAAGGACTAATCGACACAGTGGAGGAGATCAAGAACAGGGGCCCTGGATCACTGTAAAAGGATTTGTCACCACAGTTACAATGAACGATTCAGTTTCTCGATGGAAAACTAAACTCTAAACAAAACACAATTATCTAGCAGCGGCGGCGGCTATTTTTATAGTCTAAGACTCGACCTAGAGTTGAGGACGGCCAGGGGTTGGGCGCCCACAACTTGGGCTTAAGGCCCGACACGATACATGGCCAAGTTGGCCTAAATAGGTGACGCAGCACCTTGTCGTGGCCGCACAGAATGATCCACGGACCTTCTGGAGCTGGGACCATATCCAAAATGACGGCGTCGTCGTTCCCTTTCCAACGCATCTAAGAACGCCCTGTTTCGATGTCGTATGCGAGAGTTATGACCAAAACAGTGACGACGTGTCTGCTGAATCCGAGGGTGACGTGGCAGCTGAGTTGGGGACGAATTGCAACTTGGGGAAGACCATAGTGTCAGTGTGTCCAGCGTGGCGATGTCCTCATCATCCTCCCCTTCTTGAATTGGAGTCGTCCTCGACTCCATCTTGGCGATGTCCTCATCATCCCCTCCTCCTAGAATTGGAGTCGTCCTCGACTTCATCCCATCATCAGTGAACTCCTGCAAAAGGTTAGTGACAGCAGGCAATGCACTAGACATAATAGGTTCACAAAATATAGTATAACATGGTGCATCAGGATTATCACATAACTCAGCAGTAGCAGAAGTTGTAGCAAGAAAAGTACCTCCTTTTAACCTAATCCCATTATTTTTAGCAATGTCAGTTGGAGGTTTATTTTTAATCTCTTTAGCATGTTTAATAATTTCTGTAGGAGACAAAGGCAGCAATGTAATTTTCTTGTCCTTATGTGTGATAGTGTATGTATTAGTTCTACCATGGTGTAAAGCATCATTATCAAATTCCCATGGACGACCTAACAAAATGGAACAAGCTTGCATAGGAACAACATCAAAATCAGCAGTATCATGATAAGAACCTGTGAAAAAGCTAATACGTGCTGATTTAGTTACTTTAGTCTTACCACTATTATTGAACCATTGAAGTTTATATGAATACGAATGTTGTCGGGTGGTCAAGCCAAGCTTCTCAACCAAATCTGAACTCACCAAGTTATTGCAACTTCCGCTATCAATGATAGTGAGAACACGACAACCCTGCACAATGAAATACATGTGGAACAAATTGTTTCGTTGGATCTTCATCTCGTCTTCATGTCTCACACGTGTACTCAACACACGCTGCACGAGAAGGCTAGGGTAGTCCGCGGCAGCAGCCACAGAGCCAATGATGATGGCCTTCTTGTCTTGATCGCCCTCGGTAGAATCTGCATCAACGTTAGTAGCAAGGGCTAAATCATCTTCAACATCACTAGCACTTACATATCCATCCTCGGTAGCAATGAAAGCACGACGACTGGGGCAATCCTTCATGACATGTCTCATGCCTTTGCATCGGTGGCAAATGATTTTAGCGCTGGACGAGGAGGAGCTAATAGAAGCACCTGGAGTGGCACCTTTCTTCTGCACATTAGACAATTGACTTACCCCGGAAGACAATGGAGGTGTAGATGGTTGTGATGCAACCGGAATCTTGAGCGTATCCGGCGCTGAACGCTGCTGAAAATTCCTTCCATTGTTAGACCTGAAAGGCTAGTGTTGTTTGCGTCCCTGTACTTCACGTTCTGCCTTAATCGCAAGATGATACAATTGGGAAAAATTGCGTCATTCTTTGTAATCAAGTATGTGCTGGATATCATGGTTTAGACCACCAAAAAATTTAGCACTAGCATCATTATCATCTTCATTTATACCACAACGGGCTAAACCAATAAGGAATTCTTGATAGTAAGCTTCTACTCATTTATCACCTTGTTTTAAAGTTTGCAGTTTCAAACGTAAATCACGTTGGTAATAAGGAGGAACAAAACGAGATTTCATACGTTGCTTTAAAGCATTCCAAGTTTGAGGCACAGCAGCAGCATTATTAGCATTGCAAAGATCACTCCACCAGAACAAAGCAAAATTAGTAAACTCACTAGTAACAAGTCTAACTCTATGCTCAGCAGGAACATTATGAGAATCAAATTTTTGTTGAACAGCAAGCTCCCAATCTAAATAAGCCTCTGGATCAATATTACCAGCAAAAGGAGGAAGACTAAATTTAATTTTAGCAAAAGGATCATTATTACCATGATTATTACCTCACATACCGCGACGGTTGAAGTTGAGGCGGCGACGGGCATAACCGTCAGCATTCACATCCGCATCGTCATCACCAAAATCATCTGCATCGTCATAAACAGCACGATGAGGTGGAGGACGTTGCTCGAGTTGTTCAATGCGGGTGACCAGATTGTTCACATTGCGCGTCAGCTCAGTCATAAGATTACGTTGTTCAGTCATGAACGTTGTAAGCTCGCTCTTGGACACGCAATCATTGAAGTCCGTCGGAGATCCTGTCATGGTTAGAAGATAGAAAAAGACAACACCAAAGTATTATCCCTATCAACTAAAAGGAACCAAGTGGTGGTGGTGGTGAAAGTGGAATGCAAAATCACAAGCGGCTTACCACCGTCTTGCCTGTATTCTTACCAACGCCAAACAAGAGCAAAACCAACGTGGCGAAGCAATTTGTTGTTAAGCGTGGGTAACAGTTGCAAGATGAACCTGTGCTGACAGAAGAATATGTGGAGCTATGGGTAGGCACACAATATGAGAGCAAGGATTAGCAATTAACGAAAGCAGATTAGCGATTGTTCAATCCAGATCCAAAGTACAAATCACAGCTGCTGGCTAAGACGTGTCGAGACGTAGCGCAACAAGGTGAAAACAAAGGACGATGGAAAGAACGCACAAAACAAGCAAATAACCTGGATTTTTTCTTTTTTTCTGAATTTTTCCCTGATTTTTCTAAAAGGCACTAGTAGGAATCAAATTTTTTTATTTTTTCACTATTTTTTTATATTTTTCTCTGAACAAGGATCACAAAAGATGCAACCACAAAAATTGACACCTACAACTGAGGTGGGATGTGGTCTACAGAAAAACAGCACGTTCTCTGAAAAGCGTGCAAAAACTTTGACAATTTTTTTCTTTATTTTCCTGAATTTTTTTGGCAATTTTAACGAAACCAAACAGGGCAAAGCCTAGTTATGGTCGGCTCCAAATGGTGTCAAGAAGCTGCTGTAAAAATTTCAGATTTTTCTGATAAACGAGCGAAAAGTTATGCCTGTTTTACCGAAGGTATCTCATGTTATGTTTTTCGGAAGGCACAACACGGCAGCGGCAGTTAGGGCAAAGCGTCCCTAAACTCCAACACCGATCACAAGATCGTCCCTGTGACTCCAACAGCGACAGTAGGTATTCGTCTGATGATGTAAGGAGGGCTACGATGTAGACAAAATAAGAGCGGTTGGCAACCTATCTAGGGTTTGCGCGGCGGCGAGAAGTCACACAAGGCGGCTAGCGGGGGTAAGTCGAGTAATGTGGTGGCTTCGACTTGTTGTTTAGGAACGGTGGATGGGATAGCGGCGGAAAACAAAAATCACAGCAACGGGCGATTGAACTACGACCACGAACATAATCCTAAACCAGCAAAAGACTCTACCACGAACACAAACTCAACAATGCGAATCTGAAACGAAATTGCAAAGGCACAAAAGGTGATAGGACAGCGGAAATTGAAATATTTTTTAGGCTTTTTGTGGACTCTAGGTAATGAACAAATATGAATCTAAGGCAAACGAGAATATACCTCGTGGTAAACCTAAAATCTCTGATACCAATTGATGAGGTACAGGCCCGATCTTCCGAGAGGTAACCGGTAAGTTCGACTTGTGGAGATCTCGACGTTGGCGATTCGGCTTCAAATCAGATACGATTCGAACCCTGCAACCGTTAGACCACTGCTCCGTTGGTTATCAACCAAGCACAACTTGATTGACCTCGCCAAGAAGGCTTTTCCTGCAAGCGAATCGAAGAACACAAGCAAGAAGGTAAAGACACGCAATCTGAAATTGCAAATATGAATGATGCGAATATCAATAGAGGGTTCAAGAACTCGGTTCCAAAGGACTAATTGACACAGTGGAGGAGATCAAGAACAGAGGCCCTGGATCACTGTAAAAGGATTTGTCACCACAGTTACAATGAACGATTCAGTTTCTCGATGGAAAACTAAACTCTAAACAAAACCCAATTGTCTAGCAGCGGCGGCGGCTATTTTTATAGTCTAAGACTCGACCTAGAGTTGAGGACGGCCAGGAGTTGGGCGCCCACAACTTGGGCTTAAGGCCCGACATGATACATGGCCAAGTTGGCCCAAATAGGTGACGCAGCACCTTGCCGTGGTCACACAGAATGATCCACGGACCTTCTGGAGCTGGGACCAGATCCAAAATGACGGCGGCGTCGTTCCCTTTCCAACGCATCCAAGAACGCCCCGTTTCGATGTCGTATGCGAGAGTTATGACCAAAACAGTGACGACGTGTCTGCTGAATCCGAGGGTGACGTGGCAGCTGAGTTGGGGACGAATTGCAACTTGGGGAAGACCATAGCGTCAGTGTGTCCAGCGTGGCGATGTCCTCATCATCCTCTCCTTCTTGAATTGGAGTCGTCCTCGACTCCATCTTGGCGATGTCCTCATCAAGCATCTAGAATAGTTGTCTCAAAAACATTTCATAACTTTTTCACATATGAAGTTGGATTAAGATGAATTGTCGAAGTCAAGGTGATTTACAACTTTATATTTAATAATGTTTTTATTTGAAACTGTTCAAAGTCCAACAAAATTTTTTAAATTCTCAGATTTTATAATTTTTAAAAGACCTCAGATGCTAACATAGTCTATATTCTAGTTGTAGTTCTCAATGTGATCTATAACTTTAGAGGTATTTTTTTGTTTCAAGTCATTTAGAGCACCAAATATGTGTTTTAAATTCTGAAATTTTCAAATTTAAATTTAAGAATTTACAAATGACATCAAATGTTGATATGATCGATACCAAAGTTGTTGTGGCCGAGGTGATTTACAACTTCGAAGTTGACATGTTTTTTATTTGAGGTCAATTGTATTCTCAAATATTCATTTTAAGTCTTTGTATTTTGAAATTCAATTTTAAAAAAATCAAAAAGATGTCGCATGGATACATGGCCTATACTAAAGTTATGGTACTTGATAAGATCTAAAATTTACAGTTGGAATCATATGCAGACACTCATATATGCAAGCGTACAAACACTACAGCACCTGTGAGGATAATCGAAAGGCTGAGACTGGGTCGATAGATCTTGAGATTGAGAAAGTCACCATAAGCACATCGTTATCGACGAGTATATTGCCTACCACTAAAAGAACAATGCCGATATTAAATTCTAGAATAAATCCAGAAAAATTCAATATTGACAAAGTCACCATAAGCGGCTCGTATGTGCATGACGTCTGCTGCTGAAAGAACATTATCATTACATTCTTGAATAAATCAAGAAAAATATGAGCACCCACATCAAGTCGATGACTGAACTCAAGTGGAAAGGCCCCATCACAAGAAATGTAACCAATTGAGCTACACTCAATTTACCAAGATTACTAAATATTAATATAAAAATACCATATTGTACAAATTTACAAGTGATTGTGAAAGTACTTTTTGTTTTCTAAAATCATTTAAAGAGGCTGTCTGGTCGACCGACTATGAAAATGGCTCATTAACATAAACTGGCCACCTGCATCAAATCTTTTGTAACATGAATATCAGTCCTCTTGCTATCTGCATGTTTTAATCATTCGCAAATGAAATTATGGGGCGGACAACGTATTCAAACCTGTAGCTAGGCTAGCAGCTGCAAACTAACGCCTACCTATGCACACTAAGGCCTTCCCCAATGCTGTTTTTTTTTACCAGTAGCCCCAAGTGCCATATAGGATGGATAAAAAAAGTAGGTGCTCTATATTTGTCATAGTGGCTTAGAGAAGCTATATATGCTTGGGGAAATAGAAGGTGGTCCATGCTAAAAAATAAGAGGGAGTGGAAATAAAGATGAGGCATGATGGAAGCAAAAAGTTTCTTTGCAAACCATAAGTAATAATAGTTTGTATTGTGTAAATAGTAGTCTTAACATTTGCTAGTCTACGTGGATCACTTTATCTGTACTAAAACCACTAAGTCCACCGGTGATGGGGGTCGGAGGAGTGGGGCACAGTTGTGCTACCGCGGCATCTCCAGCTTTTGATTTTTACTAAAAAGCTCTACTTCCATCAGCTGCCATTATGGATCAGTCCCACGCATCTCCCCAGCCTCTACAGCTTGTGGTTGAATGTAGATCTTTTGGACGAGGCAGGTCTGCGAGCCCTAGGTGGGTTGCGAGAGCTCCGTCTCCTCGGTTTGGAACACATCGGCGGCCGATGGCTTCCTCGTCAACTGAAGCAAATATTACTGCAGGCAGTGGCGGAGCCAGAAACTATGGATAGGAGGCCAGTCGAAGAGTTTCAATTATAAAATAACTGAGTGTAGCTTATTTGTTTGGATTTTTGCACTATGAATAGGCTCATCCAAAGATAAATGCAAATTTGTGTGATTTTGTTGTCCAGAAATCATAAAAAAATATATGATAAAGCTTTTATTATATCTTTCTAATATGGATTATTGAATTATATATTACCTAAAAATTTTTTGTTGTGATGTTGGGGTGGGGGGGGGGCATGGCCCCTGCCTGCCCCTGGCTCCGTCAATGACTGTGGGCGATGGCTTGTTGAAGCAGTTGAGATGCTTTTGCGGGCGATGGCTTGTTAAAGCAGTTGGGAGGCAACGCTGGGTGTGTGTGTGGGCGGGCGCACGTGGAGCCCCCTAGAGCCCTCCCTTAAAATTTCACACACGTATGTTTTTTTGAGAGGAGCACATATATATGTATTAGGTACAAAGAGCTGAGATTTACTGGAGATAGAAAAAGACCTTTTGCTTATTGGGCTAGCAATTCCATAGATATAGAGGATTTTCCCATCAAAGCCCAAGGCCCAATTGATAAAAGAGGGGGGCGGAGCCCCCTAAAGCTCTCCCTTTAAATTTCACACATGTATGTTTTTTTGAGAGGAGCGCATATATATGTATTAGGTACAAGGAGCTGAGATTTACTGGAGATAGAAAAAGACCTCTTTTGCTTATTGGGCCAGCAATTCCATAGATACAGAGGATTTTCCCATCAAAGCCCAAGGCCCAATTGATGAAAGAAACCTATCCACCGTATCCCAATTTCCCCTTACTGGGTTCCAGCGTGACTCCCTCGAGTCCCGACTCTAGTCCGTTACTCCAACCTGACTCCCCAACCCTAGCGGAGTAGCGGAAGGCGGCGGCTTCTACACACGTCGCACGGCTCCTGGACGCAGCCAGGCAAGGCGGGCGAGCACCGGCGGCCGGCAGTAGGCACGCCGCAGCTGCGCAATCCGTAACGGCGCAGTGCTGGGGGCGGGTGGCACGGCGTCAGGCGGCTGCGAGCAGGTAGCAGCACCAGCACTGCAGTCTGCAAGCAGCGGGGCTCCAGGCATCCAGGCGAGCGCAGCAGCCGAGCAGGTGATTTTTTTAAATGTGAAACTGAGTCCGTGATTGAATGATGGAATGTTTGATTCATGGTAGATTTTAATTTTTAGATTTTCAGTATATCAAAAAGAACTTTGCGCAACTACTTTTCAAGTTCAAGTGGTAGTGGCTCAACTTCACATAGTAATGAGAGCACAAGTCAACCGAAGAAACCTAGGGCAGAGTTTAGTCATTCAAACCTAATTGCTGACCTTGGAAATCACAAGCAAATCGATTCTAAATTCATAATTTGGAGGTCCATATATGTTTGACTAATCAATTATATCTATTTATGTAGATTGCTTCTTCGGATAAATAATGTGCGTCAACGTCATGAGTCGTCTATTAGTTTCGTAATTTGGCCCTTCAGTATGAATGAACCGCATCCTTTATTTTTCATGATGTATTTTGTGAATTTCATCGTTAATCGATGTTTTCAATATAAGACTACTTCAAGCTATTATATTTGTCCATTATAAGGGGTCATGGTAGAGCTAAGTTGATATAACACTTTTGTGCAGCATCTCCTAAATTTTTTAGCTGGCTTCGTCCCTGATGCAAAGCCACGTTTGTTAATCAATTGGTTTTATTTAAGAAACGACAACGAGATGGGAATTGAAGGAATAGTGGGTGCAAGGTACGCCCGGTCATGCATGAGCTGACATTGACAAAACTTGCAGCGAGAATGAGCTAGTAGTGAGCAGTAGACCGGTCGCTTTCCATACTGGCTGGTGTAACGGAAAGCGGGACGCACAGAGACCATTTTATATGCTTTGCAGCCCTGCATGGGGTCGAGAACAAACAAGGACCACAGGAAGAAGAAAGGGAACAGTGCACCGCTTGCTGCGGCTACGCTTCGATCTAGCTCGACCATTGGTAGCTTTTTTGCAAGGTTCTTCGTGCATCTAGGTAGTTTGGCGAAATTATGAACGTGACCTTATTGATGTTGAAGTACTCCGCCTTCCATCCAAAAGAGTGTACTTCTAGATTTGTTGTCAAATTATTTCAAGTTTGATTAAGTTTATAAGATGATTCCAAATATGTATATTATGAAAAATATATTCCACGATGAGCTATATGTTACTTATTGGATATCATAAATATTTGTAAAATTCTTTTAAAGTTTGGTCAAACTAAAGGTTGTTTGACTTAGCACTTAGCTAGAAGTTTACTCTTTTTGAAACGAAGTAATACCACAATCCTTGAAGTACAATTGATGAAGTGAACACAGTCCTTTCTTATCGATTTGGTCATTTAGGTGCAATTAACCGGTGTGTGCAGCTTAATGTATAGTTGCTACTGAGAAGACATAGTGAAATAATTGTAACTCTCTTTTTTGTGGCTTAGGAAGTTCCTTTACCTTTTTTGTTTGCAAAAAAATTACTTCCTTTCGTTACTACTTACTAGAAATCCGTTAGGACATCAATACAGTCTCCAATGACTTTTAGCAGAAAAATCGATGAAAATATATTGTGTTAAATTCAAAGAGTTGTATATACAAATTATTTTGCATAACGAATATTGTAATATTAATCTTGTGTTATTATTAACTTATGTATAAGTTTTTGTAGCTTTAATTATATTAGGAACAAAAACCTTACAAGAGCTGTGATGGACATACTGGAGTACACATGCAGGATGCTCTTGATAGTTGCCTCGTCATCACGAATGTCGTAGAAGAATAATACACCTAATATAAACATTCTAGCTAGTACAATTCTTGGAATCAAAGTCAGTACAATGGGAAAAGACCATTAAAACCATTCACAACTAGCATCACCGTAGGATTAGGAGCCAGGTGTACAAAAGCACCTTGGTTATAACTTGTGGTTAACAAACCTATATTTATGATGCAAAAATGGGATCACAAGAGAACAACTCATTTTATATGTCCAGAATCACAAAGAATAGGTAAGTTATAAAAATATATTCCATCACATATCTAATGTTACTCATTCAATATCATAAATATTATTGTTTTTTGTATAAATTTGAGCAAACTTACAAGAGAATGATCTTGAATAACTTATTAAAATCCTATTCTATACTCCCTCCGTCCCAACATAAATACACATCTCGATTCCCAAAGAGTCAAATATTTTTTCAGTTTGATCAAGTGTATATAAAAAATACTTGTATTTATGATGTGTAATAAATATTGTTAAATTAATAGTAGAATATATACTTTTATAATAAATTGTTTACAAATACAAATGTTGATATGATTTTCTATATATTTGGTCAAACTTCAAAATATTAGACTCATTGAAAAGCGATATATGCATTTTTTCGGCCGCGAGAAATCGGACTAGGAATTTTTCTATTGGAGCATATATATATATATATATATATATATATATATATATATATATATATATATATATATATATATATATATATATAGACAAGTTTGAGCCATAGTTTTGGGGCTTTTCCGCACCCCGGCCCAAAATTGCCGGTACACACGTGACCCGCCCAAGGAAGTCCACCGGCCCACCCAGATTTTCTCATCGTGAGTGATGTGTACGCGTGTGGGACATGTATATGCATGATGGAAGAATCGAAGCACGCATGTTGTCGGCCCGGACATCAGCATCAGCCATGTGCGGCGCGGCGGCGGTGGCCACTGGCCAGATTCGTGATCCGCAGCTTCCTCCTGCCCTCCAGGTCATTCCTTCACATCCAACAGAGCTGCGCAACCAAGAAACTCTGGGTCTCCAAGGGGTCACATGTTATCAACTTATAATAAAAACACGGGGAAATTTCGGACAAGGACGCAAATAGCAGCAACTGGGCACTCGTTTTTAAGGTTGGCCAATCCTTAGCTTCTCAGAAGATTTTCAGCAGATTCTCAAAACAAAAGAAGATTTTCAGCACAAATCGTTGAAACTCAAGGGCACCAACACTTTCAGCATCACAAACAGGACACATCCCAAAGAGCGCCAGCCGCCGGCATGAAACACTTACACAAAATGTTATGTTACTCCTATTTAAGATCTCTTACGTGTCCGGCATAAACAAGGTTCACATAGCACCAAGGCTTCAGTTTTACAGAACTATATATATACATTGTGTTTCCAACACTACCAAACAGAGTAGCACAACCACAGAAGGCATATGGTTAAGAACATCGAGTTTTCCTAAAAAGCCGGGTATAAATAGAGTTTGAACTCATTTAGCCACTACAGTAATCAGTAGATACAGCTCACAATATTGAGACGAATCCTGGCGTATCGCTCCTGGGTCCGGCGATAGTCCGGTAGAGGTATAGCTTATCCACCTTCCTCACATTGTTGCTGACGCCATCATCCGTTGCACCAACGCTCGCCCCCACCTCACTGATGACCTCGACGTTGATGTTTGGCATGGTCGCCGCAAGGGTCTTGCAGGCCCCCAGGGTGATCTTGCAGGATGACATCCAGAGAGAGCGCATCGACTCGTACCTGTGCGCGCCCGCAAGGAGAGCGGCGTCACCAAAGGGGCTGTCCCTGATCTCCAGCTTCTTGAGGTTCTTGCAGCCGTTGAGCACATAGACCATGCCGTCGTCAGTAGCCCCCGCGAATGCTACTGAGAGCATCTCCAGCTTCTCCGCGTACATGCCGATGTACAGGAACACATTATCCGTGAGGTGGCCTGACATGGCGAAACGCCTCAGGCCTTTGCAGGACTGCACTATTGCCCCAAAGCCTTCGTCCAGTGGCTGCCCTGTTACAGCATCAGCTGACTCGGGCTTCAGAATGCATAGTCTGAAGGATGTTAACAGTTGACAGTACTTTGCTATAGTGATGAGCGCAGTGTTTGTCATTCGATCACAAAAGAAGAGCACACACTGTAACTTCCGACAGAGAGATATGGCTGCCAACCCTTCCTCCGTCACAGTAGTTCTTGCTGGAGCATTTGGATCACTTGGATATACCCTCAACTCCTGAAGATCAGGACAAGAAGAGGACACAACCTTCAATCCTTCATCACCAATGTGATCTAACACCTGCAGACAATGGGTCAAGCCTAAGAAACTATGTAACAAGGCAAAATGGTAAGGGTGCCACCTACTGAAACAAGCATTCGATTGTCAAAGTTTAACTTCTACAATCCATTTCTTAGGACTATTCAACAGCAATTAGTCTGGTAAGCCTGAAGTTATATTTGAATTGTAATTAACCAGAAATGGAGCTTCTCTGAGAGTAAGTGTAATGTGAATGAAATCTAAGCACCAATAACCCAATGAAGTAATTAGTTATCACATAGCATTGCCACTTTCGTCCAATGCATACTAGATGTGACAGGAATCAAATCCATACAGGTTTGTATCATATGAAGTGTAATGCTAAGGATACCAATACAGGGTTACAATTCATACCCCTAAAGATATCAATAACATGCTGACATCCGGTAGAGGGAACAACTTTTTCTTATGCAGAGAAACACAAAACAGTATCAATAAATCGTTGTGACCTTACTTAAACATGGCAAGGATTTGAAAAGGTTTTTATTTCAAAAGTCTCTTACATTTAGCTAACTCTCATCACAACAAAATACAGGAATGTATATTGTTACATTGGCAGGTAAGTAAAGGTTCTGACACGTGTATATTGGTACAAACTAGAGATTAAGAAACATGGATGTAGTATTATTGGACCCTGTATGTCTGCTTAACTGTAAGACTACTAAACAGTTTAAAAGGTGTTACAGTATGCAGACCTCGACTATTGGGCACAACTCATACCTAAGGACAAGTTGGTTCCCGAGCCAGCACAACCTCACCTCACCAGCCCGACCAAGCTTACAGTGCTGGCAAGTTGAATCCGCTCACTTATAGAAGCAAGCAAAAAGCTAGCTAGTCAGGTTCCAAGGAAGTCTTACCCAGCAACCAAATGACCATGTCTTTCTGATTTCTAACTCGGTAAGGCTGTACAGTACTCGTCAAAAGAACAAAACATACCCTAACTAATTAGAAGTAGAACATTTGTTGCCAAAATAAACAGGGTACATACATGAACAAAATATCCAATACCTATCATTCCAGTTAATCAACCTTGAAATAGATGGACCCAGAATCTTTTGTAAGTTGAGAATCTAACACAATCTATCTTGTTAAACCCTCAAAACTGCATCAGGTGATCAACATATGTAAAGCTACAGGAGCTTCCAAGGAACCAAAACGATCCTTAAATTAAAAAATATCTGGGAGAGAATAATAAGGAATATAAAGAGACATTCTTATTTATCAAGAGAAAATGAGAGATGTACAATGTAAATTCTGTAAGTCCAGATGTTAAAAGGTTAAGATTAACTGAAGTTTTAATAGTTCCAGAACAATGCAACAACACTCAATAGGCACTAATAGCAACGGCAATTGTTTTTTTTCAACCATAGGCATAAGAGTAATACAGTGAATTCCACTATATTTTCAAATCTAGCCAGATATTTGCACTGGAAAATAGGCTAGTTCAATGTAATAAGTGAGCCTAAACTTCCTAGCAACACTGCAAGTAAATTTTACCCATAAGACGTGGAGCCTTGTACACAGACGAACAATACTGATAAGCTGGTCACTCTGAATCAATGGAGCATAGCTGAGATTCAAGCATGTAAGGGCACTGATCTTGCAAATCGGCAACAAAATTCCTTGAACATACAAGCCCGAAGCATCCCAAAAACCAGATAAACTCTTCAGCAAAGTGCACTTTCCAAGAGCTCTATATAGACTGATATATGCACCAGCGTTGTTGCCTAGTACAAAAGATCCTGTACCTAAATCCTCTAGCATAGGCGTGCGAGAAAGGATTCTGGGCAAAACATCAATTGGAACTGAAGGATTCAGCCTTAAACTTTTAAGATTTGGACTCCTTGCAACAAGTTCCTCCAATGCAATGGCATTCACCTCCCCAGTCAAGCAAGAAAAATTCAAGCATTCTAGTGATGTTGAAGGCTTGGGAAAACAATTAATCCACTGATGGCCTTGATGTTTCACACAACTCTCTTGTAAGTCGAGTTCCTTAAGAAACCTGAAAGCGAAGAGTAACAAAATATGTAAAATTGAGTGGACTAATAACCTATGTAAAATTGAGTGAACTAAACATAACCATAAGTAAAATCTCTATCAAACTAAACAATAAGAGACACTTTGTCAGTTAAAATGAAGTTTGCTTAACGCAACCGAAGATGACCTAGAAGCCAATAATATTATATAACTGCAGCTTGATCTTTCTTCCAGCATTGAAATATAATTGTTCTAGTTAGGTGTCGCAATCTCAACCATGCTTTTTCTAAAGCATTATGTACTTTACTAGAGAAATAGAAACAAGGAATGGAATTCAATCATTAGGCAATAGGCATGTACTAAGCAGACTTAAAGAGTTAAAGAAACTACTGCACCACCTTTCATCAAAGATTTTTGTTCAAGAGTTTGTGCTCTGCAAAGCATTCAATATCTTAATGATGGTATTTGGACATAAACCAAAGGAATCATAAACAACATTTCAGTACTTAAATATCATTCAGATAGAGCTATGGAGAAACTGCCAAGAACTAACAAAAACATGTTGAAATCCTGTAGATGAGAACAGGAATTATAGATAACTTCTGTTTCGTAGATTTTGCATTGCTTCGATTATTCACATTGGGAAATCTTTATCTATAAACACACAGTAGATAACTTCTAATAATCAAGAGCCCAGGAAGTATACAGAGATGGAAAAGGCATACATAATCTGGTATAAAATGGTGCACAAACAATAAACTCAGCAGCAGCAGCAGCAGCATGAAGATTGCAAGCATTATACTGAAATGAATTGTTGCTAATCAAATGGCCATGCTGGATGAACAAAAATAATGGCACTAGGCACTTTCTCAAACATGATAATGTCCAAGTTTTCAGAATTCTCACCTGCAATTGGTGGCAATATCAGAAAGTCCAGCAGTACTGAACCCCTCGCAGCAGACAAGGACAAGTGATTTAAAGTTGGTAAAGGATAGAGAAAGCGACTCGAGGCATTCATCAGTCACAACCATACGCTTCAGCCGGAGTTCCTCAAGACCTGGGCATGCACGGGCGCACGCATCCACCCATGGCTCTGCAGTGGCACCCCAACCCGCCGGGACAAGGTTGAAGTCAGCAAAGTGCGGTTTGCCCTTCACGCTCAGTGCACGCATGTTGGGAAACCGCATATGTACACGCTCTGGGCGCACCGCGTAGCAGTTGCTTACAAGCACCGAACGGCGGCCGTGGCGCTCAATGTCGTACCATGCCCGACACACCAGGGACGCCGCGTTGCGGTCCCGGTGCGAGGTTACATAGCCAAGGATGTGCTCGACTACTTCCTCAGGGAAGTATGCCATTGTGATGCCCCCTGGAATCCTAATAAACCTCCATTACTCGTGCAGCTCCCCTGCCTGCTCACAAACAAACAACATGGACACGAATTTATAGCAGATACAGGCATTAATTAACTAATGAATATTTGCAGGAATGGACATGAATTTGCGGGCCAGTTTGCGCAAAGCTGCACTTGTTGTAAAGTGCTACTAATCGACAAGAGTTAACAGACTTAACACAGAATACGGATCAGACAGCAGATAGTGGTTTGTGTAGAAGAAAGCAGTTAAATTAGCACCAGCTCACAGACTCCACAACTTCAACTGAAAGAAATCGTATGGCCTGAGAAAAAAAAAAGGTAAATTGGACTTGAAGAAGAGGGTAAACCGGGTTTCCTTTACCGTTTCGGATGTCTTTCCGATATTTCTAGATCAATCCGAGGACAATCCCAGCCGAAGAATCTCTCCTATGGGAGACGAACTCCCCAAAACTACAAGATCAGAAGATCCATCCATTTCATGGCTCAGAATCGGAGCCTAAAAAAGAAACCAGAAAAAGGAAGGCAAATCACACGAAATTGGGAAATCGGGAGCCACAGCAGTGAGAATCGTTGGCCTAACCAAACGAGGATTGCAGCTTTCGCCTCCGATCAACCCCAAGACTAAACCCTCAAATTCCCCCCACGCCAACAAAAGTGGGGAAAAGGTAACTCATCACTAAAAAAAACCCCCAAGAAAACCTGAGGAACAGGAAACGTAGCGATCCGCGATGGATCGGATCGGAGAAGGGGGCGAGGAGATGGAATCTGCAGGGAGAATACCTGGGAATTTCTCGCGTGAGGGTGGCGGGTATTGGAAGGTCGCCTGGAACCGCCGCCGCCTCCTACGCCACGCCAGTCGACTTCTTCCTCCTCCTACGGGTCGTCACAGTAGCCGAGGTTTGTACGTCTCTTCTGTCCTTGTTTTTTTCGTTTCTCTACTCGTCTCCTTGTCATCACTCCTCAGTACAAGTAGAGTGATAATATTTATATTTATCCTAGTATTAATAGATTCACTTTTCCGCCTGTAATTAGCTCTTGTTTAGTTCTTTCAATTCTCCTTCAAATTCCACTATGAAAAAAAAGATTTTTCATCACATCAAAATATCGGCAAATATATGGAGTACTAAATGTTGATGAAATCAAAAACTAATTGTACAGTTTTGTTGTACTTTGCGAGACGAACATTTTAAGCCTAGTTAGTTAAAATTTGAATAATTTTTACTAAATACAAACGTAATGCTACAGGAATTCTGATACAGTGTTTTTCTCCCATATTCTGTGAACTAAACAAGGCCTTAGATTCAGGTCATGCCACGTGCTGGCCGTGTGTTAAAAATGCCCTTTTATAATTTGTCTGTGATTTACTAATTGTCTTTATGTTATTATATTAAGTTTTTATTCTTGTCCGACTATAGAAAATAGTTGCAAATTATTAATTATCTTTATGCCAATACATATTAGATTTTGTTTGTAGTTTTATCTAATGGGTTTTTTATTCCTGAGTCTAAAAATTGTAGATTATGGCTTTGTTTAGATGAAAAAATTTAGAATTTGACTACTGTAGCACTTTTCATTTGTATTTGGCAATTAGTGTCCAATCATGGACTAATTTAGCTAAAAAGATTTGTCTCGTGATTTACAACCAAATTATGCAATTAATTATTTTTTTATCTATATTTAATGGTCCATACATGTGTCAAAAGATTCGATGTGACAAAGAGAATATAAAAATTTAGAATTTGGAAGGCATCTAAACATGGCCTATATCTACACAAATTGCAACTAGCTAAAACTGCAATTTTAACATAAAATATGTGCAATAACCGTTGCCTGAAAGAAAACTACTCTCTCCGTCCCTAAATAACAGTCGTCGTTAGTGTGTGTCCCAAGTTTGACTTGTTTTTGTAGAAAATACGTGCAACATTTGTATCTCCAAATAAATTTATTAAAAAATTAGATTAAAAGATCTTTCCAATGATACTAATTATGTACCATAAATTTTAATATTTTTTTAATATATATTTAGTCAAAGTTATTTCTCGAGAAGCGAAAACGACAGATATTTAGGGACAGAGTGAGCAAAATTTAGGCACATGAATTTTAGCAAAAATCCCTAATAGATTATATTTATAATTAAATATATTTTTATAATAAATTTATTTAGAGATATAAATTTTGATGCTATTTTTTATATAATACCTAATTAAATTTTAAGAAGTTTAACAGTATTTAGGACGGAGGAAGCATCCAACCAGGGAGTGTTAAGTTCTTGTGTGAGGTGTGGAAAATGGACAATACAATTCCGAAATGATCCCATAATCAATCCCATTGAAATGGATGCCGAAATACGTTAATTAAATTAAAGAGACCGTTAAGTTTAGATAAGAGCATAGTATCAACAGGCATCTTTTTCCCAAATCCAATTTGGTGAACATGAGAGGTCACTCTCCACCACACGTGGACCTAGGAACAGTCGCGGGCCTGTTTATCCAGAAGCAAGCCCGTCTTTCTCCTTTTTATTTTTTATTTTCGATTTTTCCTTGCCTTTTTATTTTTTATTTATACTTTAACCTATCTATTTTAGATGAGCTATGTGTATCCATATACTAGTTGTAGATGTATAATATGATGTCGTGCCCATGTTTTTTCTTTTTCAACATTTTCTCTCACTTTTTCTCTTCTTCCGATCTATTGAATCGTACAACTACAAATCTACAAAAGTTATGACAAGAAGTTATAGTGATAATTTGTCATGTAAAAAATTATGCTCATAAGTTGTGAGCATAACTTAATTTTCTAATAAAAATTATGAAAATTATTTTTTCTAAGAAAGAAAAGTCAAAAGAATTATGATCGTAAGTTGTTATGTAAAAAAATCATGCACATAATTTACATGTATAACTTTGTAACTTTTCAAAAACAAAAAGATAAAAATATTGCGACATTATTATGAATAAATTTGCCCGCCGGTAGTTATGAACAAAGTTGCCTCTAAAAGTTACCTACAAAAGTTATCATGATAAGTTGTTTTCATAATATTATTAAAAATATATTGACTAAGTTATGCTAATGAGTTATGTCTTATAAAATATTATACAGAAAAGTTACGTGTATAACTTTGTAACTTCCAAAAAAAATTGCGGACATAATTTTTCTAAAAAAGGAAAGTCATGAAGTGCTATGGGATTGATTGTCGTTCGTTGATCAGTGGAGCCTATTCTTTTGGATACAACACGATGACAGCATTAAAACAAATTCAAATACATTCAATACAATATTGCTTTAAGATTTGTTCTTTGTTCTTTTTTTAAAAGAAAAAAGAGTACGGAAGCCATTCCCTTCACCGAGTGATACGAAAAATAAGGAAAGCGACTGGCCTTAGTAGTTGTCCGTGGCATGCCTGTAGAAAATCCCAGTAATGCACATATCTGGAATCAATGACGAAGTCATGAAAAAATTTTAGGTGGGGCGAGTTTTAACACGAAGATGAACGGAAAAAAAAGAGAGCTTATGGTCTAAATCGCAACGTATTCACGTACTATGATTGCACAAATTATAGAGAAAAAACTAGAATCATACAAATTATGGTGAAAAGGTGGATGACCAACAACATAAGATCTTACCTCAACTTTGCGGAACAAATTAATAGTTCACTACTTTGCTACCTCACGCTGCCTCCTCTCCGCCTCCCTGCATCGCTACTTCGCTAGCTGCTTACCTCCTGCTCCTTGGTGGCTGGTGGGCCACACCTGGCAGTGGGCGGACGGCCAGACAGGCAGTGGGATGCGCTGAAGCCTGGCGACGGCCGGCAAGTAGGCGGTCGGGCTGGCAACGACGGTGAGCGGGGTGGCGCCGTGGCGGCGGGCGGCGGCTCCCGGCTCGCGTTCGCGTCAATGCGGACATAGGACGGGAAGCAGCTGACGGATGACCGAATGCCTGTGTTGGTGGATTGGGAATTTGGGGAGCCAAATTGGGTCCTTGTTGGGCTATTCTAAAGTGAAAAAACAGGCCCACAAGAGGACCGGTCATCTTCTTCGGCTCTTCGCTGCTTGCGGCTCGGTCGTCGCGGTGTTGCCGGCCTCTGCTCGAGCACTCGGCAGCCAGAGCCAAGGAAGAAGAGGGGTACGGGGGTCTGAGGCGACGCCACCAGTAGCTGGGGCGGCCGCCCCACCCCGCCCCTAGGGTAGCTCCGTCAGTGTCTGGAATAGATTAACAACAGAACTGAACTTCAACATTTCGAAGGATATAATTGTACGATCAAGAAAAAAGTATTCCGCTAATACGACGGATCTGGACTCTCGTGTATATCCACAAAATCCCAAGCAATGAAACTAACTAGTACACAAAATTTAATGGAGGTGGTCATTTTTGGTTAATGGAGGCGGGCAGAGGCAACCGCCTCCAATGATAGGTCACGGTTAATCGTGACTCAATGGAGGCGGTTGCCCTTGCCCGCCTCCATTAATACCTTAACGTAGACGGGCGCCATAAAACAACCGTCTCTGTTAATAGGCCTTAACAGAGGTGGGCGCCATTAACTGCCCGCCTCCACTAATACTTTAACGGAGGCGGCCGCGATTATAACGCCCACCTCGGTAAATAATTTCAGAAAATAAAAAAGGCCCACCGAGCCCGGTCCTGTGTGCTACTGCTGCTCGTGGCCGGATCCACGCTACCGCAGCCACCAGTGGATCCATCGACACACCGTGGTCGTTGCTTGCCGAATCTGTCGGCGCCAAGAAGAGCTGCCAGGGCCAGGCCCCCGCTCACCGCGCCATCTGAGACACCGCACCGCTCGCCGAGACCTCGCGAGCTGCCACTAGGGCAGGAGCCCCCTCGTCGCTCCCCCGTGAGCCGTCGCCGGGGCCAAACTCTGCTCGTTGCGCCCTCGTGAGCCGCCGCTGGGGCCGAGACTCCGCTCGCTGCACCCTGGCAAGGCACCGTTGGGGATGAGCCACTGCCGCCGGTGCCGAGCTCCCGCTCGTTGGGCCCTCACTTGCCGCGCCCTCGCTCGGCACCGCGGGGGCCGAGCCACTGCCGGCGGTGATGGGTTCTGCTCGCCGCGCCCACGCAAGCCACCACAGGGTCCGAGCAGTCGCCGCCGAGTGGAGGTAGTGCCCGCGCGCGCTGGAGGTGGATGGGGGCCTGCCGGTGGTGAAGGTGGGGCCTGCCGGAGTGGAGGAAGAAGGGGCGCCGCATACGAGAGAGAGGGAGCGCGCGTGCATCGTACGCGAGAGAGAGGGAGCAGCGTATGCCGAGTGGAGGGTCCGTGCCTTCGTGCAAGATAGAGAGGGAGAGGGAGATATCTCTCAGTGAAAAAGCACAAACAGATTGGACGGTTGAGATGGATTCGCTTGGGCTTCAATCGGACCGTACAGACTTCCACGTCAGCGATCCAGGTGAAAAGGCCAAGGCAGTGTGGCATGTGGGCGGGTCAAGTCAGCTGAAAGGGTTGTGCAGTTTTCCATGGAGCAACGGTGTGTGGCCGTGAATTATGTCGCCCATTGTGTGGCAGCCATGCTCATGGCCACTACAAGCACGCCACGACAACAGTTGTTTTGCTGGGTGCAGCGCTCCTTGTTTTGGCATCCCAAGCACAGAGAACAGGGCATGGTGGGTCCTGGCGCTGCATCACTTATTAGCCACGAGTGCGGAAATTTTTTTAGCGAGCTGCAATGATTTATGGAGGCGGTTGTTTTATAACGATCGCCTCCGTTAATCCATTAATGGAGGCAAGTCGCCTTAAATTGACCGCCTCCATTAATAGGTTATTAAGCGACCGCCTCTGTTAATCCATTAATGGAGGCGGTCCCCTTAAATCAACCGCGTCCATTAATAAGTTATTAACAGAGGCGGTCGATTTAAGACGACCACCTCCGTTAATCTATTAATGGAGGCGGTTGTTATTACGCAACCGCCTCGGTTAATAGATGATTAACGGAGGCGGTCGATTTAAGGTGACCGTCTCCATTAATGTTTAACCGAGGTGGGCCTTCGGGAGAGCGACTTGGCTCAGAACAACAGAGGCGGTTGGGAGGTGTGCCCGTCTCCAATCAAAAAAGGATAACGCCACACAAAAGAAATTATGTAGTAGTGACTGTTGAATGCGTGTTTGTTTCCATAATGATTTATTGATGACTTGAAAAGGGACTTCAATCACTCATGGCCGTCATGAGGTAATTTCAGGATCAGCTTCGGCAATCTTTGGTGGTTCTGCAGGGAAATATTTGATGCCCACAAGATCACCGACTCTGCTGATAACCTATGAGTGCATTGCGCAAACAAGAAACACGTGAGTTTGGCTCTATTTATGTCTAATAGAATATAATGAAGTATTTATGCATAAAAAACACTCACATCAAGAGCTTTCATCAGGTCCTCCCTAGTGTGTGAAGCAGAAATGCAGATACGTGCTCTTCCAAGAAGAAGGGGTGTCACAGGAAATGCCACAGTAATAACAGCAACCTGCAGCACAAGTTATTATCACTTGCATGACAAATAGGAAGAATGAAACCGATTGTGCGAATAGTGATGGATATGGACTACATGCAAGCAGATTATATTGCTATTAGCACCACAGTTCTCATTCCGAAAGAAAACTATATCAAAATAAAGCATAGTGCCTGCTATTTGGATCTTCAGAATATTCCGATACACTCTACCACGCACTAACCTTTTGTCTAAAACACTCCCTAGAAAATGCAGGAATCTTAGCCGGATTGTAGAGCATTATGGGCATGACAGGAGAGTCACTGTCACCAAGAACCTCAAAACCCATCTTTTTGAGCTCTGACCTGAAGAAATTACTGTTTTCACGGATGCTTGCAAGTTTTTGGGCACCTTCAACACATCACAAGGAAAAAAAAGAATTATTCAATTGAACATTATAGTGAAACACATCTGCTAATGAAAAGCTCGTTTAGTACCTCTGTTGGAGCCATCCTCCCCAAGGATAACTTTAATAGCAGAGATAACTTGTTGTGCTGCTGGCGGAGACATGGAAGTAGCATACAGATGAGCCGGGCAACTCTGCTTCAGGTGCTGAATTATCTCCTGAAAGTAATAGCAAGAAGAACAATCAGACAATCTTCAAGGCAGTCAAACCAAGTGCTACAATTTTAACATGCTTTGCTTTCAGTAGCATACACCTTTGATGCAGCAATATATCCACCACATGATCCAAAAGACTTGGTGAAAGTACCCATCATTATATCTACATCAGCTGGGTCAACCCCAAGGAGTTCACAAACACCCCGGCCAGACCGCCCAACAGCACCAATGCTATGGGCCTCATCCAGATACGTGTAAGCCTGTTAATTTGACAGAACAAGGAGTAAATGGATGACTATTTTGAGTTGCCGGACAAAGAATAGTAAAGAAAAAATTATTTGCCAAAATTTCAGTGAGAACTACAAGAAAAATTCTCCAGACCTTGTATTTCTTGCAAACAGCTATGATTTCAGGGAGTTTACACAGCTCCCCTTCCATGCTGTAGATACCCTCAACAATGACAATGATCTTCTTCCATGCTCTGCGTGTCCGTGGCTGACCACCAGCTACCTGCTCTCTCAGGACCTTTTCCAGATGAGCAGGGGCTGCAAGAGTACATTTACAATGATAATTCACATGGACCACAGAGACCAAATACTGCTCTACATTGTTCAGAGGCATAGCAGCTTACAGTTATGCTGGAAAACCCTAACAGTTGCATCAGATCCTCTTGCGCCATTGACAATTGAGTTGTGGTTCAGAGAGTCACTGATTATCAGCCCACCCTGGAATATCACAAAAAGGGAAAATAAGTAACCGCCTCTCGTTTTAGCCATAGTCTATAATCACCTCTCAGTCTAGTCACAATATTGGATATAAGTGGATATATGTCATGGGCCTAATGCCCTGGGCCAGCCCAGAAGGCCCAGCCGTGGCCTAAGAGGAGCCCACCCGGGCTGATAATTCAGACATCTGACAATATATAAGCATTTGAACAAACCTTTCCAATTAGGCAGGGAATGGTGGCAGAGTTTGTAACATAGCCCATGCCAAATAGGAGTGCAGCAGGCTTTCCAACAAAACGTGCAACCAGCTCCTCCAGCTCAGTGTGAAGCTTGGTTGTGCCTGTTACCAGATGAAATAAAGGGGGGTGATCAGCTTACTAGTCTGTGTTCCTAAATAAAAAGTTGTCAAAATATATATTATAAATAAGCATGTGGATGATAATGTCAGTCGTACCGCCATCGACACGAGCACTGCAGGTGCTTGCTGAGTATTTCTTGAGAGACTCCACAACGCGTGGAATGCAGTACTCATCAGCTGCAGCAAAACCGAGGTAGTTGTAGGATGTCAGGTTCAGGCATCTAGTGGTATTTGAGGTACGCCTGCAAAAACGTGAGCATTGTATCAGGGGTTTTGCTACGGTACAATACCCTTAGGAGGTAAGAGTTTGAATAAATCACAACCGTTGAATTTTAGAACATATTAGACAATTAAATAACCAAACGATCAAGGGAAAATGTTGGCTGTATTTATGCGCTACTTTCCTTGCTATATCTGATATAGGAGCATGCACGCCAATTACATTGGCATGCAATGACGGATCCCAAGGGGGGGCTGCCGGGGCTACAGCCCCCCTAATGATCCTATTTCTTCATTAAATCACACTTAATTGACAGTAAATTATCATTGATTTCTAGCTTAAGCTTTAAATCTACATTGTTCAGTTCCCCTTAATCCAAATCCTAGATCCGCCATGGCATGTATGCATCAGATGCATAGTGTGGATCCGTCCTCTACGAACCCGTCTTTCCTAGGATAGCTTCTTTCTTTACTTGATCATCTCTTATTTGTTAATTTGCATGTGCTTAGACATGTATATACGTATGGATCCTCATCGCGTTATGTAAGTAATGCAACTAGCGTATACTTTTACATAACACGTGTCTTGTTAGGGTATATATTATTATGTTGTGATACATATACATCGGTCACGTTACAATATTTTTATATAAAATAACTATGATGATAGGCCGGGTTCCAGATTTTTTGACAAATTTGTCACGTACAAAATGATATGGTTACATGCATGCTTTTTTCTAGTTGTCAATGCACGTTCGGCTTGTTCACGTTGAGAAATGTTAAAAACAAAAGTCACTAGAGATGTCACGGCCAAATAAAAAATAATGCTAATAAAATTATGTCATATCCAAAGTTGCAAAATAAAAGGATCTACCATATCTAATAACAGATCACGCATGCATCAATATCTAATATCTAAAACTTTCCTTATTTATCCTACTTTACAAAAAAATAATAATTAATTATATATTTCAACTATTACCTCCTAGGAAGTGGAGTAGATGATATCAACCCTCTGACCTAATTAAATGAATGGCTCACAGTCATTCGGAGGTACCATAGCAAGGCCTTATATTAGACACAGCTGAAACTTGCTTTTCATTCCATTACTTAGGCCATATAGTTTATGTCCGAAGGATCATTTATTTTCATTCCCAACTGACAACATGAAAAGTGGACAAAAGATGTACTGTACATAACTATGTTCAGTAACATAGCCTGTTGTAGTATTGCCTAAGCTAAGTTTGTTTCCCACAAATTAGGATTATAGGATTAATTATAGATATTAATATTTTCTTATATATATTTGGTCAAAGTAAAAGTGTTTGATTTCTCAGAAAACGAAAATGACACTTATTTTGGGACGAAGGAAGTATGTTCACTAGCATAGCCTATTGTCGTATTGCCTAATAAGAATATAATAAATGCTTACTGTAATGTCTTGTTATTGTCGTTTGAGGTGCGCTCAACAACATCAAACCAAGAATCTGGTGCGCTAGCGATTGGCCTACCGAAGCAATCCTGCAAAACCACAAAGGACGGATTGGTTATATCCAATACAATCAACATTGAAGTAGCTGATTGACTCAATATTCCCTTTGCAAAACAGATTGGAATCCGAGATTAACTAGTAGCATCAGAACATAGTGTTCTCGTCTAGAGTAATCAATAATATTCCTTAGCATATTTATCTGTTCGTGTCAGTTGCGTAAGACATTCAAAGGCATGATGAACAAGCTTTATAGAGTTGGCAAGGTTGCATTTAATTTAAAATGCTCACAAACAAACTAACATAAAAAGATGTAATCTTTTGATCCTGTTTGGTTCTACCGCTAGGCAGGATAGCGGATCCAAGCCATCAATTGTGGACACCTGGTGGCGAGGACACCTCGTTCGTTTGAGCATATCAGCAGAATCAGCAGCCATCCAGCAGTGTTTTTTTCTCACAACAAACCAGCGAACAGTACTTTCAGCAACAACAAAACAGCAAAACCAACAGGCTTGTCTGATAGACCACCAACCTAACACGTCTAAATGCCCAACTACAACGTGCCTAGATTCCTAAATACTCCCTCCGTCCTAATATATATCATAACCACTTTTTATTCAAGTCTTATAATATAAGGTGTGTTCTCCTTAGATGTGTGTACATCCATGCGGTAGTACTAATGTTGAGATTGAGAATTAAATATGTTTCTTGATCTTTAAACTAAATGTGATTACGCCTTAGTGCAAGTCCTACAATTGCCTTTTCGAATGTCGAAGAAAGAAGGGGGAGAGAGAGAGGAGAGTCTAGATGGAAATGTATGTGACAAGGAATAGCAAAGAGAACATGAGACATGATACCATACAATAGTAAAAATCCTTTTTGTAGACCGGTCGAAGATAGTCGTTGTATAACTTAGCTCTTATAACATGACTTATAGCTAAGCACTTGAGGTTATTATTGGTCTTGCTCTTATATAGGCCCTGTTTGGATCCACCCAACTAAAGTTTAGCTAGCTAAAATTTCAAAGCTAGTTTTAGCCAGCTAAAAGTTCTCACAGCTAAACATTAGCTAGGGTGTATAGATTCTCCAGCTAATAGACTCAGTTAAACTTTAGCTGAGTTTAGTCAGATTGAAGCAGCTAAACTTTAACTGGTCTTTTAGTTGGACCGTTTGGATCTATAGCAGCTAAATTATACGGTGGACCAAAGAAGCCCATACTAGTACGGAGGTAGTACTCATGACATTCGTGGGACACCGCAAAATATGCATGTGTAGCCTATGAGCGCGTGCCCATTAATGAAAATGCAAAGAAAGTTGGCGGCCACGCGGCACGCCTACGCTAGAATGATTGGATGTTTTGCATGCAAATAAAGCGGAGGAAAACATATTTTCTAGAGAAAAAAACCCAGAGAAAGTTCTTCAGAGACTAAGAATCAGCCAAGCTAATAATATAATGAAGATCACAACAAATCACATTACGGATTCAGCAACGAAATAAATCCGACGCATTCTCGTCGTCTCACCTGAACCCGCAGGTAGAGGCGTCGCACGAAGAAATCCTCCAGCCCCACGCAGATCGGCGCGTACCCCTGCATGAAAGGCAATGTCGGGATCAGGCTATCTACCTACCACCTCAGAAAACAGCGAGCACCCAAAACTGCGACACGGCCGGGGTCTCTGCCGGCGGGTCCGGCCGACGACGACCTTGACATTGTCGTTGTTGTTACGCTTCAAGCAGTCGAGGAGGTTGCGGAAGAAATCCCTGAGCTGGCCGAAGGCGAAGAGCAGCCCGTAGCTGAAGAGCGTGGTCAGCGCCGTCGTGTACTGCAGCCTCCTCACCATCTTGCTTGGTTCGTTCTTCTTGGCCCCTAGCTCGCTCGCTCGCGGGAGTTGTCGGGCTTTCTTTGAGGATTGGATTGGAAGAAAGGCGATGGAGTTGAAGAGGAGAAGGAAGAGTACAAAAGGAGCAATGAATTGAATCTGCACTAGTGCTAGCCTGAAGCTTCGCTTTATTTACAGTGTAAAAATGATGAGTGATGACTGAAACGAACATTCATGATGTAGAGATAAGGATGCAAGTGGGGCGGCGGTGGGCAGCCCACCCCGCGTCCGCATCAACTCCAAGTGTAATGTGAGCTGATGCGGCAGCCCACGTCTCGCCGCTCTCGATTTGTGGGTTGGAGCGGCAGCCCGCAAAGTGCCGCAACACATGTCCGCTGCTATCTGCTAGAACTGGCCGAGCGACCTCCGCCTCCTCGAGGCGCAACGGTCCGAGGCGTGCGCTTGCACCGCCGCCCTCAACCATGCGAATTATGGCGCTCGCCTAGACCTCTGCGCCCGTGACACCACCACCAGGTGCTGCAACATCAGCAGTCGTCGATCGCCGTCATACGCGTTGCCGCGTTGCAGTACGCGCCGCCGGTCGTTGCTGCCTTGTTCTTCTCCCTCGCGCACAGAGCCGGCGCGGCGGCGCCACATCGCCAGCGCAGCTCGCATCGTCAACGCAGCCGCTGTAACATCCAAAAATTTTAAAATTTTGAATTAGATAAAATTTGAGTTAAAAGAGAGTTAGTTATGAGTAAATAATTTAGATAATATTTAATGGGGATTAAAATTTAAAATATTAGGTAGAATATTTGATGATGCATTCATACTATTGTATTTGTTTTATTGTGTGGTGTGGTTTTGATTTTATTTGATTTAGATTTGAAAATCTATTTAAATGGTTTGGAAAACAAATGTAAAAAAAAACTCACCTGCTGCCAGGCGGCTTGGAGGCCTGCCTGAGCCGGCCTGCCCCTCCCCTCTCTCGCTATTGGGCCGCTGAGTGAGCTCTGGCTTCCCCCGCTCCTCCTCGCGCCGCGTGGGCCGGCCCAGGAATCACAGCGCACGCGCTCTCCTCTCCGGTCTCGCTGACGGGTGGGACCCGCTTGTAAGCCGCGCCTTCTTCCTCATGCCGTGACCGAGCCGGAGACGAACACCTCCTCAACCGAATCCAACCGCGTAATCTGGGATATCTATCCTTAATCGTCATGTTTGGGGCTATAGAAGTGTAGCCGCGTTCCCCTCGTCCCTTTTTCCATCTTAACTCCGAGCCAAACCACGTGAACTCGAGCTTAGGGGGTTGGAAACCCTAGGCTTCACTGCCTCTCATCGTCGGAGCTTGCCGGTTAGCCCGCGCCCTTCTTCTCCGCATTGGTGAGCTCGTCATCTCCTTCTCTCCCTCCCCATACCTTTCTTTTGGTCTGTGATGCCTTGAATCATGAGGACATAGAGTTCCGGTGAGTTTGCCGAAGCCGGCAATGGCGTCGCCGCCTTCCCGAGCCGCATCCCGTCCTCGATCTGTTCTTGCCTTCCTAACCTGCGTAGATGCGTTCGCGTTGAGCTCCTCAACCGATTGGTACCGGCTGCGGGCCGAATGGTGGTCGAAAACATTGGAGCTGAAGCTCTCCGGCGAGCCGTGTGTGCCGGCCATGGCGTCTACCGGCCGGCGTTGAGGAGGATGGCCGCGCTCTCTCTCTCTTTCATCTGGGAAACGATGTCCGCCGTCCGTTCTCAGGTCAACGGGTAGGATTAGAAGATATCCCTTCGCGGGGTAAAATTGTTAAGGAGCCCCTGCGCTTTTCTTTATTAGAACCCGCGGTCCTTGGCGTAATTCTCGAAGTACGTTTCTCTGTTTTGAAGACATATGTCTTCTTGGTAAATCAAAAATACGTTTTCTAATATTTACAGTTTTGCCACTAAACTTGTTTTGATCATAAAATCTTCGTTTTAACTCCGATTTGATCCGTTCAAGTTGCGTTATGTTCGTATTTGCGTGCTCTACATGTTAGTATATCTGTACAGTAGGTTTGAAAATTTTAATTTTTGAGTTTATATTAAAGTAATTATTTATCTATAGGAAATCTTAGAAAATTCATAACTTTCACATTTTAACTCCGAATTTCGTGATCTTTACGTCTGTGTGATCGTAGTAACGTGTAGAAGAGTTTTACAAACTTTTTATACTGTTTTGCTACTGTTGGTGTAATGTTCTAACTATGTTTCTTTGTTTGCTTTGTGTATGATTGCTCGGATGATTGTGTGTTGATGCTTGATGATCGAGTATAGACGGTGAGCAGTTTCTGGACGATCAGGAGTATTATTTTGAGCCAGACCAGCAGTATTATCAGGAAAGCTTTGATCAAGGCAAGTATAACATGGGACCATCCTTGCTGTCCTATTCACTGAAATTATCATACATATGCATGTGTCTTCCTTGACAACCTTAGAGATATAACTTAGTGATTGTTACCTTGATTCCTTGTCAACCTTGGGGATGCATTTGGGTAGCTATTGCTAGTGCTTAATTATGAACAATGATCTTGTAATTTGATTAATGGATTAAGCAATCAACCTTTAATGATGATCTTACGACTGTTGAAAAGGGGGCTAGAGCATGTGGGTTATTTTGATGCTCTGGTTTCTCTCCATAAGGACTTATCTGTACGTGATCATCCGGGACATACAGTACAACTGTGAGGGCTATATGGCTCTGGCTTTAGTTGTTCAAGAGACCTTTTCTAGCTTGTTAGTGGTTACCTTAAATGGTGTAAGAATGACTTGCCACGTTGGGTGTAGGACAGCATCTAGTCTATGAGTATAGCCGAGAAGGAATTGTGCTATTTGAAAAGGGGGTTCCTACATCTGCCTGCCAAGTGAATCTAATGGTCCTAACTTGTTAGACGAACTCTTGAATGGCTTTATATGGTTTCTTGTGTTTAGGGATTCATGACCCCTTAGCATATGGAAATCATGACTCACAGTGTAAGTGTACACCTCTGCGCAGAGTTAAAAACTGGTATACTAGCCGTGCCCACGGATACGGGTGGCTTAATTACTGTTGATTTATTATTATGCTCATGTTAATGCTATTCGTTATCCTTATTACAATTGATCATTTGTTCATTAATGGGAGGTGGATTATCTTGATGATACTCAATTGCTAAATATATGATTATTAAAAGCTAAACGTAGTCAAACAGTGTCTAGCTTTTTTGTGCCTCATAAACCCTGTGTTATACTTGTTGAGTTCGACATGGACTCACCCTTGCTATTTCCACCATCACAGATGAAGAATATGAAGATGATTATCGTAATGAGTACTAGTCTTGGTGTCAACTAGTCAACCGTGTCCTTGTGTTTGAAGTTTCCACTGGAGATCTACTATTAGTTGCTACAATTTATTGTATAAGACTATGTGTTAAATATTTATTCGCTATGTAATAAGCACTGTGATGATACTATGTAATTTATCTACTTATGTGCGCGATCATTTCCTAGGGCGCACACCTATTTTTGCCCTTTAAAATGGGTGTGACAGCCGCCAAGCCGCAGCTCGGTGTCGCAGCACCGCTTCTTCTTGGACGACAGCGCCATCGTCGTCTCCATGGACTGATAAGAGCTAATCCTGGCAACTCATCGTATGTGGTGGTCTGGGTGAAACCAACACAAGCTAATCCTGGCAACTCATCGTACATGTGCATGCCCTCCGCGCCTGTGCCGCCTGCCTACTTCGCTGACTCCGCGTGCTTGCTTCACGTCGACCCGGCGTCACTCGCCACTCCCGACGACATGGTGGCGTCCACGTCGGCTGGCCAGGCCGCGTCTGTGCCCTCGGCGGCGGCGCCGTACTAGGCGGACGACTACACGGCGGCAATGTATGTGGGTTGCCGCTGGACATATGTGGGCTGGGCACTTCAACCCACACTATCTAAGTGGGCTATCCTAGATCAGATGCACATATAGCTACAGGGCTGAGGTCGTACTGGTTACTACTGGTACCAGCCTACCAGCCCGCGACTGTTCTAGTTAGTGGTAGGGTTCATTAGTTAGACCCAGAGCTATTTATTTTAGATAAACAAAAGGAAGTGCTGGAAAGCGCGCTGATCATTACGCGCTGTTAAAAGGCAGCATGCATGCAATCAGAAAGAGGTGGTGTGGCGCGACGCGATGGACATATGCATGCTTGGACGCGGTTGTATAGTTGAAGTCGGAAAAAGCGTTATCAGACGACAGCCCCCGGACGAGACTTATATTAGGGTAGGTCGTCGTATCCATGGTTTAAGAGCCCTGGACCGGCGCTACATGTAGGCGTAGAGGCTAATCGTACGTAGAACTCTGCGCCACCCCCCCCCCCCCCCCCCCCCCCAAGACCGCTCCTACAACCGCCGCACCGCGCGCCGCATCGGTACCCTCCGATCTTTCCCTCTCTTCTATGGGCGACCTCGCCGGTACGGTGCAAATGGGACACACGTCCTTTTATTTGACAGATTTGGTTTTTTTTCCTTTGGTTTTTGTTTTATCTAGAGTCTGATTTCTTGGCAATATTGACAAGGTGGTAGCTGCGGTGGCGCACTGGATAAAGTATCTTCGGCTTCTTTCTACCTCGCTGGTATGGCACCAGCGAAGTGCTAGCAAGGGTGTGTTTAGATGAAAAAGTTGGGGTGAAAAGTTACTGTAGCACTTTTCGTTGTTATTTGGTAAAATTTGTCTAACCATAGATTAATTAGACTCAAAAGATTCGTCTCGAACTTTACAGCCAAACTATGCAATTAGTTATTTTTTTTACCTACATTTAATATTTCATGCATACGTTTAAAGATTTGGTGTGATGGGTGGAAGAGGAAATATTTCGGGTTACTGTAGCAAGTGAACGCGGCCCAAGATATGGTCTGGCATATGTGTTGACTCTCTTCGTATTGGCAGTTAGTGTGTTCGCCACGAAAAATAGTTGGATGGTTATCGATGCGGCGACTTCGACCTTCGCTTTCAAAGAAAATCTTTTTTTTAGAAAAGAGAATATATTAATATCCCAGCTTCTGCATCAATCAATGCATATAGATGTTTCTTATTCGTCTCTTGGCACCGGAAACAGCCGCCGCTGTGCGGGACTGCCTACCGCCAAACCACGCAGGTCAACTCGGCAACTCAAATCTGCTGGCCACTATCTTCCTCGCCGGCCTCCTTGCCAACTTCGTGGTCACAACTAGCGGGCGATCCTATCAAACCGCCGCCCTCCATTGCCGAGCAGATGCGAAGCCCTCCAATCGCTGCGTCACCGCCCTCCTCCTGACCACCTTCCTCCGACGTGGACACTGCAAACTTGAATCCTCAACTAAGCCTCCACCTTCCTTGCCACGATGCTAGCTGTCGCCACAAACACGAGCACGAGCTTCCTAAACAACGCCTCCAAGGAGGGACACGACACATTTGTGCCGCCGTTGCCTGACCGGACGGTCAAGGTTTTCACCTAAGGAAGACACACTGCGCACAGAGGAGAGGGCCATTCGATGAACGCTTCCGACGAAGAAAACGGCGCCCGAAGGCGTCGCCGTCATCGGCCCAAGAGGGACAAGGCTTTCTCCATGGCGCCTCATCCCCATGCGCAGTAGCCACGGTCCTTCTGCTGCACCAGCCGCCGACCACGGATGACAGAGTGACAGGCACCGCCGCCCGTGTGAGGCGATGTGTGACCGGCCACCGCTAGCGGCTTCCCGATGTAGCCGCCGGTGTCGCGCCGTCCACGGCTGGCCGCCGCGCCGAGCCATCCACCAACCCTGGCCCCTCCGTGCGCCGCCGCCCACGCCGGCTGCAGCCAGCAGCTCCCCGACGTGCCTGGGTCGCCGTAGCCGACGTCTCCTAGCGAGCGACGCGCCATGGCTGAGGAAGCGGCAAGCGGAGAAGGAGCCCAGCGTCGTCCTCGCGCATCCGCCGGCTCTCGCGCCGTCCGCAGCCGTACGCCGTGTCGAGCCGTCCAACGACCCCGGCCCCTCCGCGCGCCGCCGCCCACGGCGGCTGTGCCCCGACCAAATCCAAGCGGGGGGCGCCTGATTTGGCCTCAAGAGCACCGGATCCACTGGTGCTGTGGATCCGAGAGCCGGCCGCCGGGGCAACCACCACCATCGCCGGAAAGAACTTCCACAAGGAGGAGAGAAGGAGGGAACAAGGGAGAAGGGCCCCGCCGCCACCATCCTCGTTGGCTGCACGGCCTCCGGCAGCGGCGAGGAGGCACGGGGAGGGAGGGAGGAGAGGTGGGCGGTGTTGGCGTCGCCGCCCGTGCCGAAAATCTATTCTACGGCAAGGTTCGATTCCTCCAACAAGGATTGTGAGTCTGCATCTATTTTCGGGATTTCTTCGGCTAATGTTCTTTCAGTTTGTACTAGATCTCGTTGCCAATGACAAGTGGATTCTGTAGCACTCAAAGCATTATATTGGCGAGGGCAGGTATACATTTTACTTGCTATTTGGTCACTATGATTCTTAAGCTCCGATCAAAGAAAAAAGATGAGCAACTCAGTTTTTAATGTAATCTTATTTGTTAAGAGGTTGCTTTATGTCGAGTTGTCCATCTTTTATACTATCAATTGTTTTTCTTTATGAATATTAGATCAGAGACACTCTTTTGAGCCTCTTTACTAAAAAGAAAAAGAGGCATGGACAGTTGGGTCCTAAGCTTTACAATTAGGCTAGCCTCGATGAAGGTTTCATGCCCTAGATTCTAACTCATATGTAGGACGAAATAGTGTAGATAAGTTTTATCAGTATTAAACACATTTCATCCCATAAAATTTTTATCTATATCATGTTATGTTAGTTTATTATTTAACGTCCATGAAACTCTCGTAAAACCCTTTATTGAGACTGGCCTAAGGCAAACTCTCACTCTCTCGGCTCCTAGCCTAGTCCACCCTCTGCTCATAGCACATGTCTTTGGACGTGTTTGAAATTTCTTAAAAACAGATCTACAACGGCCCCACTGTGAGGATCAGAAAAAACTGCCAAACGCCTCGCAAGAATCGATATTCTTTTCACCGCCAAAGACACAACGACCATGAGATTAAACTAGCCCTCATGTTTTTCCCCCATTCCATAGAGGTGGAGATCGTGGACGCCATACCGAATCACAAGGTGCCCGCACCATGGTCCCAAACACGGCCTTTAGGCTATCCGCACTCTTCATCCTCTATATTTATCCTCTAAAAAGAATATTCTATCCTAGTCATCACAAAATATACAGTTTTCCCGCACTCATCCATCCTCTATATCATCCTCCATCCACTGTGGAGCCCACTCGTCACTCTATCTAAATATATCCAAGTGAGATCTAATTTTGAAGGATTTATTGAAACGAATTTAATGGTGCAATCGGAATTTGATTTGAGTTTTTGATTTGTGAGTTACCGCATTTTTTAGCTAGTAGTAGCAGTGGGGCCCACGAAGATTCTTTCTCTCTCTCACGCTGCCTCCGCGCGCGTAGGCGCTGGCCTGGCCACGCTCGCGGCCGTCCGCTATTCCTAGCGTACCGCACACCCGAACGCTTGCATGCCGTGCGGCATAGCGTACGCGCTGCAGCGTTTTTTTACGCTAAATGCTCCTCCAGTATCGCATAGCGTACACCTGTGCGGATAGTCTTATCCCCTCACCGCTCTCCCTCTTCTTCACGCTTGTAAGGGCAATGGGTAGCTAGTAGCCACCATCACATCAGAACATTAGTTTGTCACAGATTCTCACCCCTACCCCAACGCATGTCTAGGTAATTATTGCTTCCTCTTTTTCTCAGATGGACTGCTCGCTAGCAAAACGTCCCTACCATACTACGAGGTACTGATTGACGTGACATGGAGGCTAGGCACAAGTAACGTGGAGCTCGGGGACAGGGGGAGGGGTGTTTAGAGCCTGTTTAGTTTCAAAAAGAAAACCTAAAAAGTGCTACAGTATCTGTCACATCAAATCTTATGGTATATGCATAGAGTACTAAATATAGACGAAAGAAAAAACTAATTACACAATTAGATTGTAAAATCACGAGATAAATCTTTTGAGCCTAATTAGTTCATGATTGGACACAAATTGCCAAATAAAACGAAAAGTGCTACAGTAACCGAACCTAAACTTTTTCACCAACTAAACAAGCCCTTAGTTTGTCCTCAAAAAACTTTCAACCCATCACCTTAAATGTTTGGACACATGCGAGTATTAAATATAGATAAAAAAATAACTAATTACACAGATTGTGATAAATTTGCGAGATGAATTTTTTGAGCATAATTAATCCATGATTTGACAATATTGTGCTACATAAATATGTGCTAATGATGGATTAATTAAGCTTAATAAATTCGCCTCGCGGTTTCCAGATGAGTTATGTAATTAGTTTTTTTATTAGTATCCGAACACCCCTTCCGACATCCTTAAAACATCCGATGTGACACCCAAAATTTTTCACCCCACCAACTAAACATTCCCTTTGGTGTGTTGGCATAACTTCGCAGTGGCGGATCCAGGGGGCTGCAGCCCCCGTGATTTCTCCACTAAATTACTGTAGCATAAGCATCAAATCACCATTAAATCTTAATTGCAAATCAACATCTTTCTTACTTAGCCCATTGTCTCAATCCTGGATCCGCCCATGTTACTCCGTATAGTTTTTGCCCGCTCTGGCTCTTACTTCAATGCTATTAGAGGAAACTGTGATTGATGAATGATCGTTGTGTATTATTCTGTGAACAGTGATGTATATATACATGTGTCAGTTGCCATTATCAGTGACTCAATGGCGAACTGTTGTCTATTGGTGCTGAAAAGGCCTAAACGGTTATGCCTATAGAAACCGTAATTAGCACATGCTAATTACAGGATTTACAATAATTGATCACTAATTACTAATACTAAATAATCTTAACACTCCCCCTTGATCAATTTGATCTTGTGTAGGCACATTTGCTTGTTCATCAGAAAATGTCTTGAAGCTTTGGAAAACCTTGTGGGAAAAAACCAAAGTATATCGATATACCAGGTAAAACTCTTTAAAACCCAGTGGGAAAATAAGGAGAAACACCATGATATACATAACTCCCAATGTTAATAGACTCTTGGTATTCCCAAGACATAGTCTAAAACAATTTGATTAAGGATCAATATGTCATAATTATCTTCGAAAAACCTCTATGAGGAAAAATAGATAATATGACATTTATTATGTGTTACCATTACCTCATTAAAAACTTTATGTGAGAAAACTCCAAAGGAGTAAAACTCATATAAAGGAAAAAGAGTATAATGTAAAGTTGGAATAGGTTATGTTTAGAGATTTTCTCCCCCTGATTCTTGCAAGTCTCTAAGTCTTCTCATACCAATACCATCAACACATTTACGAAATGCGGAATATGGTAGAGATTTTGTGAATAAATCTGCTAAATTATCACACGACTTAGTTTACAGGATTTCTATTTCTCCATTCTTTTGGAGTTCATGGGGGTAAAATAACTTAGGAATAATATGCTTGTCATATTACTCTTAATATAACCTGATTCCATTTGAGTAACACATACCGAATTATCTTCAAAGATAATTGTAGGTGTGTCAAGTACACCAATATCACATGATTGTACTATGTGGTTTACCATTCTGCGAAGCCATACGCATTCGCGTGATGCTTCATATAAAGCTATTATTTCAGAATGGTTGGTAGATGTAGATACTAGAGTCTGCTTTGAAGATTTCCAAGATATTGTTGTTCCACTTTGCAAGAAAACAAAGCCTGTTTGTGATCTGCCATTGTGGGGATCTGATAAATAACCAACATCTGTATATCCTAACAAAATTGGATCTTGATTTCTGCTATAGAATAATCCAAAATCTCTAGTGCCATTGAGGTATCTCAATACCGTTTTAACTCCTACCCAATGTGGTTTGGTAGGTTTAGCACTATGTCTTGCTAGCAAATTTACTGCAAATGCAATATCTGGCCGAGTGCTATTAGCAAGATACATTAGTGCTCCAATGGCACTTAGGTAAGGGACTTGTGGCCCCAATATCTCTTCTCCTTCATCCGGTGGTCTAAAAGGATCCTTCTCAATGTTTATGGATCTTACTACCATCGGAGTTTTTGTTAGATATGACTTGTCCATATTGAATTTCTCCAATACCTTTTGGACATAGGTAGCTTGGTATATAAATATACCTGAGTGAAAGTGCTCAAGTTGTAAACCTAAGCAATATTTGGTTTGACCCAAATCTTTCATCTCAAACTACGTCTTTAAATGATGACGTGCTTCATTAATATCAGGTTCGTTGCCGATGATGTTAAGATCATCGACGTACACTAATATGATACAAAATCCTGTTGATGATTTCTTAATAAAGACGCAGGGGCAGTCATCATTATTTGTGTATCCTTTCTGTTTAAGGAATTCACTTAACCGATTGTACCACATTCGGCCTGACTGTTTCAAGCCGTATAACGACTTCTGCAACTTGACGCAATACATATTGCGATTTGCCTTAGGATTCGGTATACTGATTCCATCAGGAACTTTCATGTATATCTTAGAATCTAATGACCCATATAAGTATGCGGTCACTACGTCCATCAACTGCATAGATAGACGATTTTGTACTGCCAACGATATTAAGTATCAGAATGTTATACCACTCATTACTGGAGAGCAAGTTTCATTGAAATCAACGCCAGGTCTTTGCGTAAAACCTTATGCCACTAGCCTTGCTTTATATCTCACTACTTCGTTGTTTTCATTCCTTTTACGGACGAAAACCCACTTGTACCCCATAGGGAAGATACCAGGAGGTGTTGGCATTACAGTCGAAAACACCTTTCTTTTATTAAGCGAGGCAATCTCTGTTTCAATGGCAACCTTCCACTTATCCCAGTCTGAGCGCTTCTTGCACTCAGTCATTGACTTGGGATCCGAATCGGTTAGAAGGATGTTTGCAATTTCTTCAGAGAAATATGTGTCGACTATTATGGACTTACGATTATAAGACTCTCCAGTCTCAGCGAAATTTATAGAAATTTCATCTACCCTTAAAGATTCATCATGACTTCCCGAAACAATGGATCTAGGGTCTTCCGATATTCCCGCCTCAGCATTTATGCGCATAACTGAGCTGGATTATGGATTACTTTTATCCACCGGACAATGTATGTCCTCTAGGTGTCTTTCAACCAAAGGTTGAGTTGCATTTCCAGTCTTCTTTTGCTTGCCAGCAATCACATCTTGCCTCTTGGAAGTGCTTCTCCCCCTCTTTTTGCCAATAGGGGGTTGAGTGGTTTTATTAGGTACCTCCACTCGTTCAGGCACATTCCTTGCAGGATAGAGAGACTTTGTGACACCTTTATAATCAGAGAAAGCGTCTGGCAGATTGTTTGCAATATTTTGCAAATCAATAATTCTTTGAACTTGTAGTTCAGTTTATGTAGTACGTGGATCAGTAAATGAAATGCCTTCTGCATTCCAATTAACTTCCTGGCATTCATTTTGGTACAATTCTCCCCCTAATGCCAGAAAGTGATCCTCATTAAAAATACAATCAGCGAACCGGGCAGTAAATAGATCTCCCGTAAGAGGTTCTAAATACTTAATAATAGACGGAGATGAGTATCCAACATAGATCCCTATTTTCCTGTGAGGACCCATCGAAGTTCGCTTAGGTGGTGAGATAGGTATGTATACAACGCACCCAAACTTATGCAAATGGGAAATACTCAGAGGATTCCCACATACTAACTGTAATGGGGAGGTGTCATGATATGCAGTTGGTCGTAGTTGGATTAGGTCAGCAGCGTGCAGAACTGCATGACCCCAACATGAGGTAGGCAATTTGCAATTTGTCAACATAGGTCTTGCAATGAGCTTAATTCTTTTAATCAACGATTCAGCCAAACCATTTTGTGTATGTACATAAGGGACTGAATGCTGAACCTGAATTCCCAATGCCATACAATAATCGTTAAAAGTATGGGATGAGAATTCAGCAGTATTGTCCATTCGGATTGAGTAAATCCGATGTTCAGGATAATGTGCCTTCAACTTAATAAGTTGGGCCATTATTTTAGCAAAAGCATGGTTTCGTGTCGACAAAAGGGACACGTGAGACCATCTAGTAGATGCGTCTATCAAAACCATGAAGTACCGGAACGGCCCCGATAATGGTTGAATCAGACCACAAATATCGCCTTGAATCATTTCAAGGAATTTAAGTGGTTCATCTCGAATTTTAAGATATGATGGTCTTAAAATTAATTTCCCTGTTGCACAAGCAGTGCAACAAAAATCTTTATTTTGGGGAAATTTAGCGTTTTCCATATCATGACCTATGGAATTGCCGATAATTTTCCTCATCATCCCTATTCCAGGGTGCCCAAGTCGATCATGCCAGTTTCGAAATGTATCGACATCTTGGAAAATTATCTTATAAGCAACATGTGCTATGGGCTTGATGTATGTATAGTACAATCTAGTTTGGAGTGAAGAAATCTTTTCATAGATTTGTTTGCCATATCTAGTAAGTTTGGTAAAGAGAAGAAATTCCTCTTTATTATCCATATGTGTCTCCACATGAAGACCATTCTTACGGACGTCTCTAAAACTTAGAAGGGTACGGGTAGAGTCAGGATACAACAATACATCCTCTATTGTAATTTGCGTACCCATAGGGAGAGTAATAGTGGCTCGTCTTGAGCCAACTATTAACGCATCTCGACCCGCAATGGTCATAATATTTCCTTCTCTTTTCTTAAGAGTATGGAAATATTTTATTTCTCTAAGTATAGAGTTTGTGGTACATGAGTCCACAAGGCATAATTCTTCCTCCTTTGGATTGAGGTCAATAGACATCTATATATAAAATGAATGTAAAATAAATATTCAAATTTAACACATAGAACTTATACATATAATATATTAACTATCAATACAAAAGTATGATATTACAAAGTCTATGAGTTCTACAATATAAACAATACAACTCATATGCACACTAATTAATACAATCCGAACTACTATAAGGATGTATGACGTATACTATTACAACAATAGTCTATAGTGATATCAATGTTTTGACCGAGATTATTCGAAATCTCCAAACATGTCTCCAGAACTGAAATCTATGAGCATGTTGTCCGACGATGGAAGGTCTTTTTCGAAGTTTAGAGGTTTTTTGTTCACTTGTTCTTTAGGGGCCTGATTAAAACAACCTTCTTCCGCAACAGCCTTAGATGCAAGATTGAAGTGTGACTCATATCTTGTGTCTCCTGCTGGCTTAGCCTCTTTCAAAGAGTTTTGGTACAAAGCTACCAAATGCTTAGGTGTACGACAATTCTTGGCAAAATGCGTGAAATCCCCACATCTATGACACTTGTTGTCATTTTTGGGTTTCGCATTTTCCTTCTTACTCTTATTTGAATTAGGTCTTTGTCTCCTATTGTGTTTGTGTTTACCAGTTCTGTTCTTTGGATCAAGTCCATTGAACTTATTTTTATTCCTAGGCTGTTTCTGTACATTGTGAACCTTAGGCAAAGGCGCCGAACCAACAGGGCGCTTATGATGATTTTTCATAAGAACTTCATCATGTTTTTCTGCCTGAGACAATGTATGAATAAACTGGGAATATTGCTGGTAATTATGATCCCTGTATTGCTGTTGCAATACTCTATCAGATGGGAGCATAGTAGAGAGTGTTTTCTCTATCTTGTCTGCATCTGATGGCTCTTTCTCGCAAAACTTTAATTTAGAACAAATTTTATGAACAGCATGATTGTAGTCTGCCACAGATTTAAAATCTTGGAGACATAGGTGATTCCATTCATAATTGGCCTCTAGCCAAATTAGTTCCTTTTGCTGTTCATATTGCTCTTTTAGAGCGACCCATAATTCTTGAGGATTTTCAATCATAAGGTATTCAGATTTAATGTCCTTATGAATGTAAAACCGTAATAAAGCTAGAGCAGTAAATGTATGTTTCTCTTGTATGGCGGCCCCTTGTTGGGGTTCCTGAATTGTAGCCAAAAGACTACGAAAGGCAAGCGTTATTTTGATATCAGACGCCCAAGTAGGGTAATTGGTACCATCTAACGCGAGTTCCTCGAACTCCTTAGTAGCCATGATCCTACGTGGATAACCATGGATGAATTAATTTACCGTTTGGTAAATTAAAATCAACGTGGCAATGTTGTAATACTAAATGCAATATTCTTTAGATTTATATCTTATCATAGTTTTGGATTATTGTAGGTAATCACAAATTGTGTAGACCATACACCAAATCATCATAAGTTTTGATATATACACAAGACAGATAGTCTCTATATCATAGATAAAGAGTAGATCTTTATAGTAGGTAAATATATTGCTGCCTAAACACGGTCTCTGGGCAAGATAATTCACAAGTGAATTAAATGTAGCCTTTGCTTAGGACTCTACTATCTTGTGTAATAGCAAAACAATATGATGAAGATATCAATCTAAAACCTTTATTTTGAGTAAAAACACGGTGTAGGTAGTCATCAAGTTTCAAAGAAACAAGATGTAGACCTCTCAGTAACAGGTGATTTTATCATTGCTATGGCACAGTCTCAAGGCAGGATAATCCACAAGTGGATTAAACGCAGCCAATACCATAGACTCCATTACCTTGTGTTAATTATCCAAAATAAACAAGATATTTATATTGCAATGTAAATTCTATAGATATTAAAGTTTTCTAATTGTATAGATGGCATAGTTAAATTGCAACTAAGTATGCTAGCAAATTTAACTTATATGTGGTGCAAAAATTGTGGTTTGAGGCACCAACATACCCAATTCTATCATATAATTACAAATGCAACGAATATGTTGGTACAAATAGAGGGTTTGGGTGTACCAACATAGCCAAAAACAGAATTATCAAGTCACAAATGTAATATGTATGTGGTGCATATTGTTATTGGGTGCACCACATACTCCAGTAAAATGATAGAGATAAAAGACATTGCATAATAATAATATAAACAAACCACAATATATTTACAATGTCATGATCTAGCAGTACAGAGCAACAACAACCAATACAAATATCTGATGTTTTCGCAGAAATTAACTAGCAAATCATATATGCTAATAAACTAAATTACTGCTCAAATAGAAATAAGAAAAATAAAAACAAACTATGCAAACCAGGCCAGCCAAGGGCAGCCCAGCAGGCAGCCGAGCGCGTGGCCCAACAGCCAGCCAGGCACGCGGCCCAGCCAAGCCAGCCAGGCGCGGCCCAGCCAAGCCAGCCAGGCGCGGCCCACGGCAGTCAGGCCGACAGCGAGGCCAGCGGCCCGGCCTGCCGCCGCGGCTATAAAGCCGACGGTTAGGGTTTGAAACCCTAACCGCCCCGGCCTCCAACTCCAGCCGTCGTTCGTCCAAGAGCCTCTGCCGCCGCGCCGTCCAGCCTCCGCCGCCGCGCCTTCCAGCCGCCGCCGATGGTGCTCGCCGTCTTGTGGTGCCTCTGCCTCCCCCCGTTCTCCTCCTATGGCGGATCAGGGCCCTTGCCCTCTCTCCAGCCATGGAGGCCGGCCGACGGGCGCGTCCCGCTCGTCCCTGGCGAGCTCCGGCCACGAGGGCCATCGCAACTTGCCGGGACCGGCGGTGGCGCCCCCACCGGCTCCCCCGAAGACGCATCAGCGGCGGGGAACCGCCTCCCCCTCGACGGAGGAAGAGGCGAAACCGGCTCCGATGGCGTTTCCGGGCGGGAGACGTGGTGTCGAGCGGGCGACCGCCACATCAGCATAGGAGCGGCCGCGATTCGGAGGAGGTTCAATCGGAGGAAGCGGTGGCGTCGGCGTGAAGACAACGTCGATGTCGTAGGCGAAGCCGGGAGGCCACGCCGCCGCGTCGTTGCGGTTTGTGGGTGGAGGGGCACCACGGCGCCCGGCCATGGAGCCACCACTTCCGTTCCATGGTAGCGCGAGTGCGTACGACGGCAGTGGTGGTGGTGGCGGCAGCAGGTTCGCCGACGGCCTCGACAGCGACGACGACATCGGTGGGGACTCCGGCGTTGCCCCAACACGACGGACGAACATCGCCGGGCCGTGGCGAGGGCAAATGCCGAGGGGCGTACTGGAGCCTCGACGAACGAGGCACCGGACGTGGCGTCATCGGACGGCCGCCGGCGTTCGGTCCTTTGCCGTGGTAACGGCGAGGAGCGATGCGGCGGTCGTTGATGTCGCGGAGGACGCGGCGGATGGCGCCCTGGAGGATGAAGCGACGAACGCCTCCAGGATGGCTGTTGCCACGGACGATGGCGGCTTCGACGGCGTCGGTGACTGCGTCGACCATGGCGTTCATGGAAGGTGCAAGGTTTGCCATGTTCTACCTTGGGCTATCATGCAGCAACTCCGGCAAAGTTCCGGCGAACTCCTTTCGTCTGGCCTTCTACTTCAGCGGTGTAGAAACTAGCGTGCGTGATAACGTATTAGAGGAAACTGTGATCGATGAATGATCGTTGTGTATTATTCTATGAACAGTGATGTATATATACATGTGTCAGTTTCCATTGTCAGTGACTCAATGGCGAACTGCTGTCTATTGATGCCGAAAAGGCCTAAATGGTTATGCCTGTAGAAACCGTAATTAGCACATGCTACTTACAGGATTTACAATAATTGATCACTAATTACTAATACTAAATAATCTTAACAAATGCCATTTAAATGCGAAAGTATTTTCTCCCTCTCCTGCTAAAATGAATTATGAACCAGGTAATAAAACCAGTAAATTTTTTATCGGTTGCTAGGAGGCGGCTGAAGCCGAAGCCATTTGAGGTCATTGCCAAATGTGGCCCTAACTTCTTTAGCTTGTCTGACTAAACTGAGCTAGGGCTCATTGGTAGCTGAAGTAAAAGTTCGATCATTACGAACAGTGGTGGACCCAGAAAATTTCTAGAGCCTGGCGAATATAATAATGGAGAAGATGTGTAGATATCATGCATATTTTATAACCACGTTTTGATGTCTTGAGTTCTATCAAACAATAGTAATTAACTATTTAGTAAAAATAAAAAGTCACTCTGCAAAAAAAAATTATCAACTATTCCGTACACGGTTGTTGTGTTTCCCCTGCTTGTCTGTAGCTTGGTGGGACTAGAGAACCAGCCAATGATTTCCTCCAGCTCGGTAACCAAGACTGCAGTCTGCATGCACTATCCTTCACATAGCAGGTTGTCACCGGAGAGCCCGGGCAGGCGCCCGGGGTGGCCGGGCCCTGGGTCCGCCCATGATTACGAACACCGGCCCAATTGACACATGTGCAGATGCGTGAAGAATGCGAGGTGAATTCTAGCGAAAGACCTTAGTCAAGGGTGCCAACTAGATATTGGAGGAGGCGATTTACAACACACCAATGAAGTGTGGATCAGGGTTTTTTTACCGACCGGTTTCCGGTAACCGGCCGGTAACCAGCCAAATTCAAATTTAAATTCAAACACTCCTCCAGTTCGGTTCGGGTCCGGTTTACCGGCCGGTATGGAGCGGTAACCGGCCGGTTCGACCGGTTTACCGCTCCAAACCGTGTAGTTTTTTTTTCATGAATAAAAAGAAATTTTGGTACTTCCTTTGCACAAATTAATGTAAAAAGACCACACAATGTGGTAAAAAATAACATAAGTCACTAAAGCAACAATATATAGTCGCATACAAATACATATTCGCTTAAATATATAGTCACTAAAGCAACAATATATAGTCGCATACAAATACAATATATAGTCGCTTACACAAACAAAGATATAGTTTCCGCTCGCATGGTCAACTACGTAGGATGTATGGGAAGACCCCTTGTTGGCATGATATTTCATATTCGGCGGTGGACATAAGAGAGATACCTTACTGTCTAAGCAGGTCAGCCTCGTAATCTTGCCAAGTTTGACCTGTCCATGCTGCTGTTGTCTCCCATTCTTGAACTAACATATTGTAAAAACTGGGGTCTTTCCATTCATACACCCATCTAGTCTGAGTCTGTATGGTCATGTCAGGAATGGGATAGCTATAAGTAGGCTGTGAGGTATCGCTGTAGGAGGAAGAAGAGTACTGTGGAGTGTCGTAGTCCGTCGGTGCATATGCTCTCCTCTGCGATGTCGGTTGTCCATGGTCACGGTCTTGAGTAGCATGTGTGAATTGGGTCTCGCCTGCAATCAACCATAATTAGTAGGCATAGACAGAAACAATTGTGTATATGTAGGTGCAATGGATACCTGTGAAATGAAGACCTACATAACTACTACCACCAGCACCAATAGTACCATCCCCACTCCCACCACCACCACCGTCTGTCCCACCAGCACCGCCACCGTCACTCCCACCAGCACCGTCATTGTCACTGTCATCGTCACTACTGTCATCATCACCACTATCCTGGGACTGGTATTGCTCATCCTCAGTCTCTGTGTCGCTGGTCACTGCTTTTCCTTTTTCTCGGTAACGCTTGCCGTGACCCTTCGGAGGCACCATCTGCAACTTCCTCTTCCCGAGGTGACTTCCACCCACATTTCTACGGGCCCAATCACTGATGCAATCATGCCCCGTAGCCTGACGTAGATCCTCGGGGTCTATTTGGTCACTGCCAACACAAACAAATGAATCACATAATACAGGGTGAGACATACACACACAGTTGTATATATATAAATATCATGTACCTAACAAGATGTGATGGCAGAGGGACGTCCACTTCGTCAGAATCCTCATCAAGAACAGGAGGCAGGTTAGATCTACCGTACTCCATCCATTCCCTAACCGGATTGCTCCGGTCATAGAATGAGACTTCGGCGAACCGGTCGATAAAATCTTCTTCATCATACCTTCGTGGGTTCACATCCGCTAGTCGCAGCCGAAGGTTGTAATTGACATAAACAAGCCTGTTTAGTTTCTTGTGCGACAACCGATTGCGAACCTTCGTATGCAGCAACGCAAAAGTACTCCAGTTCCGCTCGCATCCACTGGAGGAGATGCATTGTGAAACAAGACGCAAAGCAAGGCGCTGCAAATTTGGAGTATCTCTATCAAATATCATCCACCAGGCCGCTGCAAGTGGAACACATTATGTTAGCTATATGTTCCAATATACGAAACCAAATTGGTTTAGATTTAGAGTATCTCTTACATGGGGTTGTCCTTGGATCCATCGCCATTTTTATTGCCAGTTCTGAACCAAACTCACCATGCTTCTTGCGAAAAATCTCAGCCTCCTGCAGTGCCTGCACGGCGCACTCCACATCCGTCATTTGCTGAAATGTCTCCTTCAGGCCACCGAACATTGTTGGAGTTGGATCCATACCATATGTAAGCTTTGGATTTAGAACAGCAGCTGCAACATATGATTCAAATAAGCATACGGGAAATATTCAATATATACAGCTTGCTAAATCAACATAAGTCATTAGCATACATGCACCCACATACGTCCCTATGTACACGTCACGAATCCTTGTATCCATAATCTGTCTATACTCATTCCATGTTTGCGTATTCCTTCCAAAGTACGACTCCAACTCTTGTTTGCAATTCTGGTACTCGTACACCACGTCGTACATGTTGGGTCGCTTGTCTTGATCAGCGAAACGAAGGAACTTGTAAATTGGTTGAACTGTATTTATGATGTATTCCAATCCCTCCCACCACTGAATATTTGACAATCTTACATGAGCATAGCGACCTTCTTCAGTGCGTGCCCACTTGCTCTGCAAAAACTCAGTAGATGCCATCCACTGCATGAACTGTTCACATTTTCGATGAAAGCTCTCTAGAAACATGTAGTTGGTCCCAAATCTAGTGCCATTCCACTTGACCAACTCACCACCAATTGCTTTCTTCATCATATGATTCAACTGAGAATGGTTGTGCAACCAAGTTGAAATTCGCTTGCATACTTGCAACATACCTGCATGATCGGTCCTGTTACCAATATCCTTCAACATCAAGTTGATGGTGTGTGCCAGACAAGGTGTCCAAACAATGTGTCCATACTTCTCTTTCAGTGAGGTGCAAGCTTTCTTGTAGTTGGCGCCATTGTCGGTGACCACATGTACAATATGCTCGGCACCAATCTCCTCCACCACCTTCCGAATCTCCTGAAAAAACGCATAACATATTATACACACACACACATATATATATATATATATAAAAAGAAACACATGACAACTATGTTTAGGACGTACCCTGTACAAATAGTTAGCATCTTGACTTTTTCCAGATGCATCAATGGATTTGTGAAACCATGTGACCCCATTGCAATAAATCAGAAAGTTTATGACACTCATTTTTGTGGGGCCAGTCCATGAATCACACATCAACGTGACGCCAAAGTTGGGCCACTCCTTCTGAAACTTCGCATATCTATCCTTCAAGTCTTTCTCATTCTGATCTAGGTACTTGCCATCAATATCCCTTCCAGTGGGTGATGCGACGCCTTCACCTGAAACCATGTACATAAGGCCATAGGTCTCCAAGTATAGGTACTTACCCCACTTATGTGTCTCTCGGACCGCACTGACAAAGTACGGATTGTCGGCATTTCATCCTGGGATTCCTACATAATGGAAAAACTTTCCCCAAGCTTTACCAATAGCTTCCTTTGCATTTTTCCCCTTCTGCGTCCAAGACCCTGTATCAATCCTTTGTTGGTGCATTCCTCTCCTCCCACCCGCTGCCACATGATAGTCCTCCACCTCCACTGGAGTCTCCCTCCGTGATCCTGCTCTTCTAAACAACCTGTCAATAGGATTCCCACCTTGCGAACCACCACCACCACCACTACCCCCTCCACGGTGGTAATTACCTCCTCTCTGTTGCACCCTCTGCTCGTAGTCATATTCTGCTCTTGACTGGTTTAGTGCTTCCTTCATCTGAGCCTCATATTCATCATCACCGAGGGGATGGTTTCCCTCCGCTGCAGCTTTTTCTTGTGCCAACCTTTGTCGAGCCCGGTCAGCAGTCGTCTTCTTAGCTCTGTCAAGATCTCGCCGAAAGTACGCACGCACATCTGGTAGCACACGGGCGCAATGCAAGGTGTCCGCCCCGTACCCAGCCAAATGTTGTTTAAATCTAGTGCAACCACCGCCTGCTCTCGTCACATGACAATAATTGCATCTCCATCCAAGAGCAAGATTTTCACCATGCTCCCATACAACGTCTCTGTTTCTGCCTGACATTGTCTACCTGCATAAACGGACAACACAAAGTCACACCTAAATAAAATGTATCCTAAATCCTACCACAAATCCTCCACAATATATACCTAAAATATACCTAAAATCTATACCTAACATACACAAAGTCACAATATATACACAAAGTCACACAATATATACCTAAAATATACATCCTACCACAAATCCTACCTCTAATCCTAAATCCTAAAAAAACATCCTAAAATAAATCCTACCTAAAACCTAACTAAAAACCTATCCTAAATCCTAACACAAATTCTACCTAAATCCTAATACTACTCTAAATAAAAAAAACAAAAAAAACTTACCTGGGCGGTTAGCCGCGGATCCGGTCGGTAAACCAGGCTAACCGAGCGGTTAGCCGCTGGATCTGGCCGGTTAACCGAACGCGCGGCGCGGGCTCGGTAAGCCGCCCAGACCGGGCGGTAAACCGAGGATTAGGGGCGGTTAGCCGGCGGCGGCGGCCGGTCGGCGCAGGCGGGGGGCGGACGGGGGGGGGGGGGGGACGGGAGAGGAAAGGAGGCTCGGCGCGTTGACCCCCCCCCCCCCCCCCCCCCCCCCCCGCGAGCTCCCGGCTCGTTTTGTGCCTGTGGCGGCCTAATGGGTCTCATGGGCCTTAACGGGCCGGGACCGGTTTTTTTTCTTTTTTTTTCAAACTTCTATTCGTATAAATAAATACTAAACGAACTCCAATTTGAAAAAATTTTACACCATTGGCTTCTATAAATCATGAACTATTTTAGGAATTTTTTCAGCATTTTTTTTCAAATTTTAAATTTGAATTTGGGGAATACCTAACCGGACCGGACCGGAACCGGTCCGGCCCGGTTAGGGCGGTAACCGCGGTTTACCGTGGTAAACCGACCGGTTTATTTAACCCTGGTGTGGATGAGGGATGCATGAACTGAAAGAGCTAGTTGATGGCAAAGGAGATGTCAGTACGAGTCAAAGAGAGATATTATTGCAAGGACCCAAGAGCTTGATGGTATAATTTTGACTCTAACTCGCTAGCACAGTAAATCTTTTCAGAGTCTGGCAAAATAGGTTATCAGAGATGGGCACCAAACCCACCTCTGCTTCAACGTCATTGTTAATCGAAATTTACAGAGGCAGTTGTTTATGCTCGTCGAATTAATCCAAATAAAAAATAACAAAAATCCCAACCTGGCCATTCAACCAGGCCCAGGCCTCGATCTAGGCCGCTAGGGCATTGCCACCGTGTTGATCTGCACGTTGTTGCCTAGGTGTTACCGCATCGTCGATCCGAAGCAGCTACACCATCCTCTCCTTCCTCGCTGCCACACCGTCTTTTGACTTCCATGTTGCCGCGCCCCCCTCCATCGCGCTATCCTCTGCCTCCCATCCACCTCATTGTCCATGCCACCGCCACACCTGTGAGGAGGGAGAGAGTGAGTGCAAGATTAAGAGGGGGGAGAGAGTGTCATCACAGATCCAAGGGAATGAGGGAGAGAGGGGGCGCACCATGCAGAGGATCCTGAAAGCACATCGGCTGACTAGGAGGGAGGAGCTGAGCACTGTCAATGGATCCAGAGCCGAATCCCAGAGCATACTTGTCGGCTACAGCCTCTCATCATCATGTGGACCTCACCTCCAATAGGTTCGCTACCAAATCTGGTCCCACACTTGCCCCATTTGGCTTCACCCACCCTCCCGAATCAACCATGTTCTTGCCAGATTGGGAGCGAAGAGGATGGGAGGATCCCTAGCCAGTGTGGGGAGAGGAAGGGGAGGGTCTTCCGGTGTTGAAAGAGGAAGGGCCGAGGTGGTGACCGATGTCTTTTGGTGGAGCTGTGGAAGCATCGGAGAAGGGGGAGTGGGGAAGAGGGGTGGCTCCACGAAGAGAGAAATGACCGGGATGATCTAGGGTTAGAATTATGAATATATATCCGTGGAGTAGCTTAGTGGGCTGGCTAGACCTCAGCATCATTTTCAGAGGCGGGCTTCTTTAGACACGCATCTCTAAAAATAGACTCTATTTTCCTTTGTTAATTGATTTTGAGAAGCAAAATTTTTTTATGTCTCCGTAAATGGTTGACTGTCTCTTAAAATAGGCAAGTATTTTAGGAGACTATCTCGCTTTTAGTCCACCTATATAATAAAGCGATGTGTGTCCTAAAATCATTTTTGTAGTAGCGACTTTTGGGCTATGTCAGAGGCGCTGTGCGAGCACTACAGGAAGACCGAGCATCAGTGACAAAATGTGGTGGCGAAATCTTGATTTGTCACTGATTCCCATGTTATTAGTGACCAAACTAATTTTCATCACTATTGCGCCGACTATTAGTGACAAACTACTATATCGCCACAACATGCACCTTCAGTGGTGAATTTAGTGAAGAAACATTAATTTGTCACTAACAAATAGGTTAATTGTGACTAAATATTTATTTCCTCACAGTTATGCCATCTATCAGTGACAAAATATTGTATCGCCACATGGTTCAAGGTAAGTGAGAAAATGTTGTGGCGAAATTGTATTTTGCCACTATTTACGATCTTAATTGTGACTAAACAATTTCCCCCCACTATTAGTACGTTTATCTGTGACAAAATTTTGCATCGCCACATGGTACCTGATTACTGAGAATTTTTTGTGGCAAAATATTCTTTTGTCACTAGTTACCAAGTTAATTGTGAGCAAATAAATTTTCTTGTTATATAATATTTCTATTGGTGATAAAAACATGTGTTCCGTATGATAAATAATTAGTGGCAAATATTGTATTATCATGGGTCCCACCTACCAGTCAAACTCCATCTTATCTTCTTTCATTTTCTGCAGCTGCAATTACTGGACGGAGAATCTCTGGCCGCCCCCAAGCTCAGAGCTCCGCCAAGCACTGACGAGCTCGCCCATAGTCGCCGGCCGTCGATGCCCTTGCCCATGGCTCCACAGAAGCTCGCACGCGCAGCGCTTAGCAAGCGCACCCACGGCCGCAGCCGCCTATCTCGAGGGCGCTGGACCTCCCACTTGGCTTGACTCGGTCGACCCGATGCTGGACGAGCTTGCCGCCTTGCTTGTCGCGAGCCGACCAGCGGTCACACCAACGCCTGGGTGCCTGCATGCTGCGGACACCAGTTCTCCGGTGACGGCTTCTCAGTGCACGACGGACCTGCCTCTGTCGTCGCCTGTGCAGGGCATGCCTCCACAGATGGGGCAGCTCGTTGTCGCGGGTGCTGTGGCACAGGGGACGATGGTGAGGTTTGGCCACCTGGGTAGCACGTGGCAGGTACTTCTACGCCGAGGCAGGATGGCCAGCTGGATAGCCAAGCCACGCCCGACCCCAGCGACGCGACGCCCACGCCGCGCGAGGCCGATCACATCTCGCACGTTTTACCGAGGAGGTGCAGCTCAAGCGAAGTTCGCCCTTAATCGCCACTCCACCAAGGCAGAAGGCAGTAACCAAAAGGCCCCTTCCTTTCAAGAGCAGATGGATTGCCGCTCAACTGTTGGCGCACATACGAACCTCAAGCAGAGCGAGGTACTCCTCATGCAGAGGATGGGGATCGTGCCACCGGCAACTCCAGTTTCATCTGCGTCCAAGGAAATGTACGACGCCTTATTCGCAGGGAACTTGACGCCGAGCCACGTGGCAGCTCTGAACGAGCTGTTCCTAGCGACCAACAACAGGGCTAGTAGAAGAGCGCTCTTCTCGAATGGCGGAGTAGGGTCGCGCAGCCACCAGCGAAGAAGTCCAGCTCCGTAGGTTGCTGCGGTGCTCTTATTTAGTTGTTTACCATTTATGTAATATCAAAGTTTATAACAGTCTACTAGGAAGGTCCAGTCATAGCTATAAGACCACCTAGCGCGCTCATCAGAAGCGTGTCGTTTGTATGGTTAAACTCTTTTTCTTAATTACAATGATACGCAAATATTTTGCGTATTCAAGAAAAAAAACTTTTGGGCTGTGTTTGGATTCAAATGATGGTTTTTTGGACACCTCTTGCGCTGGCTTGCTACGGATGGTGAAGTTGGAACTAAGTAACTAAAAAAAGGAATTCTAAACTAGTGATTTATGCATGACTTAACCTTTACTCCTATTGAGCAGCAACTTTTTCAAATCTATATTAATTTCAAATTAAGAAAATAGATTATTTATTTTGTAAGAACATAAACCCTAAGGTTTCTTTAATGAAAGAAGATAGCTCTAATGTTATAGAATCATGAACTGGTCAACTTATAGTGTGTTTGGTTTGCGTTGTGATCCCATACAAAATCACTTGATCCAGCAGAAGGTCGTCCGGTAGTTTAACAAGCGATTATGCTCTCATGAGGATGTCCGGTTGGACGAACGTGGCTTCCCATTCGCTAACGCGCTATCCGCTCACTCCCAACCTAGGGGAGCTCACCCAACAGGGCCTCGCCAAGGGTGGTCGCCTGGCAGGTCGGCCTGCAAGGGCGCTCGCAAGTGCTCGCCAGGGGTGCTCGCCGAGTAGGTGCTCGCCCAGGCCGCAGTATCAGGTGGGCTGCTGTGGCCTCGCGCAGATGCTCACCCAGGGCGTCGAGCAGGTGCTCACCTTTAGTCATGCAGTGCTCACCATTCCTCTGGGGCACCCGCCGCCGCTGACCTCTGTGCCGGCGTCGAGTTCCGCAATGACCAGCCTCCATTCGTCCAATAGCAAGGTGACATTGCGCTAAAAACGCATATTGCAAGCTTATATTTCAAGTGTTTCAGATGTTTCATTTGGATGTTGCATGTGTTTCATCTAGATGTTGTAAAAGTAGCTCGGGATGTCACACATGTTGCAATGGCTATACACCTATGTTGCAAGTCTATGTTCTAAATGTTTCAGTTGTTTTTTTAAAGCATTTTGCAAGTGTATATTTTAAATGTTTTCGCTATTTTAGATGTATGTTGCAAGTGTTTTATCTAAATGTTGCATATGTTGCAATGGCTGCACATATGTTGTAGCAAATCCTCCATGTTGCAAGTGTTTCACGAGGCGCAGGAAGCGGGCGCAGGTGGTCCCCATGCAGCGACGCGGGCGGGCGAGCAACAGGGTGAGTAGGTATGGGCATGCAGTAGGGTGCGGGTGAGTAGCAGGGCGCAGGCGAGCAGCATGCAAGGAGCAAGGAGAGAAGCGGGCGAGGAGCAGGGCGCGGGTGGGCAAGCAGACTCAACAGGCCAGCAGCTGCGAGCGTCCTTCCATACGTCCGAGCGCTAGCCACGCCGTTTCACGAGTAATGAACTCAGTCTGATGTTTTGGCTCTCTAGTGGGAGGATGAAAGGTCCTAACGGCTAGAGGGGGATGAATAACCTATAAAAAAAATTCTAACAACAACACTAAACAAACCGGTTAGACAATTATGTGGCGAAGCGAATGTTACGCTAGCCAACTAAAAATGCAAGCCACCTACCGTAATTCTAGTTGCTATAGTCTTTGTCCACACAATGTCTATGTCACTACATTAAGTTAATGAGCTCTCAAAGACTAATTAAAGAGCCTTACTAACCACTAGACACGATTCTTGTTTGCCCTCAAAACTAGCTACACTAAAGGGCCAAGCTACACTAACAAATGTAAATACACGGGAAGGATGAAGTGTTATACCGCCATATAGAGGAATGAGCCAATCATCAATGGAGTCAATCAATCACAAGAATGAATACCAATGAAGACCAATCACCTCAAAATCAAATGATGACACAATGATTTTTTACCGAGGTTCACTTGCTTGTCGGCAAGCTAGTCCTCGTTGCGGCGATTCACTCACTTGGAGGTTCACGCACTAATTGGCATCACACGCCAAACCCTCAATAGGGTGCCGCATAATCAACACAAGATGAGGATCACACAAGCCACGAGCAATTCACTAGAGTACATTTTGGCTCTTCGCTGGGGAAAGGTCAAGAACCCCCTCACAATCACCATGATCGGAGCCGGAGACAAGCACCTTCCTCCGCTCGATGATCCTCGCTGCTCCAAGCCGTCTAGGTGGCGGCAATCACCAAGAGTAATAAGTGAATCCCGCAGCGAAACACGAACACCAAGTGCCTCTAGATGCAATCACTCAAGCAATGCACTAGGATTCTCTCCTAATCTCACAAAGATGATGGATCAATGATGGAGATAAGTGGGAGGACTTTGGCTAAGCTCACAAGATTGCTATGTCAATGCAAATGGCCAAGAGAGTGAGCTTGAGCTGGCTAAGGGGCTTAAATAGAGGCTCCCACAAAATAGAGCCATTGGCCCTCTACACCTCACTGTCTACGGGATGACTGGACGTGCCGATCAAATATGACCGGATGCATGCCTCAGTGCCCGGTCATCCAGCGCCGTCCACGTGTCCCTGCCTTCGAACGCTGACCGCCCGACCCCAACGGTTGAAATCTCCTACGCAGTCACTTTAGTTGCGATCGGACGCGTCAACGGCCGACCTGACTCTCCCGCGCCGCGTCAGGTCAAACACACTCACGCGCATCGCAACAGACGATCGGACGCACCGATCGTCACCAGCGCCCGTGCGTTAGGTCGAGTCTAGAGACGGTCCAGAGGCGCCCAATCGCGACTTGACGCGTCCGACGCGCCATGACCAGACGCACCCATCGTCAGGTCCTTCCTCTGCTCACAACGCGCCACAACGATAGCATACGCCAACATGACCGGACACACCCACTATGCGTTAGGTTGCAATAGTGCGCCAGCGTCCTGTCATCGAGACCAAGGCCGTGCCACAACACCACCAGTGACCGGACACGCAGGTCCAAGGTCAGATCCTGCGTCCGGTCACTGTTTCATAGTAAAAACCACCTTCTTCACTTCACCAACTTCACCACCCTTGTTCAAATGTGCCAACCACCAAGTGTATCACCTTGTGTATGTGTGTTAGCATATTTTCACAAATATTTTCAAGGGTGTTAGCACTCCACTAGATCCTAAATGCATATGCAATGAGTTATAGCATATAGTGGCACTTTGACAACCGCATTTCGATACGAGTTTCACCCCTCTTAATAGTACGGCTATCAATCATAAATGTGATCACACTCACTAAGTGTCTTGATTACCAAATCAAAAAGCTCATATCAAATTTCACCTTTACCTTAAGCTTTTTGTTTTTCTCTTTCTTCTTTTCCAAGCCGAGCACTGGATCAACATGGTCACCACACTATCATCATGATCTTCACCATTGCTCCATCACTTAGAATTGTGCTATCTATCTCATGATCACTTGATAAACTAGGTTAGCACTAAGGGTTTTATCAATTCACCGAAACCAAACTAAAGCTTTCAGAGGAGCTACTGATGAATGAGTTAGATCCATGACAGAAACCAAACAGCGTACTTAGGTTCGAATACAGGGTTGGATCATTCCTGACGGTATCATGATGCAAACCAAAAACACTGTTAATGACCCAACCCAAGGTTCCAAAGCTTTCTTGGTTTCGACATTGAATGAGTGTATATTTGTCTGTGTGCACAAATCTATAGCCAGCCATGGAGTATACCATATATATAAGGTTTGCATTTATTTGTTTGTTTGGAAAATTAAAAGGTGAGCACATTGTTTGTAGCACATATTTTGTGGTGCCACGGCGCCAAAGCTAATTTGGCGCACCGTTGGTACACGCTTGTTGGTTTTCTGTGTTATTAGATAGATTGGTAGAATGCTAAAATTCAGGTTTGACATTTGTCAAACCCCCTAACTCTCTCGTTGTCGATTTTTCTCATGACTGTCCGCGGGATGGGAAGGGGACAATCATTGTGGTTTTCAAATTTACATTGCCGGTGTAATTTGTTTAACTGTATGATTACATATCAATGAGGATTACCAAGCCGTTAAAGATGATGGAGGCCTCACATCTGGTGATCTGGAACTGGCCAGGGCCCAGGGGATTGGGCCGCCATGCATCTTTGAACAAGTCGAATGTACGTACCCAGCCGGTGGCTGAGGATTCATTCAGAAATTAAACCAACGTAAAAGGTCCTCTCGGAGATTCTGAAAACAACAAGCACGCAAACACATGACGGAGAAACGTCAAATAAACATGCATGATGCATGACGTAAAGCCTACATGATCATCCAGGCAACAAAATGGACCTCTTCCACTTCAATTCGTGACTAGCAATAGCAAGACTTCTTTCAGAGAGCTTCTGTACAAGATCCTGTTAGGTGGCTTCTGATTCCGTCCTTGTTGTCTGCTCTGCACTCCAAAGTTGACATCCATCCATTGACTCCTACAATCCTACTTGTGAGTGAAAGCATAGTGTGGCACCTCTTGTCCAAAGTACATGGCACTCTGGGAAGCCAGCTAGTCCAGCAACCCAGCATAGAAAATTTTCAATCAGGGTTCATGAAGAATAATAGTACTGACAGCAGCCCAGTTCGTCAAGAGGCTGGCTACTTGGCAGTGTGATTTTCTATCATCAGGTGACAAATCCATACTCATTAACTCCTGTCTTTCTAGTATCCCAATGTACATGATGGGAATATATGTGCTATATGAAGGTAATTACCAGCAACTGGATATGATCAGATCAATATTCTTTTGGCAAGGAACTAATAAGAAGAGGAAGTAACACGTGGTAAAATGGGAAGCTCTTGACAAACCTAAGGAATTTGGTGGGCTGGGCTTCATGAATATAAGGGCTATGAATATATGTTTGCTGTGTAAGTGAATGGATAGTCTTGAGAGAGGAGAGATGATAGCATATTAAGAGAAGAAGTGGTTCCCAATTTTGGAGGAGCTTGCTGGATCTGAGGAATTGGTTTCATGTTGGTAGAGGGATAAGAGTTAAGAGTGGGGGCAGACTAGGTTCTGGTTGGACCCTTGGTTGGGAGAAATACCTCTGAAAGTGGAATCTTGGGAACTGTTTGAAATCTGTGCTGATCCAGATATAGTGGTGACAAAGGTATGGAGGAATGGAGAGTGGCTTATCAGTTTTAGAAGGACCTTAGATGAACACTTATTAGAGGAATGGATGAAACTGCAGACCAAGTTGAGTGAGGTGGAGCTGACAATAGGGAATGATGAAGTCTTTTGGGGACTGGAAAGCAATGGGAAATATACTACTCGATCCTTATACAGATTCATGACTTTTAGAGGGGGTTAAGAACTTAAATTAGATGAAATCTGGAAGTGCAGAGTTCCACTTAACAGGTTCTCTCCGAGATTCTGAAAACAACAATCACGCAAACGCTGTGAGGAGGAGATCGATCATCTCTTTTTTAACTGTGAGTTCTCCAAGCGTTGCTGGAATGCCATTGGAATCCATTGGAATAGCACAGTTGAGCTGCTTCAGAGACTTGCCATAGCCAGGAATCAATGCAATCAACCCTTTTTCGTCGAGATAGTACTGATTGCGAGTTGGGAGCTCTGGAAGATCAGAAATGATAAAGTTTTCAATAGGGGTAGAGCTAACTTTAATTTGTGGTTTTCCAATTTCAGAAATCAGTGCTTGTTGCAATCTGTTCGGTTCAAGGACGACATTAGGTCCTCCTTTTGTTTCTAGTTGGATGCAATCAGTTAACTTAGTTGTAAGTTCCCGTTTGTTTTTTTTTCCTCAATTAATTGAAAATATGCTGTGGGGATCTCTCCCACAGTTTTTGCCTCAAAAAAAAAATCACGCAAACGCATAATGGACAAACGTCAAATGACATGCTTTTATGAAACGTAAAGCCTACATGACCATCCAGGCAACAAAATGGACCTCTTCCACTTCAATCCGTGACTCAGAGGCGTAGCCAGGATTTGTAGCTATGGTGGTCCACTGTCTAATATTTTTTAACCGCTAACATGTTGGTACACAAGTATATGAATTACAACACGCAATTAATGAAAAAAGAGCATATAGAGTTGATAAAATAGATGAGTATAGCTTTGATAACATAGAATTGAAATATTACATACCCATAATAGTTGAAGAACAATATGTCCTTCCAATTGCTGAAGAATAGCCTTCTTCTTTGATTCATATTTATGGAAAAGAGAGGCAATATCATCACTCCTCTTCATGTTTAACAAATCTGCAACAGAATCATATAACATTTCAATTTACCAAACCGATAATCCAATACTGCAAAAATATATATAATTAAAATTAAATCAGTTTTATATACCCATACCCACCCTGTGCACTTTTGCCGTTCGTGGCTTGCCAATTGCTGAAACGTCGATCCTCCAATCCTGGCTGAAAGAAAAAGGAGAAACGTGGGTACAAAGTAGGGCTTTGGCTTAGCAAATAGCAATTCAGTCTTCATCTTAGGTTTTTGATGTACGTACCTGATGGCTGCTGGGTTGCTGGTTGCTGCTCACGGCTTAGTGTTTGCCGTCGTGGACTTGTGGTCCTCGTGGAGTCGCCTGTCGCCGCACCACGCTCGCCGAGTCGCCGCAGCAGCATCGTCAGCCTTCAGCCCTTCACGGCTGCACTGCACGGCCGCACGGAGGAAAATACTACGCGAAGTCGCGAACCGTCGGTCGCTCGCGAGTCGCGATTCCAGAAGGCTAAGCGAAGCGACGTACAGTACATAATCAATTCTCCAGCGCAGACTACATGAATGTGCTTCAGTTGGGCCGAGGGCAGGGTGGTCCGCGGCCCACAGGGACCACCCTGTAGCTCCGCCCCTGCCGTGACTAGCAAGACTTCTTTCAAAGAGCTTCTATACAAGATCCTGTTAGGTGGCTTCTGATTCCGTCCTTGTTGGCTGCTCTGCGCTCCAAAGTTGACATCAACCCACTGACTCCTACAATCCTCCTGTGAGTGAAAGCGTAGTGTGGCACCTCTTGTCCAGCACGTTGAAGAGGTCCATTCCAGATCACTCGGGTTTATTCACAAGTCCGCGTACAGCGTACTCCAAAGTTGACTCAGAGGATAACCGTGACCGAGCGGAACCAAAAAGCCACGCACCGCACAGAAAAGATGGAAACGAGTGACAAGCGGCTGAGTTATTCAGTAGTATTATTACACTACTTCAATTCAACTGCTATAATCACAGTAGATGGATGGTGAGTGCACCTCTCATCTTAATTACTCATTTTTTTGACAGGATTATGAGTCTTACAACTGTCTACATCTACATGTACAACTTCCACTAGAAGCATAATAAGGAAGAAAAAAAAAACATTGCCAGTGGCCACAGATAACATTCACTGAATACAAAAAACAATTTATGACTTACCTAAATAATTCATAACTTCATCTAAAGAGTAAAGAGACATCTACTTGTCCCATATAACATAGACTGAATACAAAAGGTAAAAAATACACGAAAGCAAGAGGCCTTCATAGTCGTCAGTGGTCTGCCAGGGGAAACTCAGCAATGTTCAACTAAAAATTTATATTGCCTCCAATTATATTACATATTGGGAATCGATTAACAACAGAACAACTGAATTTCAACCAGCTATACACATTTGGAAGAGTAGTAGTACAATCAACAAACAATAGTCAGCTAATACGACGGATCCTGGACTCTTGCGTATCGACAAAATCCCAATGAAACTGCTCAATGCGTGCTTGTTTCCATAATGATTTGTTGATAACTCCAAAAGGGATTCTAACAACTCCAATCACTCATGGGGCGATTCAGGGTTCATTCCTACTCCAGCTTATCATGATCAGCTTCAGCAATCTTTGGTGGTTCTGCAGGGAAGTACTTGATGCCTACAAGGTCACCAACTCTGCTGATAACCTGAAATTGGGTTGCACGGACAAGAAACACATTAGTTCAAATATTGTCCAAATATTTGGTAATAATTGTCCAAATATTGATTAATTAGGCTTAAAATATTTGTCTCGCAAAGTACAACAAAACTGTGCAATTAGTTTTTGATTTCATCTACATTTAGCACTCCATATATGTGCCGACATTTTGATGTGATGGAGAATCTTCTTTTTGCATATTGAAATTTGGGGGTGAATTTGGGTATCTAAACGAGGCCGAACATGAGTGGTCACTCTCCACCACACGTGGACCTAGGAACAGTAGCAGGCCTGTTTTTTTTACGCCTCTCATCTAGTTATAGTTGTAGGCCTGTAGCATCTGTTCATGAACAGACACACACCAACACCACACACACGCACACCTCACTTACACTCTTTGTACATAAACAGATCCTACAACTACACTTAAATATGAAGATCGCGTCTTTCTGGAGATCACCGAAACGAACGAGGCTCTGTAGACGACGGGCACGCCGCTATCCCTTTGTAGCACCACACGAGAGAGGCAACTGTAAAAAATGGGAAAAACCCCTGGGAATCCTGAGACGAGTACCACTCGAGCCTAGGACCGGCTGGTCCTCCACCCGGAGCCAAGCCACTCGAGCTATCGCTCGAACCCAAAGCAGTAGCGGGCCTGTTTATCCAGAAGCAAGCCCGTCTTTCTCCTTTTTATTTTTTATTTTCGATTTTTCCTTGCCTTTTTATTTTTTATTTATACTTTAACCTATCTATTTTAGATGAGCTATATGTATCCATATACTAGTTGTAGATGTATAATATGATGTCGTGCCCATGTTTTTCTTTTTCAACATTTTCTCTCACTTTTTCTCTTCTTCCGATCTATTGAATCATATGACTACAAATCTACAAAAGTTATGACAAGAAGTTATAGTGATAATTTGTCATGTAAAAAATTATGCTCATAAGTTGTGAGCATAACTTAATTTTCTAATAAAAATTATGAAAATTATTTTTTCTAAGAAAGAAAAGTCAAAAGAATTATGATCGTAAGTTGTTATGTAAAAAATCATGCACATAATTTACATGTATAACTTTGTAACTTTTCAAAAACAAAAAGATAAAAATATTGCGAAATTATTATGAATAAATTTGCCCGCCGGTAGTTATGAACAAAAGTTGCCTCTAAAAGTTACCTACAAAAGTTATCATGATAAGTTGTTTTCATAATATTATTAAAAATATATTGACTAAGTTATGCTAATGAGTTATGTCTTATAAAATATTATACATAAAAGTTACGTGTATAACTTTGTAACTTCCAAAAAAAATTGCGGACATAATTTTTCTAAAAAAGGAAAGTCATGAAGTGCTATGGGATTGATTGACGTTCGTTGATCAGTGGAGCCTATTCTTTTGGATACAAAACGATGACAGCATTAAAACAAATTCAAATACATTCAATACAATATTGCTTTAAGATTTGTTCTTTGTTCTTTTTTTAAAAGAAAAAAGAGTACGGAAGCCATTCCCTTCACCGAGTGATACGAAAAATAAGGAAAGCGACTGGCCTTAGTAGTTGTCCGTGGCATGCCTGTAGAAAATCCCAATAATGCACATATCTGGAATCAATGACGAAGTCATGAACAAATTTTAGGTGGGGCGAGTTTTAACACGAAGATGAACGGAAAAAAAATAGAGAGCTTATGATCCAAATCGCAACGTATTCACGTACTATGATTGCACAAATTATAGAGAAAAAGCTAGAATCACACAAATTATGTTGAAAAGGTGGATGACCAACAACACAAGATCTTACCTCAACTTTTCAGAACAAATTAATAGTTCACTACTTCGCTACCTCACGCTGCCTCCTCCTCTCCTCCTCCCTACATCGCTACTTCGCTAGCTGCTTACCTCCTGCTCCTTGGTGGCCGGTGGGCCACGTCTGGCGGTGGGCGGATGGCCAGACAGGCAGTGGGATGTGTTGAAGCCTGGCGACGGTCGGCAAGTGGGCAGTTGGGCTGGCAACGACCGGTGAGCGGGGTGGCGCCGTGGCGGCAGACGGCGGCTGCCGGCTCGCATTCACGTCAATGCGGACATAGGACGGGAAGCAGTTGACGGATGGACGAATGCCTGTGTTGGTGGATTGGGAATTCGGGGAACCAAATTGGGCCCTTGCTGGGCTATTCTAAAGTGAAAAAAACAGGCCCACAAGAGGAACCGATCATCTTCTTCGGCTCTTCGCTACTCGTGGCTTGGTCGTTGCGGCGTCGCCGGCCTCTGCTCGGCACCTCGGGCACTCAGTAGCCAGAGCCAAGGAAGAAGAGGGGTACGGGGGTCTGAGGCGACGCCGCCGGTAGCTGGGGCGGCCGCCCCACCCCGCCCCTAGGGTAGCTCCGTCAGTGTCTGGAATAGATTAACAACAGAACTGAACTTCAACATTTCGAAGGATATAATTGTAATATCAAGAAAAAAGTATTCCGCTAATACGACGGATCTGGACTCTCGTGTATATCCACAAAATCCCAAGCAATGAAACTCACTAGTACACAAATTTTAATGGAGACGGTCGTTTTTGGTTAATGGAGGCGGGCAGAGGCAACTGCCTCCAAGGGCAACCGCCTCCAACGATAGGTCATGGTTAATTGTGCCTCAATGAAGGCGGTTGCCCCTGTCCGCCTCCATTAATACCTTAATGGAGGCAGGCACCATAAAACAACCGTCTCCGTTAATAGGCCTTAACAGAGGCGAGCACCATTAACTGCCCGCCTCCACTAATACTTTAACGGAGGCGACCGCGGTTATAACGCCCGCCTCGGTAAATAATTTTAGAAAATAAAAAAGGCCCACCGAGCCCGGTCCTGCACGCCACCGTTGCTCGCGGCCGGATCCACGCCGCCGCAGCCGCCAGTGGATCCATCGACACACAGTGGTCGTCGCTTGCCGAATCTGTCGGCGCCGAGAAGAGCTGCCGGGGCCGGGCTCCCGCTCGCCGCGCCATCTGAGCCACCGCACTGCTCACTGAGACCTCGCGAGCCGCCACCAGGGCAGGACCCCCGCTCGCCGCTCCCCCGTGAGCCGCCGTCGGGGCCGGGACTCCGCTCGCTGCACCCTGGCAAGGCACTGTTGGGGATGAGCCACTGCCACCGGTGCCGAGCTCCCGCTCGTTGGGCCCTCACTCGCCGCACCCTCGATTGGCACCGCGGGGGCCGAGCCACTGCCGCCGGTGATGGGTTCCACTCGCCGCGCCCACGCAAGCCGCCACAGGGTCCGAGCAGCCGCCACCGAGTGGAGGTAGCGGCCGCCGCGCTAGAGGTGGAGGGGGCCTGCCGGTGGTGGAGGTGGGGCCTGCCGGAGTGGAGGAAGAAGGGGCATCGCATACGAGAGAGAGAGAGAGAGGGAGCACACGTGCATCGTACGCGAGAGAGAGGGAGAAGCGTATGCCGAGTGGAGGGTTCGTGCCTTCGTGCGAGATAGAGAGGGAGAGGGAGATATCTCTCTGTGAAGAAGCACAAACAGATTGGACACTTGAGATGGATTCACTTGGGTTTCAATCGGACCGTCTAGACTTCCACATCAGCGATCCAAGTGAAAGGGCCAAGGCGGTGTGGCGTGCGGGCGAGTCAAGTCAGCTGAAAGGGTTGTGCAGTTTTCCATGGAGTAGCGGTGTGTGCCCGTGAATTATGTCGCTCATTGTGTGGCAGCCATGCTCATGGCCACTACAAGCACGCCACGTCAACAGTTGTTTTGGTAATCTGGGTGCAGCGCCCCTTGTTTTGGCATCCCAGGCACAGAGAACGGGGCGTGGTGGGTCCTGGCGCTGCATCACTTGTCGGCCACGAGTGCGGAAAATTTTTTAGCGAGCTGCAATGATTTATGGAGGCGGTCGCCTTAAATTGACCGTCTCCATTAATAGGTTATTAAGCGACCACCTCTGTTAATCCATTAATAGTGGCGGTCCCTTTAAATCAACCGCCTCCATTAATAAGTTATTAACGGACGACCGCCTCCGTTAATCCATTAATGGAGGCGGTTGTTATTACGCAACCACCTCGGTTAATAGATGATTAACAGAGGCGGTTGATTTAAGGTGACTGCCTCCGTTAATGTTTAACCGAGGTGGGCCTTTGGGAGAGTGACCTGGCTCGGAATAACAGAGGCGATCGGGAAGTGTGCCCGTCTCCGATCAAAAAAGGGTAACGCCACACAAAAGAAAGTCTGTAGTAGTGATTGTTCAATGCGTGTTTGTTTCCATAATGATTTATTGATGACTTAAAAAGGGACTTCAATCACTCATGGCCGTCATGAGGTAATTTCAGCATCAGCTTCGGCAATCTTTGGTGGTTCTGCAGGGAAATATTTGATGCCCACAAGATCACCGACTCTGCTGATAACCTATGAGTGCATTGCACAAACAAGAAACACGTGAGTTTGGCTCTATTTATGTCTAATAGAAATAATGAATTATTTATGCATAAAAAACACTCACATCAAGAGCTTTCATCAGGTCCTCCCTAGTGTGTGAAGCAGAAATGCAGATACGTGCTCTTCCAAGAAGAAGGGGTGTCACAGGAAATGCCACAGTAATAACAGCAACCTGCAGCACAAGTTATTATCACTTGCATGACAGATAGGAAGAATGAAACCGATTGTGCGAATAGTGATGGATATGGACTACATGCAAGCAGATTATATTGCTATTAGCACCACAGTTCTCATTCCGAAAGAAAACTATATCAAAATAAAGCATAGTGCCTGCTATTTGGATCTTCAGAATATTCCGATACACTCTACCACGCACTAACCTTTTGTCTAAAACACTCCCTAGAAAATGCAGGAATCTTAGCCGGATTGTAGAGCATTATGGGCATGACAGGAGAGTCACTGTCACCAAGGACCTCAAAACCCATCTTCTTGAGCTCTGACCTGAAGAAATTACTGTTTTCACGGATGCTTGCAAGTTTTTGGGCACCTTCAACACATCACAAGGAAAAAAAAAGAATTATTCAATTGAACATTATAGTGAAACACATCTGCTAATGAAAAGCTCGTTTAGTACCTCTTTTGGAGCCATCCTCCCCAAGGATAACTTTAATAGCAGAGATAACTTGTTGCGCTGCTGGTGGAGACATGGAAGTAGCATGCAGATGAGCCGGGCAACTCTGCTTCAGGTGCTGAATTATCTCCTGAAAGTAATAGCAAGAAGAACAATCAGACAATCTTCAAGGCAGTCAAACCAAGAGCTACAATTTTAACATGCTTTGCTTTCAGTAGCATACACCTTTGATGCAGCAATATATCCACCACATGATCCAAAAGACTTGGTGAAAGTACCCATCATTATATCTACATCGGCTGGGTCAACCCCAAGGAGTTCACAAACACCACGGCCAGACCGCCCAACAGCACCAATGCTATGGGCCTCATCCAGATACGTGTAAGCCTGTTAATTTGACAGGACAAGGAGTAAATGGATGACTATTTTGAGTTGCCGGACAAAGAATAGTAAAGAAAAAATTATTTGCCAAAATTTCAGTGAGAAGTACAAGAAAAATTCACCAGACCTTGTATTTCTTGCAAACAGCTATGATTTCAGGGAGTTTACACAGCTCCCCTTCCATGCTGTAGATACCCTCAACAATGACAATGATCTTCTTCCATGCTCTGCGTGTCCGTGGCTGACCACCAGCTACCTGCTCTCTCAGGACCTTTTCCAGATGAGCAGGGGCTGCAAGAGTACATTTACAATGATAATTCACATGGACCACAGAGACCAAATACTGCTCTACATTGTTCAGAGGCATAGCAGCTTACAGTTATGCTGGAAAACCCTAACAGTTGCATCAGATCCTCTTGCGCCATTGACAATTGAGTTGTGGTTCAGAGAGTCACTGATTATCAGCCCACCGTGGAATATCACAAAAAGGAAAAATAAGTAACTGCCTCTCGTTTTAGCCATAGTTTATAATCACCTCTCAGTCAGACCCCACTCGTGTGGGAGCCTCTGGCACTGGATCTGCCCCTTTAGTCTAGTCACAATATTGGATATAAGTGGATATATGTCATGGGCCTAATGCCCTGGGCCAGCCCAGAAGGCCCAGCCGTGGCCTAAGAGGAGCCCACCCGGGCTGATAATTCAGACATCTGACATTATATAAGCATTTGAACAAACCTTTCCAATTAGGCAGGGAATGGTGGCAGAGTTTGTAACATAGCCCATGCCAAATAGGAGTGCAGCAGGCTTTCCAACAAAACGTGCAACCAGCTCCTCCAGCTCAGTGTGAAGCTTGGTTGTGCCTGTTACCAGATGAAATAAAGGGGGATGATCAGCTTACTAGTCTGTGTTCCTAAAAAAAAAGTTGTCAAAATATATATTATAAATAAGCATGTGGATGATAATGTCAGTCGTACCGCCATCGACACGAGCACTGCAGGTGCTTGCTGAGTATTTCTTGAGAGACTCGACAACGCGTGGAATGCAGTACTCATCAGCTGCAGCAAAACCGAGGTAGTTGTAGGATGTCAGGTTCAGGCATCTAGTGGTATTTGAGGTACGCCTGCAACAACGTGAGCATTGTATCAGGGGTTTTGCTGCTTTACAATCTTTACCCCTTAGGAGGTAAGAGTTTGAATAAATCACAACCGTTGAATTTTAGAACATATTAGAAAATTAAATAACCAAATGATCAAGGGAAAATGTTGGCTATATTTATGCGCTACTTTCCTTGCCATATCTGATATAGGAGCATGCACGCCAATTACATTGGCATGTATGCATCAGATGCATAGTGTGGATCCGTCCTCTACGGCAACAAACCCGTCTTTCCTAGGATAGCTTCTTTCTTTACTTGATCATCTCTTATTTGTTAATTTGCATGTGCTTAGACATGTATATACGTATGGATCCTCATCGCGTTATGTAAGTAATGCAACTAGCGTATACTTTTACATAACACGCGTCTTGTTAGGGTATATATTATTATGTTGTGATACATATATATCGGTCACGTTACAATATTGTTATATAAAATAACTATGATGATAGGCCGGGTTCCAGATTTTTTTGACAAATTTGTCACGTACAAAATGATATGGTTACATGCATGCTTTTTGCTAGTTGTCAATGCACGTTCGGCTCGTTCACGTTGAGAAAAACAAAAGTCACTAGAGATGTCACGGCCAAATAAAAAACAATGCTAATAAAATTATGTCATATCCAAAGTTGCAAAATAAAAGGATCTACCATATCTAATAACAAATCACGCATGCATCAATTATATCTAAAAAAATATATCTAAAACTTTCCTTATTTATCCTACTTTACAAAACAAAAAAAATAATTAATTATATATTTCAACTATTACCTCCTAGGAAGTGGAGTAGATGATATCAACCCTCCGATCTAATTAAATGAACGGCTCACAGTCATTCGGAGGTACCATAGCAAGGCCTTGTATTAGACACAGCTGAAACTTGCTTTTCATTACATTACTTAGGCCATATAGTTTATGTCCGAAGGATCATTTATTTTCATTCCCAACTGACAACATGAAAAGTGGACAAAAGATGTACTGTACATAACTATGTTCAGTAACATAGCCTGTTGTAGTATTGCCTAAGCTAAGTTTGTTTCCCACAATAAATTAGGATTATAGGATTAATTATAGATATTAATATTTTCTTATATATATTTGGTCAAAGTGAAAATGTTTGATTTCTCATAAAACGAAAATGACACTTATTTTGGGACGATGGAAGTATCACTAGCATAGCCTCGTATTGCCTAATAAGAATATAATAAATGCTTACTGTAATGTCTTGTTGTTGTCGTTTGAGGTGCGCTCGACAACATCAAACCAAGAATCCGGTGCGCTAGCGATTGGCCTACCGAAGCAATCCTGCAAAACCACAAAGGACGGATTGGTTATATCCAATACAATCAACATTGAAGTAGCTGATTGACTCAATCTTCCCTTTGCAAAACAGATTGGAATCCGAGATTAACTAGTAGCATCAGAACATAGTGTTCTCGTCTAGAGTAATCAATAATATTCCTTAGCATATTTATCTGTTCACTAGTGTCAGTTGCGTAAGATATTCAAAGGCATGATGAACAAGCTTTATAGAGTTGGGAAGGTTGCATTTAATTTAAAATGCTCACAAACAAACTAACATAAAAAGATGTAATCTTTTGATCCTGTTTGGTTCTACCGCTAGGCGGGATAGCGGATCCAAGCCATCAATTGTGGACACCTGGTGGCGGGGAACTTGTCCGAAAGACCACCAACAACCTAACACGCCTAAATGCCCAACTACAACGTGCCTAGATTCCTAAATACTCCCTCCGTCCTAATATATATCATAATCACTTTTTATTCAAGTCCCATAATATAAGGTGTATTCTCTCTAAACGTGTATATATCCATGCGGTAGTATTAGTGTTGAGATAGAGAATTAAATATATTTCTTGATCTTTAAACCAAATGTGATTACGCCTTAGTGCAAGTCTTACAATTGTCTTTTCTAATGTCGAAGAAAGAAGGGAGAGAGAGAGAGGAGAGTCTAGATGGAAATGTATATGGCAAAGAATAGCAAAGAGAATGTGAGACATGATATCATACAATAGTAAAAAAAACTTTTTGTAGACAAATCGAAGATAGTCATTATATAGCTTAGCTCTTATAACATGACTTATAGCTAAGCACTTGAGTTTATTATTGGTCTTGCTCTTATATAGGCCTTGTTTGGATCCAAACAACTAAAGTTTAGCTAGCTAAAATTTCAAAGCTAGTTTTAGCCAGCTAAAATTTCAAAGCTAGTTAGCTAATAGACTCAGTTAAACTTTAGCTGAGTTTAGTTAGATTGAAACAGCTAAACTTTAACTGGTCTTTTAGTTGGACCGTTTGGATCTATAACAACTAAATTATACGGTGGACCAAAGAAGCCCGTACTAGTACGGAGGTAGTACTCATGACATTCGTGGGACACCGCAAAATATGCATGTGTAGCCTATGAGCGCGTGCCCATTAATGAAAATGCAAAGAAAGTTGGGGGCCACGCGGCACACCTACGCTAGAATGATTGGATGTTTTGCATGCAAATAAAGCGGAGGAAAAACATGCATATTTTCTAGAGAAAAAAACCCAGAGAAAGTTCTTCAGAGACTAAGAATCAGCCAAGCTAATAATATAATGAAGATCACAACAAATCACATTACGGATTCAGCAACGAAATAAATCCGACGCATTCTCGTCGTCTCACCTGAACCCGCAGGTAGAGGCGTCGCACGAAGAAATCCTCCAGCCCCACGCAGATCGGCGCGTACCCCTGCATGAAAGGCAATGTCGGGATCAGGCTATCTACCTACCACCTCAGAAAACAGCGAGCACCCAAAACTGCGACACGGCCGGGGTCTCTGCCGGCGGGTCCGGCCGACGACGACCTTGACATTGTCGTTGTTGTTACGCTTCAAGCAGTCGAGGAGGTTGCGGAAGAAATCCCTGAGCTGGCCGAAGGCGAAGAGCAGCCCGTAGCTGAAGAGCGTGGTCAGCGCCGTCGTGTACTGCAGCCTCCTCACCATCTTGCTTGGTTCGTTCTTCTTGGCCCCTAGCTCGCTCGCTCGCGGGAGTTGTCGGGCTTTCTTTGAGGATTGGATTGGAAGAAAGGCGATGGAGTTGAAGAGGAGAAGGAAGAGTACAAAAGGAGCAATGAATTGAATCTGCACTAGTGCTAGCCTGAAGTTTTGCTTTATTTACAGTGTAAAAATGATGAGTGATGACTGAAACGAACATTCATGATGTACAGATAAGGATGCAAGTGGGGCGGCGGTGGGCAGCCCACCCCACGTCCGCATCAACTGCAAGTGTAATGTGAGCTGATGCGGCAGCCCACGTCTCGCCGCTCTCAATTTGTGGGTTGGAGCGGCAGCCCGCAAAATGCCGCAACGCACGTTCGCTGCTATCTGCTAAAACCGGCCGAGCGACCTCCGCCTCCTCGAGGCGCAACGGTCCGAGGCATGCGCTCGCACCGCCGCCCTCGCCATGCGAATGATGGCGCTCGCCTGGACCTCCGCGGCCGTGACACCACCACCAGGTGCTGCAACGTCAGCAGTCGTCGATCGCCGTCGTTGCTGCCTTGTTCTTCTCCCTCGCGCACAGAGCCGGCGCGGCGGCGCCGCATTGCCAGCGCAGCTCACATCGTCAGCGCAGCCGCCAAGCCGCAGCTCCGTGTCGCAGCACCGCTTCTTCTTGGACGACAGCGCCATGGTCGTCTCCATGGACTGATAAGAGCTAATCCTGGCAACTCATCGTATGTGGTGGTCTGGGTGAAACCAACACAAGCTAATCCTGACAACTCATCGTACGTGTGCATGCCCTCCGCGGCTGTGCCGCCTGCCTACTTCGCCGACTCCGCGCGCTTGCTCCGCGTCGACCCGGCGTCGCTCGCCACGCCTGTCGACATGGTGGCATCCACGTCGGCTGGCCAGGCCACATCCATGCCCACGGCGGCGGCGCCGTACCTGGTGGACGACTACGCGGCGGCAATGTATGTGGGTTGCCGCTGGGCATATGTGGCTGGGCACTTCAACCCACCCTATCTAAGTGGGCTATCCTAGATCAGATGCACATATAGCTACAGTGCTGAGGCCGTACTGGTTACTACTGGTACCAGCCTACCAGCCCGCGACTGTTCTAGTTAGTGGTAGGGTTCATTAGTTAGACCTAGAGCTATTTACTTAGATAGTTAGACCTAGAGCTATTTTTTTGGGTCCACCACTGTTCTTAATGATCGAACTTCTACTTCAGCTACCAATGAGCCCTAGCTCAGTTTAGTCAGACAAGCTAAAGAAGTTAGGGCCACATTTGGCAATGACCTCAAATGGCTTCGGCTTCCACCGCCTCCTAGGAACCGATGAAAAATTTACTGGTTTTATTACCTGGTTCATAATTCATTTTAGCAGGAGAGAGAGAAAATACTTTCGCATTTAAATGGCATTGAAGTAAGAGCCAGAGCGGGCAAGAACTATACGGAGTAACAGAGCACGTCCACGAGGTCCGACCGACCAACCGACGTACGCTGCGGCAAGAGAAGCCTCCCCCGAGCGCTCCCAACGGGCGACTCAGGGGGGGGGGCGACCAGCCGCCACCGCCAAAGCGCCGGCCTCGCCGGACCTCCTCGGCCGCCGCCGCCGCCCTCCGGCTTGCGGCGGCAGTGGCCGACTGGGGCGCTCAACAAGGCTCACCCCCAGCGGTCTTCCACCTCTCCCTTCCTCTCCTCCCCCTCCTCTTCCCCACTTCACCTCCTGCATCTTCCAGCTTGGATGGCCGCTGGCGAGCGTCGATGCGCCGGATCCGTGTCCTTCTCACCCGGATCTAGCATCCTCCGCCCTGGATCCGTCGCGCGGGGCTCGATCGGGCGTGGGTACGGTGACCAGCGGGCCGGATCCGGTTTGTGGTCTCCGCCAGGGCACTTGCACGTGCCGGTCGCGTGGGGGCTGGTCCCGTCGGGGTTAGGGCGGTGGTCGCCTGGGACCGACTAGAGTACCCCCCCTCCCCTGCGTTGTTGCTGCTTCCGAGTGGTCCCTATCTGGCTGGGGCCGGGGCGGTGGTTTCGCGTTAGCGCTCCTTCCGCGCCTATGAGGACCGCCGGGGCCGCCGCGGTGGGAGATCAGCCTTCTTGGCTTGCTCCTCTTGCTGTGGCTAACGGGCTGCTCGCCATTGTCGTGGTGGTGTGGAGGCTGCTGCTAATGGTGCCTGTGTTGGTGGCTCCTGCCCTTTCCTGTCGGAGCCGCCGATGAGTTGCCGTGGGTCGCCTGGTTCTCTGTACGTACAGTCCCTGGGTGAAAACCCTGCTCGTCCTACGGGCCGGCGGCGATGACGCACCCTGCGCCATCCTCCTTGTTAAAGGCATCGTCGAACTTGCTGTTCGTCGGGCAGGCATGGGTCGAAAGACCTGCTCGTGTGTTTCTGCCAGCATTGTTGGCGTCTGCGGATGTCAATTCCTTCTTGAAGGCATCGCTGGAGCACTTCTGCAGTGCACCTCCCGCCACCCTTGCCGGAGCCACTCCTCCTTTACTGTTCCTGCTTGTGCTTCATGATTCTCTTCGTTTTGGTCGGCCAGTTTGTTTGGTGTTGCCGCAGCTGTTGCTTATTCGCAGTGGATGCTTTGCCATTGTCACTCCGGTCACTTTGGGCTCCCCCTCAGGCAAGTGCTGCTGAGTGTGCGTTGAGCCCCAACTTGGGCTCCCCCTCAGGTGGGCGCTGCTGAGCGCGAGTCGAGCCCTCGACTTGGGCTCCCCCTCAGGCACGTGTTGATGAGTGCGGGTTGAGCCCCACGACGTCTCTGGCGGATGCTTCGCCGCCGTTTCTTGGGCTCCCCCTCAGGCTGGTGTTGCCGAGTGCGCGTCGAGCCCCCAACTTGGGCTCCCCCCTGCTGAGGGCGTGTCGAGCCCCCGACTTGGGCTCCCCCTCAGGTAGGTGCTGCTGTGTGCGCGTTGAGCCCCCATGGTCTCTGACATCGTGTTGCTCCGGCGGATGCTTTGCCGCTATCTCCTTTTGGTGAATGCTTTGCCACCGCGGCTTCACATCTTGTGTTGGCTCCCTAGCGTTGTTGGTTCTCTTCTTGGCAGACCCAGTCGAATAGGTGCTGGTGGACGGTCCCCCCTCCGCCTTTCTTTCCTTTCTGTTTGTTGTATGTGTTTTGGCCACTTTCTCCGTGGTGTTGTTTCCGGTGCTTTGTGTAAGCCGTTCTTTCAGCACTCCTCTTCTTAATGAAAAGACACGTGAAGTCGTGTTCGAGAAAAAAAAAGAAGTGCTGGAAAGCGCGCTGATCATTACGCGCTGTTAAAAGGCAGCATGCATGCAATCAGAAAGAGGTGGTATGGCGCGACGCGATGGACATATGCATGCTTGGACGGTTGTATAGTTGAAGTCGGAAAAAGCGTTATCAGACGAGACTTATATTAGGGTAGGTCGTCGTATGCTTTAAGAGCCCTGGACCAGCGCTACATGTATGCATCGGTACCCTCCTATCTCTCCCTCTCTTCTATGGGCGACCTCGCTGGTACGGTGCAAATGGGACACACGTCCTTTTATTTCACAGATTTGTTTTTTTCCTTTGGTTTTTTGTTTTATCTAGAGTCTGATTTCTTAGCAATATTGACAAGGTGGTAGCTGCGGTGGCGCACTGGATAAAGTATCTTCAGCTTCTTTCTACCTCGCTGGTATGGCACCAGCGAAGTGCTAGCAAGATATGGTCTGGCATATGTGTTGACTCTCTTCGTAATGGCAGTTAGTGTGTTCGCCACGAAAAATAGTTGGATGGTTATCGATGCGGCGACTTCGACCTTCTCTTTCAAAGAAAATCTATTCTACGGCAAGGTTCGATTCCTCCAACAAGGATTGTGAGTCTGCATCTATTTTCGGGATTTCTTCGGCTAATGTTCTCGTTGCCAATGACAAGTGGACTTTGTAGCATTCAAAGCATTATATTGGCGAGGGCAGGTATACATTTTACTTGCTATTTGGTCAGTATGATTCTTAAGCTCCGATCGAAGAAAAAAGATGAGCAACTCAGTTTTTAATATGATCTTATTTGTTAAGAGGTTGCTTTATGTCGAGTAGTCCATCTTTTATACTATCAATTATTTTTCTTTATGAATATTAGATCAGAGACTCTTTTGAGCCTCTTTACTAAAAAGAAAAAGAGGCATGGACAGTTGGGTCCTAAGCTTTACAATAAGGCTAGCCTCGTTGGAGGTTTCATGCCCTAGATTCTAACTCATATGTAGGACGAAATAGTGTAGATAAGTTTTATCAGTATTAAACACATTTCATCCCGTAAAATTTTTATCTATATCATGTTATGTAGTTTATTATTTAACGTCCATGAAACTCTCGTAAAACCCTTTATTGAGACTGGCCTAAGGCAAACTCTCACTCTCTCGTTTCCTAGCCTAGTCCACCCTCTGCTCATAGCACATGTCTTTTGGACGTGTTTGAAATTTCTTAAAAACAGATCTACAACGGCCCCACTGCGAGGATCAGAAAAAACTGCCAAACGCCTCGCAAGAATCGATATTCTTTCCACCGTCAAAGACACAACGACCATGAGATTAAACTAGCCCTCATGTTTTTTTCCATGCCATGGAGGTGGAGGTCGTGGACGCCATACCGAACCACAAGGTGCCCGCACCATTGTCCTAGACACGGCCTTTATCCCCTCTTCCTCTTCTTCACGCTTGAGAGGGCAATGGTCACATCACAACATTAGTTTGTCACAGATTCTCACCCCTACTCCAACGCATGTCCAGGTAATTATTGCTTCCTATTTTTCTCAGATGGACTGCTCGCTAGCAAAACGTCCCTACCATACTACGAGGTACTGATTGACGTGACATGGAGGCTAGGCACAAGTAACTTGGAGCTCGGGGACGGGGGAGGGTGTTTACCCTAAAAATTTTTCAAACCGTCATATCGAATATTTGAAGACATGCATAGAGTATTAAATATAAATAAAAAATTAACTAATTACACATATTGCGATAAATTTGCAAGACGAATTTTTTAAGCCTAATTAATCTATGATTTCACAATGTTGTGCTACAGTAAACATATGCTAATAATAGATTAATTAGGTTTAATAAATTCGTCTCGCGGTTTCCAGATGAGTTATGTAATTAGTTTTTTTATTAGTATCCGAACACCCCTTCCGACATCCCTTAAAACATCCGATGTGATACTCAAAATTTTTCACCCCACCAACTAAACACTCCATAAGGCCTTGTGTTGGCATTACTTCGCAGTGGTGGATCCAGGGGGCTGCAGCTCCCCCACGAGGGAGATTTCTCCCCTAAATTACTGTAGCATAAGCATCAAATTACCATTAAATCTTAATTACAAATCAACATCTTCCTTATTTAGCCCCCTTGTGTCATTTCTGGATCCACCCCTGTTACTCCGTATAGTTCTTGCCCGCTCTGGCTCTTACTTCAATGCCATTTAAATGCGAAAGTATTTTCTCTCTCCTGCTAAAATGAATTATGAACCAGGTAATAAGACCAGTAAATTTTTCATCGGCTCCTAGAGGCGGTGGAAGCCGAAGCCATTTGAGGTCATTGCCAAATGTGGCCCTAACTTCTTTAGCTTGTCTGACTAAACTGAGCTAGGGCTCATTGGTAGCTGAAGTAGAAGTTCGATCATTACGAACAGTAGTGGACCCAAAAAAATTCTAGAGCCTGGGCGAATATAATAATGGAGAAGATGTGTAGATATCATGCATATTTGATAACCACGTTTTGATGTCTTGAGTTCTATCAAACAATAGTAATTAACTATTTAGTAAAAATAAAAAGTCACTCTGCAAAAAAAAAATTATCAACTACTCCGTACACGGTTGTTGTGTTTCCACTGCTTGTCTGTAGCTTGGTGGGACTTGAGAACCAGCCAATGATTTCCTCCAGCTCGGTAACCAAGACTGCAGTCTGCATGCACTATCCTTCACATAGCAGGTTGTCACCAGGAGAGCCCGGGCAGGCGCCCGGGGTGGCCGGGCCCTGGGTCCGCCCATGATTACGAACACCGGCCCAATTAACATGTGCAAATGCGTGAAGAGTGCGAGGTGAATTCTAGCGAAAGACCTTAGTCAAGGGTGCCAACTAGATATTGGAGGAGGCGATTTACAACACACCAATGAAGTGTGGATGAGGGATGCATGAACTGAGAGAGCTAGTTGATGGCAAAGGAGATGTCAGTACGAGTCAAAGAGAGATATTATTGCAAGGACCAAAGAGCTTGATGGTATAATTTTGACTCTAACTCGCTAGCACAGTAAAGCTTTTCAGAGGCTGGCAAAATAGGTTATCAGAGATGGGCACCACACCCACCTCTGCTTCAACGTCACTGTTAATCGAAATTTACAGAGGCAGTTGTTTACGCTCGTCGAATTAATCCAAATAAAAAATAACAAAAATCCCAACCTGGCCATTCAACCAGGCCCAGGCCTCGATCTAGGCCGCTAGGGCGTTGCCACCATGTTGATCTGCACGTTGTTGCCTAGGCGTTACCGCATCATCGATCCGAAGCAGCTACACCATCCTCTCCTTCCTCGCTGCCACACCGTCCTTTGACTTCCAGGTTGCCGCGCTCCACTCCATTGCGCTATCCTCTGCCTCCCATCCACCTCATTGTCCATGCCACCACCACACCTGTGAGGAGGGAGAGAGTGAGTGCAAGATTAAGAGGGGGGAGAGAGTGTCATCACAGATCCAAGGGAATGAGGGAGAGAGGGGGGCGCACCATGCAGAGGATCCCGAAAAGCACATCGGCGGACTAGGAGGGAGGAGCCGAGCACTATCAATGGATCCAGAGCCGGATCCCGGAGCATACATGTCGGCTACAGCCTCTCATCATCATGTGGACCTCGCCTCCAATAGGTCTGCTACCGAATCTGGTCCCACACTTGCCCCATTTGGCCTCACCCACCCTCCCGAATCAACCATGTTCTTGCTAGATTGGGGAGCGAAGAGGATGGGAGGATCCCTAGCCAGCGTGGGGAGAGGAAGGGGAGGTCTTCCGGTGTTGAAAGAGGAAGGGCCGGGGTGGTGACCGATGTCTTCTGGTGGAGCTGTGGAAGCATCGGAGAAGGGGGAGTGGGGAAGAGGGGTGGCTCCACGAAGAGAGAAATGACTGGGATGAGCTAGGGTTAGAATTATGAATATATATACGTGGAGTAGCTTAGTGGGCCGGCTAGACCTCGGCATCATTTTCAGAGGCGGGCTTCTTTAGACACGCATCTCTAAAAATAGACTCTATTTTCCTTTGTTAATTGATTTTGAGAAGCAAAATTTTTTTTATGTCTCCGTAAATGGTTGACTGTCTCTTAAAATAGGCAAGTATTTTAGGAGACTATCTCACTTTTAGTCCACCTATATAATAAAGCGATGTGTGTCCTAAAATCATTTTTGTAGTAGCGACTTTTGGGCTATGTCGGAGGCGCTGTGCGAGGGCGCTGGACCTCCCACTTGGCTTGACTCGGTTGACCCGATGCTGGACGAGCTTGCCGCCTCGCTTGTCGTGAGCCGACCAGCGGTCACACCAGCGCCTGGGTGCCTGCATGCTGCGGACACCAGTTCTCTAGTGACGGCTTCTCATTGCACGACAGACCTGCCTCTGTCGTCGCCTGTGCAGGGCATGCCTCCACAGATGGGGCAGCTCGTTGTCACGGGTGCTGTGGCACAGGGGACGATGGTGAAGTTTGGCCACCTAGGTTTGAACCGGCCAAACACGTGGCGGGTACTTCTACGCCGAGGCAGGAAGGCCAGCCGGAGAGCCAAGCCACGCTCGACCCCAGCGACGCGACGCCCACGCCGCGCGAGGCGCTCACATCTCGCACGTTTTACCGAGGAGGTGCAGCTCAAGCAAAGTTCGCCCTTAATCGCCACTCCACCAAGGCAGAAGGCGGTAACTAAAAGGCCCCTTCCAATCAGGAGCAGATGGATTGCCGCTCAACCGTTGGCGCACATACGAACCTCCAAGCAGAGCGAGGTACTCCTCATGCAGAGGATGGGCATCGTGCCACCGGCAGCTCCAGTTTCATCTGCGTCCAAGGAAACATACGACGCCTTATTCGCAGGGAACTTGACGCCGAGCCACGTGGCAGCTCTAAACGAGCTGTTCCTAGCGACCAACAACAGGGCTGGTAGAAGAGCGCTCTTCTCGAATGGCGGAGTAGGGTCGCACAGCCACCAGCGAAGAAGTCCAGCTCCGTAGGTTGCTGCGGTGCTCTTATTTGTTTGTTTACCATTTATGTAATATCGAAGTTTATAACAGTCTGCTAGGAAGGTCCAGTCATAGCTGTAAGACCACCTAGCGCGTTCATCAGAAGTGTGTCATTTGTATGGTTAAACTCTTTTTCTTAATTACAATGATACACAAATCTTTTGTGTATTCAAGAAAAAACTTTTGGGCTGTGTTTGGATTCAAATGATGGTTTTTTGGACACCTCTTGCGCTGGCTTGCTAGTTGCTACGGATGGTGAAGTTGGAACTAAGTAACTAAAAAAAAGGAATTCTAAACTAGTGATTTATGCATGACTGTCACACCCATTTTTAAGGACAAAAATAGGATGCATAAAAGACTCATGTGCGCCCCAGGATATGGTCGCACACACAAATAGACAAATTACATAGTATCATCACAGTGCTTATTACATAGCGAATAAATATTTAACACATAGTCTTGAACAATAAATAGTAGCAACTAGTGGAAGATCTCCAGCAGAAATTCCAAACACAGGGACACGGTTGACTGGTTGACACCAAGACTAGTACTCATTACGATAATCTTCCTCATAATCTTCATTTGTTATGGTGGAAATAGCAAGGGTGAGTCCATGTCGAACTATACAAGTATAACACAGGGTTCATGAGGCACAAAAAGGCTAGACACTGTTTAACTACGTTCAGCTTTTATTCATCATATAATTAGCAATTGAGTAGCATCAAGGTATTCCAATTCCCATTAATGAACCAATGATCAATTGTAATAAAAATAATGAGTAGCATTAACATGAGCATAATGATAGTCAACAATAATTAAGCATGATATAAACATGGTGATCATCTATCTGTAAATGTTTCAAGGCCGCTCGTATCCGTGGGCACGGCTAGTATACCAGTTTCTAACTCTGCGCAGAGGTGTACACTTTCACTGTGAGTCATAACTTCCAAATGCATGGATTCGCGACTTCCCAAAACATCAGAAATCATATAAAGCCACTTAAAGGTTCGTCTAACAAGTTAGGGCCATTAGATTCACTCGACAGGCAGATGTAGGAACCCCTTTTCAAATGGCACACTTCCTTCTCGGCTATACTCATTGACTAGAAGCTGTCCTACACCCAACGTGTCAAGTCATTCTTATGCCATTTAAGGTAACCACTAACAAGCTAGAAAAGGTCCTTTAAGCAACTAAAGCTAGAGCCATATAGCCCTCACAGCTGTACTGTATGTCCCGGATGATCACGTACAGATAAGTCCTTATGGAGAGAAACTAGAGCATCAAAATAACCCACATGCTCTAGCCCCCTTTTCAACAGCAAATAAAATCATCATTAAAGGTTGATTGCTTAATCCATTAATCAAATTGCAAGATCATTGTTCATGATTAAGCACTAGCAATAACTACCCAAATGCATCCCCAAGGTTGACAAGGAATCAAGATAACAATCACTAAGTTATAATCTCTAAGGTTGTCAAGGAAGACACATGCATATATATGATAGCTTTAGTGAATAGGACAACAAGGATAGTCCCATGTTATACTTGCCTTGATCAAAGCTTTCCTGATGATACTGCTGGTCTGGCTCAAAATAATACTCCTGATCGTCTAGAAACTGCTCACCGTCTATACTCAATCATCAAGCATCAACACACAATCATCCGAGCAATCATACACGAAGCAAACAAAGAAACATAGTTAGAACAGTACACAACAGTAGCAAAACAGTATAAAAAGTTTGTAAAACTCTTCTACACGTTACTACGATCACACAGACGTCAAGATCACAAAATTCGGAGTTAAAACGTGAAAGTTATGAATTTTCTAAGATTTCCTATAGATAAATAACTACTTAAATATAAACTCGAAAATTAAACTTTCCAAACCTACTGTACAACTATACTAACATGTAGAGCTCATAAATACGAACCTAACGCAACTTGAACGGGTCAAATCGGAGTTAAAACGAAGATTTTATGACCAAAACAAGTTTAGTGGCAAAACTGTAAATACCAGAAAATGTATTTTTGATTTACCGAGAAGAAATACGTCTTCAAAACGAAGAAACGTACTTCGGGAAATATGCCAAGGACCACGGGTTAAGCTTTAAAGAAATCCAGGGTTTCTTTAGCAAAAATGTCGAGCCGAAGGGGTACGTTCTAATCTTGAACGTTGATCTGAGGATGGACGGCTGTTGTCACACCCCCAAAATTTTTGATTTTGGGTTGTGCATAGAAAACACTAATTAAAATAAATGTTTTAATATTCGGATAAAATTTCCTAAGTTTAGTTTATGATAGCATCAATTAGTTATAAAAAAATAATATCTTTCTTCTCCAGCACGTCTTTATCTTTTTCCGCAATCAATATTCCTTGTTTCTCATCTTAAGTTTTCGTTGGAAGTTTTCTAAAATCTTTTCTTTATAACGTAAATTATTCCTTTCAGTTTCTCGTCCATCAATCAATCTCTACAAACTTCTCGAGAATTTTTCCGACTTTTTCTGTAGCTTGTTTCCACTTGTCTGTGAGCATAATCTAATTTTTAGATGCTCCAAAATATGTTTTCATGAGCTCCAAATACTTTATTTGGGTTCCTCATATTCCATATTGTCTCTGGAAAATTTCCCTGAATTTTCGGAGCTTTCGGAGTATTTTTCACGGCTTAAATAATAATTCTGGACTTTTCTGGAATTATTTTATCCATGAAATTAATTAATTTCGAAAATAATAAATATCTCATTTTCCACCAAAGCCTGTGTGCAATAATCCTAAATGCCCATTCATTTATTTACTAATGGGCTTTAATAATTAATTAGGCCTATTAGTAAAGATGGAGGGTGCAACGTCAATTAGCACCATATCGCTAGTTGACATGGAGGTGGAGAGTTTTTCTCCCAATATATACGCACCTACCCCATGGGCAAAGCACACCAAAAACTACCGTGGAGGAGCCCCTAGTTTGGGAAATCTCTCGGGTAGTAAATTAGAATTTTCTCCCTTCTTATCGTGTCGCCGCCGCCGCTGTTTCCGCCGCCGCCGCTGTCGCCGCCGTTGTTGCCGCCGCCGCCGCTGTTGCCGCCGCCGCCGCTGTTGCCGCCGCCGCCGCTGTTGCCGTTCGCCGCCGCTGTTGCCGTTCGCCGCCGCTCGTAGCTCCGTCCACCCCTCGCCGAAGTTCGTCATGTACAGCTTGCGTTCCGGCGAATTTCCGGCGAACTTTTTCGGTCAGTTCGTCGCGTTCCAGCGAATTCCGTCACCACCAAAAGGTTTCTATCGATCTCGTCTACGCCGTCATGCCTTCCTTTTCCCAAATCCATGCTCGTTCATCGTTTTCCTAATGTATCTTTATCTTTTCCGACGAACTTCACCATGGTTCCTCTGTTTCAGCCTATCCCCGGCCAAGGCCGCGGCCCTGCTCGATAAGGGCCTGGCGCTGCCGCCCCTGGACCTCACCCGCGCGCCCTCTCATCGCAGCCGCCCGGGCCGAGAGCCCCTGCCTCGTGCCTCCTGCTCCTTCGAGCAGAACAGGTAGACGACGCCGCTGGTGTGGTCACTCGGCCACCCATGCTGCAGACTGAGCGGGCCGTCTCGGCCCCATGCGTTGGCCCGTGGCGTGCCGTGCGCCGCTGCAGGTCCGGTCCGGCCAAGCCCCGGCCGAGGGTGAGCCCCTCCTTGCCCAGCGCATGAGCAGCAGCAAGTCACCTTCGTGCGTGCGTTCGTGAAGATGCGGAAGAAGACGAAGGTATTCACAAATTTGCCATTGGTTTCTAATCTCCACCGTTTAATCATCTTAATTCCGTTTTGATCCATTCGAGTTGCGTTAGATTCGTACGCAGTAGTTCTAATATTTTTCATATCATACGTTTTTCTATATAAAGCTAAATATTAAATTGATTAGTGTACATGTGACCGATTTTATAATTATTAAAAGCAATGAAAGTAAACGTCAGTCTTTTATAATTAAATATTAATTTGATCAATGTTCACTTATATGTTTACAATTATAATCTAATTAGATTAATCACGCTACATGTAATATATTCATGTATATCTCTTTTGCAAAGATAATGTTTAATATTCCATTATGCAATAATATCTATATAATAAAATGCGGTTAGCTTCAACTTGATTTTGATGTAAATATGATGTTATTAAGTAAAGTATTAAATTGGATTAATGCTTTATGCAAATGGTTTTCTAAATTAAAAACAACATCGGTTAATATTTAGCTTTTCATATATTTTTAAGTTATAAATTGTTTAGCTTAAACACGTCTCATTCATAATTCGGTGGGATACTCTCACGTGTTTATTCCTTTGCAAAGTAAATGATTTAATAATATGAGACATGTTTATAAATAAAACATGATTAGTTTAACTCAGATTTGGATTAAGCATAGTTTAACTAATCTAAGTTAATAACCTTTATCAATTTTATTTAATTAAAATAATCAAGCTTGTAGTTGTTTCTTTTATATAATATAAATGTAATTTGATTAATATTTATTTAAAAGCTTTCTAATTAAAAGTAATCTAGTCTTATACTTTTGTTTTGTTAAGTTGCGATCGTGCCGACATAATCTTCACGATAGTGGCATTGTTTATCGTGTCATTTAGTTATGAATTTATTGATTAAAATACTAATTTGATTAATAATTATTTAATAGCATTTTAGTTAAAATCAACATAGGCTGTAATTCCGTTTTCGTTCTTATTGCCTTGCGACCGTGCCGATGTAAGATACACTTGAACAATGTCATGTACCATGTCACATGTTTATGAAATTAATCCTACTAATTTGATTAAGGATTAGGTAAACTTGTTTCTAATTTTTTTTACAAATATTAGTCAACTTAAATATGTATTTATTGGTTATAATTTGTATAGTTAAACATGATTCATATAAATCCAATTTAGATGCACTTATATTAATATGTATTCAATGCCTTTTTGAATTAAAGTTAATTTAGGTTTATCGCCGGTCTTTTATAAATAATAAAATGATAACTTGATAAATAACAACTTGAATATTTCTTTGTTAATTATAATCTGTTTAGTTAAATATGAAATCTATAAATAATTTGATTAATGTTTATCTAATGATTATTTATTTATTTATTTATTAAAAACAACTTAGGTTTATAACTCCGGTATCTTATAAATAGATGATAATATGATCGATATCAACTTAAACGACTTTTTCAATTATGACTTCTTAGTTTAAACATGAATCGTAAATGCTTACACTCAGCTTGTCACATGTTCTACCTTTCTAAAGTATAAATGTTTAAATGACTTAAATACTATGATATATTTATAAATAGAATATGGCTAAGGTATAACGTTAGCTTTTATAATTCAACATAATTTGGTTAGTTCCACTTTAGTGTATTTCCCTAAAATATATAACGCTTTATTTTGATAACTAAAATGAATCAAGTTTATATTCGATCTTCACAGTTATGTTGCAATCGTCTCGATAGTCGCGTGTCCTCTTTAATGGTAGCTCCGTTATCCGTCGTTCTTGCGTTTTCGTGACTGTAGCAACGTACCGTATCCTTTAGTGCGCTCTCTTTTAAAGCGTTTCTTTTGTTTGATGCATGTTCTTAGATGTGTGTATTGTTTGTCTGTTTGTGTTGTCTGGTTGCTGCGAGTAGATGAAGCATGGTTTCATTAGCATTGGAGGCCGAAAGCTACAAAAGAGAAGACCGAAGAATTTCTATGAGCAATTACCTTGAGTGAAAGTAAGCATAAAGGCAAGTATAGCATGGGATTATCCTTGTTGTCCTATTTACAATAAATAATTAAATTCATTATGCATGTATTCCCTTGTTAAGGATGACTTAGTCTTGATCTATTACCTTGGCACCCATGATATTGCATTGAGTAGTTTTGCTAGCGCTGAACATAAACTATGATCTTGTAATATGATTAATGGATTATGCAACAACACTAAAAGATGACTTTTTGATTACTGTTTAAAGAGGGCTAGAGCATGGGGTTATTTTTGGTGCTCTAGTTTCTCTCCATAAGGACTCATCTGTAAGCGAACATCCGGGACTTACAGTACAACTGTGAGGGCTATATGGCTCTGGCTTTAGTCAAGTATGAGGACCTTTTCTAGCTTGTTAGTGGTAACCTTCATGGCGTAAGAATGGCTTGACGAATCGGGTATAGTGCGGCCTCTGTCCTCATGTGTATAGGCTGCGCGTCATTGTGCCATTTGGAAGGGGGGCTCTACATCTGTTTGCCGAGTGAATCTAATGGCCCTAACTTGTTAGACGAACCTTTGAAAGACTTCATGGTGAACCCTGCCGACCTTCCTTGGTAGTGGGTCAAGAGGCTGATCACCTCGGGCGAAAGGGTAAATCACGACTCACAGTGAAAGTGTACAACCTCTGCAGAGTGTAAAACTGTTATAACAGCCGTGCTCACGGTCACGAGTGGCCTTGGACCCTTATGGAATAGATTATCACTAATGATTATAAATGTGTTTTTGCTATTCATTATTCATATTTACATTGATCATATGTTTATTGTGGGATTAATGCAAACCTGATGCTTCTCATATGATAAAATTGTGATAATTAAAAGCTAAATGCAGTAAACCAGTGTCTATCCTTTTTGAGCCTCATGAACCCCGTGTTATATTTGTTGAGTTCGACATGGACTCACCCTTGCTATTTCCCCACACTCCAGTGTGTAGTGGGGTGCTGCTTGGAAGAAGGATGAAAGTGTAGTGGAGTTTCCAGAAGTCTTTTCAGAAGTGCCTGGCATACGGAGCCCCCAGTCAGCCGTCCCTGAGAAGAATGGAGCCCGAGCAGAAGTTTAGCTACCGTTCTGCGATACTCTGATAGTTGTAAGTGTTAATATATTATGTTTCCCGCTTTATATAAACATTGTTTTGATATCTCTATTCTGTTGTTGTATGTGTGGACTTCCTGGGCACACATATGACGAGCCTAGTTTTGTTCTTTGCAAAACCGGGTGTGACAGAGTGGTATCAGAGCGGTGTTGACTGTAGGACGTATGCCAAGTAGCACTGAACGTATTCTAAAACTTATTTTACTATAAAACTATTATCTCATCCCTTGACTCATTGGTTTTGACTATTTCCTCTTTCTTGTCCTGTTGTATCCCTTCCTTGATAGCTTCCTTTGAGCTATTATTTCTTACTCCCTTGGTTTTTGATTTGTGTTATTTTTACCAAAATTTTTCTGATCTTACCTTGTTCAAAAATTCAATGGCCTTTTCATCATCTATAATCTGCCATGTAGGATGACCACCATTGTTGAAGAAGCATGTGTAGTGTCGATGATTGTGCTGTGTGCTTGTTTTGCTTGATGTGTTGCTTGTGTGTTGTCCTTGTTCTCGTATTTTGAAGGTGGCCCGGAAGGTTTTGTCTTGAGAAGTAGCCCAATCTATGTTAAGTGGGGTAGTGTCATCTTCTGTTCTACTTAATTTTTCAATCAATCCTAATTCTTATCATTTTCTTTTACACCGTTCCTGTCTACCCTTGGTTGTCATGTTGCCTTCTTTATCTCATCTTAATGGAGGATCAACACATGAAGGACTCATCAATAGTAGTAAGCCTTAAAGAAAGTGTTGCCATCAATGACATCGTCAGGGTGGAACAAGATCTTTGTTAAGTGGGGTAGCGTCCGCCACCATCATCAATCTCAAGTCACGAGATAAGAAGATCCAAAGACCAATCGCTACCATAATATCATCTTTTGCTAGTCCTTGCCCCTTAACCAATATCACTTCCTCGCCATCAATCTTTATCTTTCTTATCACCTTTTTGTTGATCTTCGATGGTCGTTCTTACACCTCATTAATCTCAAAACAATCTTAAAGAGCTATCTTCAATTTCTTTATCCAACTTTGTTAATCCTTAATCTCTATATTATATCTCGACAAAGGTCTTAGAACAACCTTGATAATCAGCTTTATCTTTCTTCCTTGATAATCAGCTTTATCTTTCTTCCTAGTCTCTCCGAATCTCGGGACGAGATTCATGTTAAGTGGGGTAGAATTGTCACACCCCAAAATTTTTGATTTTGGGTTGTGCATAGAAAACACTAATTAAAATAAATGTTTTAATATTCGGATAAAATTTCCTAAGTTTAGTTTATGATAGCATCAATTAGTTATAAAAAAATAATATCTTTCTTCTCCAGCACGTCTTTATCTTTTTCCGCAATCAATATTCCTTGTTTCTCATCTTAAGTTTTCGTTGGAAGTTTTCTAAAATCTTTTCTTTATAACGTAAATTATTCCTTTCAGTTTCTCGTCCATCAATCAATCTCTACAAACTTCTCGAGAATTTTTCCGACTTTTTCTGTAGCTTGTTTCCACTTGTCTGTGAGCATAATCTAATTTTTAGATGCTCCAAAATATGTTTTCATGAGCTCCAAATACTTTATTTGGGTTCCTCATATTCCATAATGTCTCTGGAAAATTTCCCTGAATTTTCGGAGCTTTCGGAGTATTTTTCACGGCTTAAATAATAATTCTGGACTTTTCTGGAATTATTTTATCCATGAAATTAATTAATTTCGAAAATAATAAATATCTCATTTTCCACCAAAGCCTGTGTGCAATAATCCTAAATGCCCATTCATTTATTTACTAATGGGCTTTAATAATTAATTAGGCCTATTAGTAAAGATGGAGGGTGCAACGTCAATTAGCACCATATCGCTAGTTGACATGGAGGTGGAGAGTTTTTCTCCCAATATATACGCACCTACCCCATGGGCAAAGCACACCAAAAACTACCGTGGAGGAGCCCCTAGTTTGGGAAATCTCTCGGGTAGTAAATTAGAATTTTCTCCCTTCTTATCGTGTCGCCGCCGCCGCTGTTTCCGCCGCCGCCGCTGTCGCCGCCGTTGTTGCCGCCGCCGCCGCTGTTGCCGCCGCCGCCGCTGTTGCCGCCGCCACCGCTGTTGCCGTTCGCCGCCGCTCGTAGCTCCGTCCACCCCTCGCCGAAGTTCGTCATGTACAGCTTGCGTTCCGGCGAATTTCCGGCGAACTTTTTCGGTCAGTTCGTCGCGTTCCAGCGAATTCCGTCACCACCAAAAGGTTTCTATCGATCTCGTCTACGCCGTCATGCCTTCCTTTTCCCAAATCCATGCTCGTTCATCGTTTTCCTAATGTATCTTTATCTTTTCCGACGAACTTCACCATGGTTCCTCTGTTTCAGCCTATCCCCGGCCAAGGCCGCGGCCCTGCTCGATAAGGGCCTGGCGCTGCCGCCCCTGGACCTCACCCGCGCGCCCTCTCATCGCAGCCGCCCGGGCCGAGAGCCCCTGCCTCGTGCCTCCTGCTCCTTCGAGCAGAACAGGTAGACGACGCCGCTGGTGTGGTCACTCGGCCACCCATGCTGCAGACTGAGCGGGCCGTCTCGGCCCCATGCGTTGGCCCGTGGCGTGCCGTGCGCCGCTGCAGGTCCGGTCCGGCCAAGCCCCGGCCGAGGGTGAGCCCCTCCTTGCCCAGCGCATGAGCAGCAGCAAGTCACCTTCGTGCGTGCGTTCGTGAAGATGCGGAAGAAGACGAAGGTATTCACAAATTTGCCATTGGTTTCTAATCTCCACCGTTTAATCATCTTAATTCCGTTTTGATCCATTCGAGTTGCGTTAGATTCGTACGCAGTAGTTCTAATATTTTTCATATCATACGTTTTTCTATATAAAGCTAAATATTAAATTGATTAGTGTACATGTGACCGATTTTATAATTATTAAAAGCAATGAAAGTAAACGTCAGTCTTTTATAATTAAATATTAATTTGATCAATGTTCACTTATATGTTTACAATTATAATCTAATTAGATTAATCACGCTACATGTAATATATTCATGTATATCTCTTTTGCAAAGATAATGTTTAATATTCCATTATGCAATAATATCTATATAATAAAATGCGGTTAGCTTCAACTTGATTTTGATGTAAATATGATGTTATTAAGTAAAGTATTAAATTGGATTAATGCTTTATGCAAATGGTTTTCTAAATTAAAAACAACATCGGTTAATATTTAGCTTTTCATATATTTTTAAGTTATAAATTGTTTAGCTTAAACACGTCTCATTCATAATTCGGTGGGATACTCTCACGTGTTTATTCCTTTGCAAAGTAAATGATTTAATAATATGAGACATGTTTATAAATAAAACATGATTAGTTTAACTCAGATTTGGATTAAGCATAGTTTAACTAATCTAAGTTAATAACCTTTATCAATTTTATTTAATTAAAATAATCAAGCTTGTAGTTGTTTCTTTTATATAATATAAATGTAATTTGATTAATATTTATTTAAAAGCTTTCTAATTAAAAGTAATCTAGTCTTATACTTTTGTTTTGTTAAGTTGCGATCGTGCCGACATAATCTTCACGATAGTGGCATTGTTTATCGTGTCATTTAGTTATGAATTTATTGATTAAAATACTAATTTGATTAATAATTATTTAATAGCATTTTAGTTAAAATCAACATAGGCTGTAATTCCGTTTTCGTTCTTATTGCCTTGCGACCGTGCCGATGTAAGATACACTTGAACAATGTCATGTACCATGTCACATGTTTATGAAATTAATCCTACTAATTTGATTAAGGATTAGGTAAACTTGTTTCTAATTTTTTTTACAAATATTAGTCAACTTAAATATGTATTTATTGGTTATAATTTGTATAGTTAAACATGATTCATATAAATCCAATTTAGATGCACTTATATTAATATGTATTCAATGCCTTTTTGAATTAAAGTTAATTTAGGTTTATCGCCGGTCTTTTATAAATAATAAAATGATAACTTGATAAATAACAACTTGAATATTTCTTTGTTAATTATAATCTGTTTAGTTAAATATGAAATCTATAAATAATTTGATTAATGTTTATCTAATGATTATTTATTTATTTATTTATTAAAAACAACTTAGGTTTATAACTCCGGTATCTTATAAATAGATGATAATATGATCGATATCAACTTAAACGACTTTTTCAATTATGACTTCTTAGTTTAAACATGAATCGTAAATGCTTACACTCAGCTTGTCACATGTTCTACCTTTCTAAAGTATAAATGTTTAAATGACTTAAATACTATGATATATTTATAAATAGAATATGGCTAAGGTATAACGTTAGCTTTTATAATTCAACATAATTTGGTTAGTTCCACTTTAGTGTATTTCCCTAAAATATATAACGCTTTATTTTGATAACTAAAATGAATCAAGTTTATATTCGATCTTCACAGTTATGTTGCAATCGTCTCGATAGTCGCGTGTCCTCTTTAATGGTAGCTCCGTTATCCGTCGTTCTTGCGTTTTCGTGACTGTAGCAACGTACCGTATCCTTTAGTGCGCTCTCTTTTAAAGCGTTTCTTTTGTTTGATGCATGTTCTTAGATGTGTGTATTGTTTGTCTGTTTGTGTTGTCTGGTTGCTGCGAGTAGATGAAGCATGGTTTCATTAGCATTGGAGGCCGAAAGCTACAAAAGAGAAGACCGAAGAATTTCTATGAGCAATTACCTTGAGTGAAAGTAAGCATAAAGGCAAGTATAGCATGGGATTATCCTTGTTGTCCTATTTACAATAAATAATTAAATTCATTATGCATGTATTCCCTTGTTAAGGATGACTTAGTCTTGATCTATTACCTTGGCACCCATGATATTGCATTGAGTAGTTTTGCTAGCGCTGAACATAAACTATGATCTTGTAATATGATTAATGGATTATGCAACAACACTAAAAGATGACTTTTTGATTACTGTTTAAAGAGGGCTAGAGCATGGGGTTATTTTTGGTGCTCTAGTTTCTCTCCATAAGGACTCATCTGTAAGCGAACATCCGGGACTTACAGTACAACTGTGAGGGCTATATGGCTCTGGCTTTAGTCAAGTATGAGGACCTTTTCTAGCTTGTTAGTGGTAACCTTCATGGCGTAAGAATGGCTTGACGAATCGGGTATAGTGCGGCCTCTGTCCTCATGTGTATAGGCTGCGCGTCATTGTGCCATTTGGAAGGGGGGCTCTACATCTGTTTGCCGAGTGAATCTAATGGCCCTAACTTGTTAGACGAACCTTTGAAAGACTTCATAGTGAACCCTGCCGACCTTCCTTGGTAGTGGGTCAAGAGGCTGATCACCTCGGGCGAAAGGGTAAATCACGACTCACAGTGAAAGTGTACAACCTCTGCAGAGTGTAAAACTGTTATAACAGCCGTGCTCACGGTCACGAGTGGCCTTGGACCCTTATGGAATAGATTATCACTAATGATTATAAATGTGTTTTTGCTATTCATTATTCATATTTACATTGATCATATGTTTATTGTGGGATTAATGCAAACCTGATGCTTCTCATATGATAAAATTGTGATAATTAAAAGCTAAATGCAGTAAACCAGTGTCTATCCTTTTTGAGCCTCATGAACCCCGTGTTATATTTGTTGAGTTCGACATGGACTCACCCTTGCTATTTCCCCACACTCCAGTGTGTAGTGGGGTGCTGCTTGGAAGAAGGATGAAAGTGTAGTGGAGTTTCCAGAAGTCTTTTCAGAAGTGCCTGGCATACGGAGCCCCCAGTCAGCCGTCCCTGAGAAGAATGGAGCCCGAGCAGAAGTTTAGCTACCGTTCTGCGATACTCTGATAGTTGTAAGTGTTAATATATTATGTTTCCCACTTTATATAAACATTGTTTTGATATCTCTATTCTGTTGTTGTATGTGTGGACTTCCTGGGCACACATATGACGAGCCTAGTTTTGTTCTTTGCAAAACCGGGTGTGACAGCTGTCATCGATTTCGGCTGAAGAGAGAGAGGACGCGGCCTCCTTCTCCAGTGCCGGCCGGTGGCCGCCATGGCCGGCCCCAAAAACTCGCTGGAGAACTACGGCTCCACCGTTTCTGACCACGATTCACCCCACAACCAACACCAATCGAAAGAGAAGGTCAACGCGAACACATCTAAGCGGTTTAGGTAAGCTACAACGGTCCGAGGAGGGGATGCGGCTCGGGAAGGCGGCGGCGCCATTGCCGGCTCACCGGAGAGCTTCAAACTCACGATTCAAAGCACCATAAACCAAAAGAAGAGCACGGGGAGGGAGAGAAGGCGATGGCGAACTCACCAAAGCGAAGAAGAAGGGCGCAAATCAACCCGCAAGCTCCGACGACGAGCAACAAAAAATCCTAGGGTTCCCAAACTCCTATGCTCGGTTTCACGTGGTTAGGCACGGGTTTTAGATGGAAAAAGGGAAGAGGAGAAGCATGACTACCCTTTTATAGCCCCAACATGACGTTTATGGGTAGGAGATCCCGGATTATACGGTGGGATTCGGTTGAGGCGGTGTTCTTCTCCGGCTCGGTCACGGCTCGAGGAGGAAGGCGCGGCTGACAGGAGGCCCGGCTCGTCAGCGACTCCAGAGAGGAGAACGCACGCGGTGAGCAACTGGGCCGGCCCACGCGGGCGCGGAAGGAGCGGGTTCGGCTTAGTCGGCCCATCAGCGCAGGGAGGGAAAGGCAGGCCGGCTCGGGCGGGCCTCCAGGCCGCCGGCCACAGCAGGTAAGTCTTTCTTCTCCTTTTTTTATTTGCTTTCAAAACCATTTAAATAGATTTACAAATCAAAATCAAATAAAATAAAATAAACCACACCACATAATAAAATAAATGCAACAGCATGAATGCATCATCAAATATTCCATCTAAAATTTTAAATTTTAATTCCCCATTAATTATTATCTAAATTATTTAAACTCATACTAAATCTCTTTTAACTCTATTTTTTTTTCTAATTCTCAATTTTAAAATTTTTGGGTGTTATAATGACTTAACCTTTCCTCCTATTGAGCAGCAACTTTTTCAAATCTATATTAATTTCAAATTAAGAAAATAGATTATTTATTTTGTAAGAACATAAACCCTAAGGTTTCTTTAATGAAAGAAGATAGCTCTAATGTTATAGGATCATGAACTGGTCAACTTATAGTGTGTTTGGTTTGCGTTGTGATCCCATACAAAATCACTTGATCCAGCAGATGGTCGTCCGGTAGTTTAACAAGCGATTATGCTCTCATGAGGATGTCCGGATGGACGAACGCGGCTTCCCATTCACTAACGCGCTATCCGCTCACTCCCAACCTAGGGGAGCTCACCCAATAGGGCCTCGCTAGGGGTGCTCGCCTGACAGGTCGGCCAGCAAGGGCACTCGCGAGTGCTCGCCAGGGGTGCTCGCCCAGGTCGTAGTATCAGGTGGGCTGCTGTGGCCTCGCACAGATGCTCACCCAGGCCGTGGAGCAGGTGCTCACCTTTAGTCATACAGTTCTCACCATTCCTCTGGGGCACCCGCGCCGCTGACCTCCGTGCCGGTGTTGAGTTCCGCAATGACCAGCCTCCATTCGTCCAATAGCAAGGTGACATTGCGCTAAAAGCGCATGTTGCAAGCTTATATTTCAAGTGTTTCAGATGTTTCATTTGGATGTTGCATGTGTTTCATCTAGATGTTGTAAAAGTAGCTCGGGATGTCGCACATGTTGCAATGACTATACACCTATGTTGCAAGTCTATGTTCTAAATGTTTCAGTTGTTTTTTAAAGCATTTTGCAAGTGTATGTTTTAAATGTTTCTGCTGTTTCAGATGTATGCTGCAAGTATTTTATCTAAATGTTGTATATGTTGCAATGGCTACACACATGTTGCAGCAAATCCTCCATGTTACAAGTGTTTCATGAGGTGCAGGAGCGGGCGCAGGTGGTCCCCACGCAGCAACGCGGGCGGGCGAGCAACAGGGTGAGTAGGTATGGGCGCGCAGTAGGGTGCGGGTGAGCAGCAGGGCGTAGGTGAGCAGCATGTAAGGAGCAAGGAGAGAAGCGGGCGAGGAGCAGGGCGCGGGTGGGCAAGCAGACTCAACAGGCCAGCAGCTGCGGGCGTCCTTCCATACGTCTGGGCGCTAGCCACGCCATTTCACGAGTAATGAACTCGGTCTGATGTTTTGGCTCTCTAGTGGGAGGATGAAAGGTCCTAACGGCTAGAGGGGGATGAATAGCCTATAAAAAATTCTACAACAACACTAAACAAACCGGTTAGACAATTATGCGGCGAAGCGAATGTTGCGCTAGCCAACTAAAAATGCAAGCCACCTACCATAATTCTAGTTGCTATAGTCTTTGTCCACACAATGTCTATGTCACTACACTAAGTTAATGAGCTCTCAAAGACTAATTAATGAGCCTTACTAACCACTAGACACGACTCTTGTTTGTCCTCAAAACTAGCTACACTAAAGGGCCAAGCTACACTAACAAATGTAAATACACGGGAAGGATGGAGTGTTATACCGCCGTATAGAGGAATGAGCCAATTATCAATGGAGTCAATCAATCACAAGAATGAATACCAATGAAGACCAATCACCTCAAAATCAAATGATGACACAATGATTTTTTACCGAGGTTCACTTGCTTCCTAGCAAGCTAGTCCTCGTTGTGGTGATTCACTCACTTGTAGGTTCACGCGCTAATTAGCATCACACGCCAAACCCTCAATAGGGTGCCGCACAACCAACACAAGATGAGGATCACACAAGCCACGAGCAATTCACTACAGTACCTTTTGGCTCTTCGCTGGGGAAAGGTCAAGAACCCCTCACAATCACCATGATTGGAGCTAGAGACAAGCACCTTCCTCTACTCGATGATCCTCGCTGCTCCAAGCCGTCTAGGTGGCGGCAATCACCAAGAGTAACAAGTGAATCCCGTAGCAAAACACGAACACCAAGTGCCTCTAGATGCAATCACTCAAGCAATGCACTAGGATTCTCTCCTAATCTCACAAAGATGATTGATCAATGATGGAGATGAGTGGGAGGACTTTGGCTAAGCTCACAAGATTGCTATGTCAATGTAAATGGCCAAGAGAGTGAGCTTGAGCCAGCTAAGGGGCTTAAATAGAGGCTCCCACGAAATAGAGCCATTGGCCCTCTGTACCTCACTGTCTACAGGATGACTGGACGCGCCGATCAAATATGACCGCACGCATGCCTCAACGCCCGGTCATCCAGCGCCGTCCACGTGTCCCTGCCTTCGAACGCTGACTGCCCGATCCCAACGGTCGAAATCTCCCGCGCAGTCACTTTAGTTGCGGTCGGAAGCGCCAACGGCCGACCTAACTCTCCCGTGCAGCGTCAGGTCAAACACACTCGCACGCACCGCAACAGACGACCGGATGTGCCGATCGTCACCAGCACCCGTGCGTCAGCTTGAGTCCAGAGACGGTCCAGAGGCGCCCAATCGCGACTTGACGCGTCCGACGCGCCATGACCGGACACACCCACTGTGCATCAGGTTGTAATAGTGCGCCAGCGTCCGGTCATCGAGATCGAGGCCATGCCACAACACCACCAGTGACCGGACACGCAGGTCCAGGGTCAGGTCCTGCGTTCGGTCACTGTTTCACAATAAAAACCACCTTCTTCACTTCACCAACTTCATCACCCTTGTAAAAATGTGCCAACCACCAAGTGTATCACCTTGTGCACGTGTGTTAGCATATTTTCACGAATATTTTCAAGGGTGTAGCACTCCACTAGATCCTAAATGCATATGAAAGTGCATTTGCCCCATGTGGGTTTTGGTGTATTGATGCCACCCAAGTTAGGGACTAATAAGTTTTCAATGAGATGTATTGCAGCTTTAGTCCCTTGTAAACTCTAAAGAGTTGATCTAAGATGAAATGGTATCCCTCAATTCTTCAAGTGCAAAAGGCGGATGAACCCAAAGCGATCTTCAAAATCTTTTATTATTTGATTTGGGCGTAGGTATGTCGTACTATCAAGAGGGATGCAAGTTTAGGTGGTCTGAGGAAGATGGAGTGCTCAAGCATAAAAATAAAATCAAAAGAGAGACACAAAATCACCTCACGAACACCTAGTGCAAGTTTGGGAACTTTTCCTGTCGGAAGTTCTAGAAATTGCCAAAAGTTCCGGCCCGCAAAGTTGCCGAAAGTTCTAGCAACTGTCGGAAGTCCTGGCCCCATCTCGTGCACCCTAGCTCGCCTACTGTCCGAGCTGGAAGTTCCGATAGGAGCTGGAAGTTCCGGTTCGCAAACTTGCTAGAAGTTCCGGTAGGAGCTGGAAGTTCTGGCCCGCAAATCTTGCTAGAAGTTCTAGCATCTGCTGGAAGTTCCGGCTCCCTGTGCGAGCTAGCCCAACGGACTTCTTTGTGAATAGTTTTTAATGCGTCGCCGGAAGTTCCAGCGATCTGCGCCGGAAGTTCCGGCTCAGATCTGATCGGTTGGATTTCTTTGAGTATAAATAGCTCTCTCCTCTCTTCTAACTGTTACTCTCTTGATTCATTGCTCATTCCCTTTCGTCCAAACAGCACCCAAGCATCCAAGAGCTCCCTTTCTTCTCTCCTTTGCTCCCAACTTCGATTCCCCAAGGATTTGAGTGTTAGGAGAGTGGATTGAGTGAGAAAATCATCTTCGCAAGCTTGAGCACTTGATTTCTTCGTCAAGCCAGTTGGATTTGCGTCTATTACTCTTGGGTTCTTGGAACCCTAGCTGGCTAGGCGTCGCCTAAGAGCTTCCATCTTGTGGAAGAGCCTTGGGAAGTTTGTATTACCCTCGATCTTTTAGTGGAAAACTCGAGTGGCCTTTGTGGTTGCTTTGAGGGAGGCAAGGAGGTGAAAGAGACTCCGAACTTTGTGGTCACCTCAACAACGAGGACGTAGGAGCTCCTTAGTGGGGTTGCCGAACCTTGGAATAAATCCTTGTGTCCCACGTGCTTGTTGTTGTTGGATATTTGTTCTTGCATTTTTGTTCGTGTTGGCTCTCCTCCTCCCCAAAGCTTCTCTTAGGGTTTGGACTCGATCTACGGAGTGGTGACTTTTCGGCGTCAAGAGACCAACCCCAACGCTTCACCTTACCACTAGGGAGTGGGGTTGTAAGTTATCGTTTGCTCAAAGTTCATATTCTAGATTGTTGTAGTTTTCTCGTAGCTGCTGGAACTTCTGGGAATTTGTATTGGAACTTCCGGCCCGCCGGAAGTTCCGGGACAAACTACCGGAACTTCCGGCTATCACTGACATTTGTCTTTGAGTTTGTGTAGAATTTTTTAGATACGCCTATTCACCCCCCCTCTAGGCATTGTTTAGATCCTTTCAATTGGTATCAGAGCAAGGTTTTCTCGTAGCGCTTCACGCGTGAGAAGAAACAATGTCGGAGACCGACAAGACCCAAGAGTTGGCTAAAGAAATATCCAAAGAGTTGACGGCAGCTCAAGCAAAGCTTTTTCAAGATGAAATGAAGAAAATGCAAGATGAGATGAGCAAGTTAAAAGAAGAGTTGAGCAAGAAGGTCGATGATGATATAAGTGGCAAGAAAGTTGAAGAAGCAACTAGTGGCAAAAATGACAACGGCCAAGACGGTGCAAGTGATGTTGGAGCCGGAGAGCATAGTCAACCAAAAGGAATATACTCTACCATGAACTTTGATTATTCACAACTCATCAAAGCCCCACATCATCATACTCCATCCGTCAACCTTGGCAAGCCACCTCACTTTGATGGATCAAGATATCCCGATTGGGCTTACAAAATGAAGATGCACCTCATTGCCACAAATCTTTGGAAAGTGGTTGATGTTGGTGTGATATTTCCCACCGAAGAAAGAGAGATTACTCCGGAAGAGGCACACAACTTCCGTCAAAATGCACAAGCCGTAGCCATGCTTGTTTCAAGTCTAGCTCCGGATGAGTTCAACAAGGTAAATGGAAGAGAAATTGCTAAGGATATTTGGGAAGTCTTGAGAACATCATTTGAAGGAGACAAGAGTGTGAGAAAAGGCAACATCGAGTTACTTCATGGTGAATTGGAGAGATTTGTGTTCTTGGAAGGTGAATCAACTCAAGCAATGTTTGATAGGATGATGTCTTTGGTCAACCGCATAAGATCTATTGGAAGCACCGAATGGGATGAAAACAAGGTTGCATTTGTGATTAGAAATCTTAGAAAATTTATGAACAAGAAGAGAAACCGCAATACTTATGGTGACAGTAAGAAGAGATACAAGAAGAGGTTTTTCTATAGGTGTGGTAAAACCGGTCACTTCATTGTCGATTGTCCCGAAGAGAACAAGGACAAGAACAACAAGAATAATGATAAGAAGTAGAAAGGCAAGAAGAAAGGTGAAGCTCACCTTGGTGAAGAATGGGAGTCAAATGATGATAGTGACTCAAGTGATGATGAGAAGAAGAAGAAGAAGGAGCTGCGAACATTGCCATCCATCACTCTTCATCACCAACTATAATCCTCCCCGACTCGGCTTCACCACCAAATCTCTTCCCCAACTTGGATTCATCACCGAGACTCTTCTCCAACCTCATCGACAACGAATACTACACCCAAACTTGCCTTATGGCCAAGGGGGACAAGGTACAATCCTCATCCAACTCCTCTAGTGATGAGTATGATAGTTGTGATGAGAACATAGAACAACTTGAAGCAACCATGATAAAGAAATTTGGTAAAAAGGGCTACACTAAAATAAAATTGCTAATGAAGAAATTAGAGAAGAGGGATAGATGCTTGGAGATGCAAGGAGATATAATCACTCAAGAGCGAGAAAAGAACCAAGCTCTTGAAGCATCTATCGGTGAGGAAAAGTCAAAGGTTGAGAAGTTAACCGTTGAATTGTCTTTAGCCAATGACTCTATTGGGAAATTGACTAAAAAACATTCCTCGGTTAATGGTCAAATAGCTAGCCTCAAGAATGAGAAAAGTATTGCTCAAGAAAGCCTCACACGCTTGGAAGAAAAATATCAAAATCTTGAGCAAAACTATAGCGCTCTTTGGGCTAGCACTTCAACTTCTCCTAAGGCAACTGAAGACTCTAATGTCTCCACTAGCAATGGTTGTAAAAGATGCTATAAAATTGATGTGAATGCATATGCTACTAACCTTGTTGAGCTAGAGAAGAGAGACAAGGAGATCAATAGGTTGAAGATGGCCTTGAAGAATGGGTGCAAGTGTCAAGAGCAATCCAACAAGACTATATACAAGGCATTTAGGCACTCATCTATCAAGGAAGGCCTTGGGTATAATAGGTATGATGGGAAAGCAAATGGAAGGAACATGATCAATGGTGTATCTTGTGTGAGGTTCAACAAGGGTGTTGCCCTTGATGAGCTTATATGCAAGGCAAACAACAAGGTCTACATTCCCAAGATCCAACTTACAAGCAACAAGACAATCAAGACAAAGCAATCCGAGGCCCCCAAGCCACAAGCACCACTTCCACGGTGCTTTGCTAGTGACTACATGTGTTATTGGGACAAGGATGGCAAGATTGTGGTGAAGTATATTGGTGCCCAAAAGAGGAAGGAGATCATGAGGAGTGTTTGGGTGCCGAAGTTTTATGTGACTAACCCCCTAGGACCCAAATCTCTTTGGGTACCTAAAACACAAGCTTGATTTGTCTTTGAAGGAATATTCCTCCGGTGGAACAAGTTGGGTGGTGGATAGTGGATGCACCAATCATATGACCGGAGAGAAGAACATGTTCACATCATTTCAACCTAGTAATGATGAAAGTGGAAACATTGTGTTTGGTGACAATGGAAAAGGAGAAGTACTTGGTTTGGGTAAAATTGCTATCTCAAATGATAACTCTATTTCCAATGTTTTACTTGTGAATTCGTTGAGATACAATTTGTTGTCCGTTTCACAACTTTATGAGATGGGTTACAATTGTCTCTTTACGGATAAGGGTGCAGAAGTCTATAGAAGGGAGGATTCCTCTATTGCATTTACGGGTCATTTAAAAGGGAAACTCTATCTAGTTGATTTCACATCAAATAGAGTAAATCCCAAGACTTGTTTAATGGCAAAATCTAGCATGGGTTGGTTATGGCATCGCCAACTTGCCCATGTTGGGATGAGGAACTTGGCCAAACTTCAAAAAGGCGAATACATCCTTGGACTAACAAATGTTTCTTTTGAGAAAGATAGGATTTGTAGCGCATGCCAAACGGGAAAGCAAGTTGGAGCTAAACATCCCGTCAAGAATATGGTTTCAACCGAAAGGCTGTTGGAATTGCTTCACATGGACATATTTGGACCCGTCGCTTACATAAGCATTGGTGGTAACAAATATGGTTTCATAATCGTTGATGATTATTCTCGTTTCACTTGGGTATTCTTTTTGCGTGATAAGAGTGAAGTCCAAGGCATCTTCAAGAAATTTGAAAGAAGAGCCCAAAATGAGTTTGATGTCAAGATCAAGAGAGTTAGAAGTGACAATGGGACGGAGTTCAAGAACACCAACATTGAAGAGTTCCTTGATGAGGAAGGAATCAAGCATGAGTTTTCGGTTCCATACACTCCACAACAAAATGGTGTTGTGGAGAGGAAGAATTGGACACTCATAGAAGCCGCAAGAGCAATGTTGGATGAATACAAGACTCCGGTCAACTATTGGGCGGAAGCGGTTCACACAGCGTGTCATGCTATCAACCGCCTATATCTTCACAAGATAAGAGATAATACCGCCTACGAACTTCTAACTGGTAAAAACCCAAGGTGCACTACTTTAGAGTTTTTGGATCCAAGTGTTCAATACTTAACAAGAAATCCAAAAGCTCAAAGTTTGCACCAAAGGTTGATGAAGGTTTTATGCTTGGTTATGCTATTAACGAACATGGATATCGTGTTTTCAAGAAAACCACCCGTTTGATTGAAAACACGGTAGACGTGACTTTTGATGAAACCGACGGCTCTCAAAAGGAGCAAGTCAATGTTGAGATTGTAGGTAATGAGGAAGCCCCACATAAAGCTATCAAAAAGGTTGCCATTGGTGAGATAAAGCCCATCGAAGAAGAAGATGAAGACCATGTTGTGCATGTTGATCATGATCCTACCATTCGTCATGTTCCATCCAATGGGCATGGTGTAGCTTCCGCAACAAGAAACATTCAAGATAGAAATTCAAATGATGCACAAGGTCATTCTCATCAAGATAGTGACAACAATGTGCAAGCTCAACCTCAACTCAACAATGAAGATAGAAGTGAAGACTATCCTCCACAAGCTCATGATTGTGATCCTCCATTTGATCATGGCCATGATGATGAAGATGATGGTCCCATCCAAAGATCAACTCAAGTGCCACATCCTAGAGTGCATCAATCCATTCAATGGGACCATCCCGTTGATAACATATTGGGGAGCATTCGACGAGGGATAACTAAACGTTCCTGTTTAGCAAGTTTTTGTGAACATTACTCGTTTGTTTCTCCTTTGGAACCAAGTAGGGTGGAAGAGGCACTTGAGGATGAGGATTGGATGATAGCCATGCAAGAGGAGTTGAACAACTTCACTCTAAATAAAGTTTGGTCCTTGGTGGAGAGGCCCAAGCAAAATGTGATTGGAACCAAATGGGTCTTCCGCAACAAGCAAGATGAGCATGGCGTGGTGACAAGAAACAAGGCAAGGTTAGTGGCTCAAGGATTCACTCAAATTGAAGGCTTGGATTTTTGGGAAACCTATGCACCGGTGGCAAGGCTAGAATCCATTCGTATTCTTCTAGCCTATGTCGCTCACCATGATTTCAAGTTATATCAAATGGACGTGAAGAGTGCATTTCTCAATGGCCCCCTATCCGAGTTGGTGTATGTAGAGCAACCGCTGGTCTTTGAAGATCCCAAATATCCCAACCACGTCTACAAGCTCGACAAGGTGCTCTATGGGCTCAAACAAGCCCCTAGAGCTTGGTATGATTGCTTAAAGGACTTCCTACTCAAACAAGGGTTTGACATAGGAAAGGCCGATCCTACTTTATTTACTCACAAAGTCAATGACGATATCTTTGTTTGCCAAATATATGTCGATGACATAATATTTGGTAGTACTAATGTGGCTTTTTGTGAGTAATTTAGTAGGATTATGATGAATAGGTTCGAGATGTCCATGATGGGTGAGTTGAAGTTCTTCCTTGGATTTCAAATCAAGCAACTCAAGGATGGCACGTTCATAAGTCAAACCAAGTACACCAAGGACATGTTGAAGAAGTTTGACATGGACAAAGCCAAGCCCATCAAGACACCAATGCCCATCAATGGACATCTTGACCTTGATCAAGGAGAAAAGGACGTCGATCAAAAGGTATATCGCTCCATGATTGGATCCCTTCTTTACCTTTGTGCATCTAGGCCCGATATTATGCTTAGTGTGTGCATGTGTGCAAGATTTCAAGCTAATCCGAAAGAATGTCATTTGATGGCTGTTAAGAGAATTTTTTGGTATTTAGTGCACACTCCTAATCTTGGCTTATGGTATCCCAAGGGCTCCACTTTCGAGTTAATTGGCTATTCCGATTCGGATTATGCCAGTTGCAAAGTAAACCGAAAGAGCACTACCGGGACTTGCCAATTTATTGGTAGGTCGTTGGTGTCTTGGAGCTCTAAGAAGCAAAACTCTGTTGCTTTGTCCACCGCCGAAGCCGAGTATGTGGCGGCTGGTGCATGCTGTGCCCAACAACTTTGGATGAAGCAAACCCTCAAAGACTACCGTTGTGAGTTAACCAAGATTCCCCTTTTGTGTGACAATGAGAGTGCCATTAAAATGGCAAACAATCCTATAAACCACTCTCGAACAAAGCACATAGACATCCGGCATCATTTCTTGAGAGACCACGAGGCCAAAGGAGATATCACAATTCATCCTGTGAGTACCGTTAAGCAACTAGCCGATATCTTCACAAAGCCTCTAGATGAGTCAAGATTTTGTGCTTTGAGGAGTGAGTTAAATATCATTGATTCTCGTAACGTGGCTTGATGTCTTGCACATACTTTGTATGGACTAGCTAGGAGAAAAAGATTGAGAAAATATTGTGTGACACTTTCAAAATCTATTTTGTAATTTTCATATGTGACTATAGCTATGTGTTGTTTGTTTGAAATCTAGTCACATGTGAAAATGTTGTGTCCATCATATATTTGCACTACTTGGCACGACGATTCTGAGTTGGAACCTTTTCTGGTCTGGTTGCGCCGGAAGTTCTGGTTTTTGTTGGAAGTTCCGGCTCGCGTGGGTGCTGGAACTTCCAGCTTCCGCTGGAAGTTCAAGCTCGCGTGGGCGCCGGAAGTTCCAGCTCCTATCGGAACTTCTGGCACAGATCTGAGCAGCGCATTTTGACCGTTTTGTTGACCGCGCGTAGGCTAGGGTTATTTGTTTTGACCGTAGCCCGGCTCTGTAATCGGTTTTCACCGCGTTCCTCTCCCACCCGCCCGTGCGCCGCCGCCTCCTGCGCCTCGCTCTGCCCCCGCACCGCCCCCCCGGTCGTTCCTCCGGCGGTCGACGCCTTCGGTGGAGTTTCGGCCCCCCCTCCCGAGCCGCTGCTCCTCCCGCTCGCCCCCGTGCTCCGCACGCCCCCGCGCTCGCGGCCCCGTGTCCGGCTCCGTGTGCTCCTCCGCGTCCTCCTCCGGTTGCTCTCGATTCGGGTTGAGGGTCCATGGAGGCTGTGGTTCTGTTCTTGGTGGCTACGGATTTGACGATTCTCGATCTCTTCTTCCCTCTCAAGGTATATCCATGGTGTCCTTGCCCTATCTTTCAAATGTACCTTGATTTTTGCCTCTATTCTCCTCCGTGCTATCCCTTGCTATCTTTCTTAGATGAATGTGCATCACGATTTGACGTTCTGTGGATGGATTCATGACCATGTGTGCCGGCGGTCTCGGTGTGCGCCGGAAGTTCCGGCCCGCACGGGCGCTAGAACTTCCGGCTCCTGCTGGAACTTCTGGCCCCCCATGGTGACTTATTCATCCATGTTGCTTCATCTTTTGATGCTCATTCCTTCCTTTCTTCCGTGGTTCTTAGCGCTCGATCCTTTTGTTACGCAGTGATGGCATTGTCGGATGGCGCGGATAGTCCCCCTCGCCGCAATGAGAAGCGATCAAAGACAAATCAAGACCGTCCTGCAGCATCTTCTTCACGGCCGACGCGCACCAAGGCTGCTTGTGCTTGTGATGTTGGTGGTGCCCGTGGACGTGCTCGCTCCGCTCGTGCCAGTGCCAGTGCCAGTGCCAATGCCACTGCCACTCCTTCTCCGGCAGCCCCTCCACCGTGGAATCCGGTTGGTGCGGCGGCGTGGCAGTTTGTTCCTGGCATTGGCGACATACCTGCTGTGGATCCAGCTAAAGAAGCCCTAGATGCAGAAGGCCGCACCATTGCTCCGGACGTGTGTCCTCGCACCCCTCCGCGAGGTCTTGAGCATTTCACAGAGGGTCGGCTTGTTCCGTTCCATGGTGATCCTCCCAAGATCCGACAGCCGCAGCGCACTCCCAATGAAGCTGAAGGTTATATTCCTCATCTCCAGATTGACTACACTCACCGCCTGGGGGAGCTCCGAAATTATCGTGCCACCAATCTCTATGAGAAAGAAGGCAAGGACCTTAGGCTTGAGTACTGTTTTTGGCACCACTTTCACTTTGACTTCTATCACTTCTTGGTCTATCGTCGTTTTCGTGATGGTTCGAAGGGTGTGCCTCCTGTGCTTGACATGAAATACATTGATACTCTCAGTCTTTGTAAGTTGCCTGAGTTGGAGCTGCAGCAGTTGGTCTATGATTTGAAGTGGATGAATCTTTGGCAGTTGATGGAGTTTCGCAAGCCTTGGAATAGTAAGATCATTTGTCAATTTTATGCTACCTATTACTTGGATATCTCCAATCATTCCATTCATTGGAAAACTGAGGGCAAGCACTATAAGTTGGACTCCGTCACTTTCTCTCGCCTTCTTAGTTTTGGCAAAGAGGTTTGCAAGCTCCCTCGTATTTCGGACTTTGATCAGCTTGAAATGACAGAGTATCAGTATATGTATCTAGATGGTCACAAGGCTGATGGCAAGTCTACCTAGCTGAAGCCCTACTACTATGTGCTCAACAATATCCTTCGCTAGATTCTTTATCCAAAGGGCGGTGACTCCATGGCTCTCCGTGGTGACTCTATGGTTGTGCTTGACAGTTTTGGCGACTCCTTCACTAAGTTCAATGTTGCCTACTACATGTGGAATCAAATCTTTCAGGCAAGTGAGGATGTGTCAACTCATTTCCCTTATGCACCCTATATCATGCATATCATTGAGCAAGTTTCTAGAATCAAGTTTCCCACTGATGTTCCACATCGCAAGCTCAAGATATGCAACAAGATGTCCACTCAAGCAAAGGAGTTGGAGATGAAAGCTAAGGGAAAAAGTGCAGCTGCTGGTGGTTCCTCTTCTCATCCTCATCGTGGTGCTACTCCACCTCCTGCTGTTTCCCGCTCCACTAGCTCGCAGCACCTATTTTCTTCATCCTCTAGCAAGAGCAAGAAGCCCAACAAGTTCAAGTTTCTCATGCAGTACATGTTTGGACAGTGTTGTGCTAGTGCTCAAAGGGAGCATGATATGCAAGAGAGGCTCTATCGTATGGAGCAGCAGGCTGGCATTGTATCCTCTCCTCCACCGGCGTATGTGCCTCCCCTTGACCCTATGGAGCTATACAATGAGGCATGTGCGGCATATGCAGATGAGGCCTCTTCCCGTCCTCACGGCAAGAGCACGGCTGTCCCCGTTGAGGAGGAGTACATTGAAGAAGAAGATGACGACGACGATGATGGTGATGATGGTGACCATGATGGCGATGAGGACTATGAGGATGAGTAGTTGGTTCTTCGATGTAGCCTACCCCTTTTGGCACTTGTTGACAAAGGGGGAGTGTTAGGCTTTGATCTATCTATGTAATAGCTTAGTTGGTCGCTTAGTTTCAAGACTGTAAATCTTCTAACTTGTTTGAACCATGTCATGTGGTGGCAAGTATGTGATGGACCTCTATATATCTATGTGTGATGGATGTGTGTAAGGACAAGTAATGCTTACTTAGTTATCTTATTAGCTATTATGCTTGTCTCTTCTTGTGATTGGTGAATGTTATTTTGGATGGCCAATTGTTGCTTTAAGTTCCTACTTTGAGACCTTGGCCATCATGTTCTTTTCATTTGTTGAGTGAATATATCATGTCATATTGCATATCTTTTTCACGGATATATTTGTTCACATTCACTTGTTGCACCCCACGGATTGCAAAATTTAGGGGGAGCTCTTTGAAATTCAATTTCATGCATACACTGAGGGGGAGCTCTTCACAAATTTTGGGGTTCAAAAGCTTTAAATTCTTATACCTTTATGAAAGCCTAAGTTGGTTGTTATCAATTACCAAAAAAGGGGGAGATTGAAAGTGCATTTGCCCCCATGTGGGTTTTGGTGTATTGATGCCACCCAAGTTAGGGACTAATAAGTTTTCAATGAGATGTATTGCAGCTTTAGTCCCTTGTAAACTCTAAAGAGTTGATCTAAGATGAAATGGTATCCCTCAATTCTTCAAGTGCAAAAGGCGGATGAACCCAGAGCGATCTTCAAAATCTTTTATTATTTGATTTGGGTGTAGGTATGCCGTACTATCAAGAGGGATGCAAGTTTAGGTGGTCTGAGGAAGATGGAGTGCTCAAGCATAAAAATAAAATCAAAAGAGAGACACAAAATCACCTCACAAACACCTAGTGCAAGTTTGGGAACTTTGTCTGTCGGAAGTTTCGGAAATTGCCGAAAGTTCTGGCCCGCAAAGTTGCCAGAAGTTCTGGCAACTGCCGGAAGTCCTGGCCCCATCTCGTGCACCCTGGCTCGCCTGTTGTCCAAACTGGAAGTTCCGGCAGGAGCCTGAAGTTCCGGCAGGAGCTGGAAGTTCTGGCCCGCAAATCTTGCTGGAAGTTCCCGCTCCCTGTGCGAGCTAGCCCAACGGACTTCTTTGTGAACAGTTTTTAATGCGTCGCTAGAAGTTCCGACGATTTGCGCCGGAAGTTCCGGCTCAGATCTGAACGGTTGGATTTCTTTGAGTATAAATAGCTCTCTCCTCTCTTCTAACTGTTACTCTCTCGATTCATTGCTCATTCCCTTTCGTCCAAACAACGCCCAAGCATCCAAGAGCTCCCTTTCTTCTCTCCTTTGCTCCCAACTTCGATTCCCCAAGGATTTGAGTGTTAGGAGAGTGGATTGAGTGAGAAAATCATCTTCGCAAGCTTGAGCACTTGATTTCTTCGTCAAGCCAGTTGGATTTGCGTCTATTACTCTTGGGTTCTTGGAACCCTAGCCGGCTAGGCGTCGCCTAAGAGCTTCCATCTTGTGGAAGAGCCTTGAGAAGTTTGTATTACCCTCGATCTTTTAGTGGAAAACTCGAGTGGCCTTTGTGGTTGCTTTGAGGGAGGCAAGGAGGTGAAAGAGACTCCGACCTTTGTGGTCACCTCAACAACGAGGACGTAGGAGCTCCTTAGTGGGGTTGCCGAACCTTGGAATAAATCCTTGTGTCCCACGTGCTTGTTGTTATTGGATATTTGTTCTTGCATTTTTGTTCGTGTTGGCTCTCCTCCTCCCCAAAGCTTCTCTTAGGGTTTGGACTCGATCTACGGAGTGGTGACTTTTCGGCGTCAAGAGACCAACCCCAACGCTTCACCTTACCATTAGGGAGTGGGGTTGTAAGTTATCATTTGCTCAAAGTTCATATTCTAGGTTGTTGTAGTTTTCTCGTAGCTGCTGGAACTTCCGGGAATTTGTATTGGAACTTCCGGCGCGCCGGAAGTTCCGGGACAAACTGCCGGAACTTCCGGCTATCACTGACATTTGTCTTTGAGTTTGTGTAGAATTTTTTAGATACGCCTATTCACCCCCCCTCTAGGCATTGTTTAGATCCTTTCAGCATATGCAATGAGTTAGAGCATCTAGTGGCACTTTGACAACCGCATTTCGATACGAGTTTCACCCCTCTTAATAGTACGACTATCAATCTAAATGTGATCACACTCACTAAGTGTCTTGATTACCAAACCAAAAAGCTCCTATCAAATTTCACCTTTGTCTTGAGCTTTTTGTTTTTCTCTTTCTTCTTTTTCAAGCCGGGCACTTGATCAACATGGTCACCACACTATCATCATGATCTTCACCATTGCTCCATCACTTGGAATAGTGCTATCTATCTCATGATCACTTGATAAACTAGGTTAGCACTAAGGGTTTCATCAATTCACCGAAAGCAAACAAAAGCTTTCAGAGGAGCTACTGATGAATGAGTTAGATCCGTGACAGAAACCAAACAGCGTACTTAGGTTCGAATATAGGGTTGGATCATTCCTAACGGTATCATGATGCAAACCAAAAACACTGTTAATGATCCAACCCAAGGTTCCAAAGCTTTCTTGGTTTCAACGACATTGAATGAGTGTATATTTGTCTGTGTGCACAAATCTATAGCCAGCCATGGAGTATACCATATATATAAGGTTTGCATTTATTTGTTTGTTTGGAAAATTAAAAGGTGAGCACATTGTTTGTAGCACATATTTTGTGGTGCCATGGCGTCAAAGCTAATTTGGCGCACCGTTGGTACACGCTTGTTGCTTTTCTGTGTTATTAGATAGATTGGTAGAATGCTAAAATTCAGGTTTGACATTTGTCAAACCCCCTAACTCTCTCGTTGTCGATTTTTCTCATGACTGTCCGCGGGATGGGAAGGGGACAATCCTTCTGGTTTTCAAATTTACATTGCCGGTGTAATTTGTTTAACTGTATGATTACATATCAATGAGGATTACCAAGCCGTTAAAGATGATGGAGGCCTCACATTTGGTGATCTGGAACTGGCCAGGGCCCAGGGGATTGGGCCGCCATGCATCTTTGAACAAGTCAAATGTACGTACCCAGCCGGTGGCTGAGGATTCATTCAGAAATTAAACCAACGTAACAGGTCCTCTCGGAGATTCTGAAAACAACAAGCACGCAAACACATGACGGAGAAACGTCAAATAAACATGCATGATGCATGACGTAAAACCTACATGATCATCCAGGCAACAAAATGGACCTCTTCCACTTCAATTCGTGACTAGCAATAGCAAGACTTCTTTCAGAGAGCTTCTGTACAAGATCCTGTTAGGTGGCTTCTGATTCCGTCCTTGTTGCCCTCGTTCGGCTGGAATTATAAGCCGGCTGAAAAACACTGTTGGCTGATTTTTTGTGAGAGAAAAATACTATTTCGGCTAAAAAAACAAGCCGAATAAGACGGATTATAAGCCAGATTGTCTGCTCTGCACTCCAAAGTTGACATCCATCCATTGACTCCTACAATCCTACTTGTGAGTGAAAGCATAGTGTGGCACCTCTTGTCCAAAGTACATGGCACTCTGGGAAGCCAGCTAGTCCAGCAACCCAGCATAGAAAATTTTCAATCAGGGTTCATGAAGAATAATAGTACTGACAGGAGCCCAGCTCGTCAAGAGGCTGGGTACTTGGCAGTGTGATTTTCTATCATCAGGTGCCAAATCAATACTCATTAACTCCATTCTTTCCAGTATCCCAATGTACATAATGGGAATATATGTGCTATATGAAGGTAATTACCAGCAACTGGATATGATCAGATCAATATTCTTTTGGCAAGGAACTAATAAGAAGAGGAAGTATCACGTGGTAAAATGGGAAGCTCTTGACAAACCTAAGGAATTTGGTGGGCTGGGCTTCATGAATATAAGGGCTATGAATATATGTTTGATGTGTAAGTGAATGGATAGCCTTGAGAGAGGAGAGATGATAGCATATTAAGAGAAGAAGTGGTTCCCAATTTTGGAGGAGCTTGCTGGATCTGAGGAATTGGTTTCAGGTTGGTAGAGGGATAAGAGTTAAGAGTGGGGGCAGACTAGGTTCTGTTTGGACCCTTGGTTGGGAGAAATACCTCTGAAAGTGGAATTTTGGGAACTGTTTGAAATCTGTGCTGATCCAGATATAGTGGTGACAAAGGTATGGAGGAATGGAGAGTGGCTTATCAGTTTTAGAAGGACCTTAGATGAACACTTATTAGAGGAATGGATGAAACTGCAGACCAAGTTGAGTGAGGTGGAGCTGACAGTAGGCAATGATGAAGTCTTTTGGGGACTGGAAAGCACTGGGAAATATACTACTCGATCCTTATACAGATTCATAACTTTTAGAGGGGGTTAAGAACTTAAATTAGATGAAATCTGGAAGTGCAGAGTTCCACTTAACAGGTTCTCTCCGAGATTCTGAAAACAACAATCACGCAAACGCTGTGAGGAGGAGATCGATCATCTCTTTTTTAACTGTGAGTTCTCCAATCGTTGCTGGAATGCCATTGGAATAGCACAGTTGAGCTGCTTCAGAGACTTGCCATAGCCAGGAATCAATGCGATCTACCCTTTTTCGTCGAGATAGTACTGATTGCGAGTTGGGAGCTCTGGAAGATCAGAAATGATAAAGTTTTCAATAGGGGTAGAGCTAACTTTAATTTGTGGTTTTCCAATTTCAGAAATCAGTGCTTGTTGCAATCTGTTCGGTTCAAGGACGACATTAGGTCCTCCTTTTGTTTCTAGTTGGATGCAATCAGTTAACTTAGTTGTAAGTTCCCGTTTTTTTTCCTTAATTAATTGAAAATATGCTGTGGAGATCTCTCCCACAGTTTTTGCCTCAAAAAAAAAAAACACGCAAACGCATGATGGACAAACGTCAAATGACATGCTTTTATGAAACGTAAAGCCTACATGACCATCCAGGCAACAAAATGGACCTCTTCCACTTCAATCCGTGACTAGCAAGACTTCTTTCAAAGAGCTTCTATACAAGATCCTGTTAGGTGGCTTCTGATTCCGTCCTTGTTGGCTGCTCTGCGCTCCAAAGTTGACATCAACCCACTGACTCCTACAATCCTACCTGTGAGTGAAAGCGTAGTGTGGCACCTCTTGTCCAGCACATTGAAGAGGTCCATTCCAGATCACTCGGGTTTATTCACAAGTCCGCGTACAGCGTACTCCAAAGTTGACTCAGAGGAGAACCGTGACCGAGCGGAACCAAAAAGGCCACGCACCGCACAGAAAAGATGGAAACGAGTGGCAAGCGGCTGAGTTATTCAGTAGTATTATTACACTACTTCAATTTAACTGCTATAATCACAGTAGATGGATGGTGAGTGCACCTCTCATCTTAATTACTCATTTTTTTGACAGGATTATGAGTCTTACAACTGTCTACATCTACATGTACAACTTCCACTAGAAGCATAATAAGGAAGAAAAAAAAAACATTGCCAGTGGCCACAGATAACATTCACTGAATACAAAAAACAATTTATAACTTAGCTAAATAATTCATAACTTCATCTAAAGAGTAAAGAGACATCTACTTGTCCCATATAACATAGACTGAATACAAAAGGTAAAAAATACATGAAAGCAAGAGGCCTTCATAGTCGTCAGTGGTCAGCCCGGGAAACTCAGCAATGTTCAACTAAAAATTTATATTGCCTCCAATTATATTACATATTGGGAATCGATTAACAACAGAACAACTGAATTTCAACCAGCTATACACATTTGGAAGAATAGTAGTACAATCAACAAACAATAGTCAGCTAATACGATGGATCCTGGACCCTTGCGTATCGACAAAATCCCAATGAAACTGCTCAATGCGTGCTTGTTTCCATAATGATTTGTTGATAACTCCAAAAGGGATTCTAACAACTCCAATCACTCATGGGGCGATTCAGGGTTCATTCCTACTCCAGCTTATCATGATCAGCTTCAGCAATCTTTGGTGGTTCTGCAGGGAAGTACTTGATGCCTACAAGGTCACCAACTCTGCTGATAACCTGAAATTGGGTTGCACGGACAAGAAACACATTAGTTCAGCTCTATTTATGGCTACTAGAATAAAATGAAGTATTTATGCAAAAAATATATATATAACACTCACATCAAGGGCTTTCATCAGGTCCTCCCTAGTGTGTGAAGCAGAAATGCAGATTCGTGCCCTAGCAAGAAGAAGAGGTGTTGCAGGAAATGCCACGGTAACAACAGCAACCTGAAATATAAGCATCTTATCAGTAGCATGACAAATAGGAGGAATGAAACCGATGGGTGCAAATAGTGATGCATATGGACTACATGCAGATTGCTATTAGCACCACAATTCTCAAAGAAAGTAATATTTTAAAAAGAAAACTATACCAAAAGCATAGTGCTATTTGGATCTTCAGAATATTCAGACAAACTCTACTACTAACCTTTTGTCTAAGGCACTCCCTAGAGAATGCAGGAATCTTAGCTGGATTGTAGAGCATTATGGGCATGACAGGAGAGTCATTGTCACCAAGAACCTCAAAACCCATCTTCTTGAGTTCTGACCTGAAGAAATTACTGTTCTCACGGATGCGTGCAAGTTTTTGGGCGCCTTCAATATATCACAAGGAAAAAAAGAATTATTTAAGAACATTAACACAGGTACAAATGAAATGAAAAGGGAAAAAGTAAATGTTAAAAAAGCTTGTTTAGTACCTCTGTTGGAGCCATCCTCCCCAAGGATAACTTTAATGGCAGAGATAACTTGTTGGACTGCTGGTGGTGACATGGAAGTAGCATACAGATGGGCCGGACAACTCTGCTTCAGGTGCTGAATTATCTCCTGAAAGTCATAGTGAAAAGAATCAGCCAATCTTCAACGCAGTCTTACCATGTAGTACAGTCGTAATATGGTTGCTTTCAGAAGTATGCACCTTTGATGCAGCAATATATCCACCACACGATCCAAAAGACTTGGTGAAAGTACCCATCATTATATCTACATCAGCTGGGTCAACCCCAAGGAGTTCACAAACACCGCGGCCAGACTGCCCAACAGCACCAATGCTATGGGCCTCATCCAGATATGTGTAAGCCTGTTTCACAAACAAGGAGTAAATGAATATGACTGTTATGGGTGGCCAGAGGGCCAGCCCTCGTTGTTCCACTCAGTTGAGGTTATCAATGGACTGAGAAGCAAAAAAGAGTAATTTATGTGCCAAACTTAATTACAAGAAAATTCTCAAGACCTTGTATTTCTTGCAGACAGCTATAATCTCAGGGAGTTTACACAGCTCCCCTTCCATGCTATAGATACCCTCAACAATGACAATGATCTTCTTCCATGGTCTGTGTGTCCGTGGTTGACCACCAGCTATCTGCTCTCTCAGGACCTCTTCCAAATGAGCAGGGGCTGTAAGATTACATCAGCCATTGTAAGTCATTATGAATAAGATACCAAATACTGATCTGCATTGCTGAAATTCACAACAACTTACAGTTATGCTGGAAAACCCTAACAGTTGCACCGGATCCTCTCGCGCCATTGACAATTGAGTTATGATTCAGAGAGTCACTAATTATCAGCCCACCCTGGAATATTGCAAAAAGGTAAAATAAATAATCAGCCCTTGGTTTAGATATAGTAATCACCTCTGTTTACCCACATTTTTAAGCATTTGATCAAACCTTTCCAATTAGGCAGGGAATGATGGCAGAGTTTGTAACATAACCCATGCCAAATAGGATAGCAGCAGGCTTTCCAACAAAACGCGCAGCCAACTCCTCCAGCTCAGCGTGAAGCTTGGTCGTACCTGTTACAAGATGGAAGGGATCAGCTTAGTAGATTTTGTTCCTAAAAAGCTGTAAAAAATATAAGCATGTTGAGAATGTAGCGTACCGCCATCGACACGGACACTGCAGGTGCTTGCTGAGTATTTCTTGAGAGACTCAATAACGCGTGGTGTGCAGTACTCATCTGCTGCAGCAAAGCCAAGGTAGTTGTAGGAGCCCAGGTTGAGGCACCTAGTGGTATTTGAGGTACACCTGCAACAATAAATCAATAATGAGCATTAGGTACAGTTGAAACTTGCTTTTCATTCCATTACTTGCCATAATTTATGTCTGAATGATCATTCATTCCCAATCTATACCTTGAAAAGTGGACAAGACACAGTTAACTATGTTTAGTCTATTGTCATATTGGCTAAGCTGAACTTATTTCCCATAAATTAGAATAATAGAATAAATGCTTACTGTAATGTCTTGTTATTGTCATTTGAGGTGCGCTCAACAACATCAAACCATGAATCTGGTGCACTTGCGATCGGCCTACCAAAGCAATCCTATAAACCACAAAGGGCGGATTGGTTATATCAAATACAATCAACAATGAAGTAGCTGAAGGGCACAATCTTGCTTAGCAAAACAGACTTGAATCCGACATTAACCAGTAGAATACATCTAACTTACAGCTCACTTTCATCTAGTATTCAGAATATAGTATTTTGGTCTAGAATAATATTCATAGCATAGCAGGTTTATCTGTTCACTAGTGTCAGGTGCATAAGACATTCAAAGGCATGAAGAGTAAGCATAGAAAATCGTGTAGATTGCACCTAAAATGCTCATAAATAAACAAAACAAATCTAATCTTTTGAACATATAGCCCACTTTAATGTGCCCGGATTTCTTAATAGCCATGACATTCATAGGACACTCCAAATATATACCTGCACAGACTATTTTCAAGATAACGCAGAGAAATTTCTTCGGACATAAATGAATTCAGATGTGTTTATCTCACCTGGATCCGCAGGTACAGGCGTCGCACGTAGAAATCCTCCAGGCCCAGGCAGATCGGCGCGTACCCCTGTATGAAGCCAAACGCCGAATCAGGCTAGAAATACCAAGAAAAATTGGGACGGAATCTCCCGGATCCGGGTCAGGGGAGGCGGAATTCGGCCGGCCGGCCGGCCGGCCGCGTACCTTGACGTTCTTGGCCTTGAACCAGTCGACGAACTTGCGGAAGAAATCCCTGAGCTGGCCGAAGGCGAAGAGCAGACCGTAGCTGAACAGCGTGGTCAGCGCCGTCGTGTACGGCAGCCTCACCATCTTGCCCCCTCCTTAATCCCCACGGGGTCTCCTCCGGGCTCCGGTTCCGAGACGCCTCCCGAGCTCCCCGCGGAAATTATCGGACTTTCTTGGCCGGAGAGCTCGTTCGGCAGAATTCGAATCCTTGGCTGACCCCGAATGCTGGGTGTTCCCGGATTCCAAGATGGTTTCTTGGAGATCTCCCGAGCTGGCTTGCTGGCTGGCTGGCTGTGGATGCGGTGAGGCTGGAGCAAGAGGCGTGGATGGGGAGAAGGACGCGGGGAGAGGAGGGATTTAAGGGAGGGGGAGGTGGAGGAGGTCGTCAATGGCGACTGCGCGACCAAGGGAGGAGGTGGAAGGGTTTGAACGTTGAACAGCGCGACGGGGAGGCAAGGGAAGAACGGGAGGAAGGAGACAGCCAGCCAGCCAATGAGGGAGCCAATCTGTAAACATTTTGTTTTTCTCTATTTGTTGTTTTTTTTTTTGTCTCTATATGAATGTTTCTGCAATTGTGCATTTACAGGAATTTCAGGGGATTTTGTACGCTAATTATAAGCAGGAAAAATAAAAAAAATCAAAGTAGGCAGTACACTGTCATGAGATGCAGGAGACAATTCAACGTTTCAAAGATGGCGATCAACGTTCCAGAAACATTTGTGCCATTGATTGTTGAAATACAACTCACTGTTCCATTTTGATGCGGTGATTTTTGTATATATTCCTTTTTTTAACTGGGAGGATGCTACATTGAATGAGTTCTAACAAATTTTTTTCTATATAATTTTGATGCAACAACTTTCTATAGCAACACTAAACTATTGTTAAATTACATACTTAGACATTTCAAAGAATTGGTACATACTCTGTCTATTCCAAACAATTTTAAATTTGATCAAATATATAAAAAACATAACACTTAAGATATTAATAATATTATTAGATTAATTATGAATTATATTTTTATAGTAAATTTATTTGGAGACATAAGTGTTGAGTCAAACTTAAAAAAATGACTTATTGTAAAGTTAGAATTACATTTTTTTTGGGGACAGATCGAGAGTATATAGTTTTGAACTATGTAACTAAAAATAAAAGGATGCTAAACCAGTAGCTTTATATGACTTAACATTTACTTTTATTGAGCAGCAACCTCTTCCTGTCTCCGCCGAATTCAGATAATAGATCTTATTTGGTAAGAAAATGGTCACAAGGTTTTTTCTTAAAGGAAAATAATCAAAATGTTATCAGCTCCTGTGTTCGGCGGATCAAGTGCTCCAAGCTTTCCATGGTAAGTTGACATGATTTTTCAACATGGCATGACACTTATGGTTGTTGAACCATTTTCTTGAGTCCGATGAAGCTCACATCTTATCTACGGCTCAAGATTGTATATCCTTGATGTTTTTGTCGTGGCCCTTAAGGCCCTGCGCCTTCGACGAAAACATCACCTGTGTTTGCAGTTGCAGTTGAGCGGTACCTTGCTCTGTAACCTAGGAAAGGTTTTTTTTGTCTCTATATGAATGTTTCTGCAATTGTGCATTTCTAGGAATTTCAGGGGCTTTTGTACAATATAATTGTAAGAAAAAGATGAGGAAAAATCACAGTAGGAAGTACACTGTCATGGGATTGAGGAGAAAACTTTTTTTGATGGAGGTAAACCTACTTTTAAAAACCAAATCACAAGTCTTACAAAATGTTCACCTGGAACCACTAGGAAAATGTTCTATATAACAATTTTGTTGCAATTATTTTCTATTTAGCAACACTAATGTATTGTGAAATTATGACATTTCAAAGAATTGGTACTACTCCCTCCATTCAAAAAGAATGGAATACTCATTTTTAAGGAGTCAAAACAATTTTAAATTAGACCAAATCTACACAAAAATACTAATATTTATGATATTGAATAACATCATTAGATCAATGTAATTATGAGATATAATTTTATCCTAAACCTATTTCGAAGCATAAACACTAAGTCAAACTCAAAATATGACTTGTTCCTCTAGAATTGCATTCTTTTTGGGACGGGGGTATATAGTTTTGATGAAACTATGTAGTTAAAATAAAAGGATCTAAACCAGTAGCTTTATATGACTTAATCTTTACTCCTATTGAGCATCAATTTCTTCCTTTCTATATTCCTCCCAAATTCAGAAAAATAGATTAGTTTTTGTTAAGAAAATTGTCACAAGGTTTTTTCTTAAAGAAAAATAATCAAAATGTTATCGTCTCCTGAGTTAGGCGGCTCAAGCACTCCAAGCTTTTCCAAGGTAAGTTGACATGGTTTTCCAACATGATATGGGTATATTTGTGCATGCACAAATCTTCTTTGTACTTGTCATATTTATGAGTATACTAATTGTAGCCCATATTTGGTGGTGCCAAGCTAATTTGGCCCACACATTACTACATGCATGCATATTGATTTGTGTTACAAGGCTAAAATAGGTGAGTTGGCAAAAAAATGAAACAAGCATATATATGTATTTTTTAAAAGGTTTCTGGTTCATTTTGAAGCTCCCCTACACACCGACGTGTCAACTTCTGCAGTCCACAGATTTGTCAAACCCCCAACCCTCTCTCGTTATCGAATTTTGTCATTGATGTCCATCTCGAGAGGGAGGGGACAATAATGCCGATCGAGCACGTGTTTTCGTTCACATTTGCATACTATTGGAGGTTTATTTTTCAACTTACTTTTATGATAATATACCAATGCCGTGGAATTATACTCTGGCCTTGTTTGATCCCAATCTAAAGTTTAGTCATTAAACTTTAAACCACTCTAGCTCTTTAGATTCTAAACAAGAGGTGTAAAGTAAAGTGGTCTAAAGTTTAAATCACCTCACAAAAACTTTAGACCATAAAAGGGGGCTAAAGTAGTCTAAAGTTTTAGTCCTCAACTTTAGCTACTAAACTTTAGACGAGAGAATCCAAACACACTGTCTATCGACTTTGAAAGATGTACAGATAACAAAACCATATACCCTGTTAACTTTTCAAACACACAAAATTTAGCTACTCGTACGCTGGGACTGATGAGATATGTGTATGCGCCGAGCTTAGCTTCTCTCATGCAAATTGCCAAAAAGAGATGTATCTTTGCCAAATCTACCATATACCCTTATTTTCGTATACCATTTACTGCCCCTCCTAACTGAAGCCGTATTCCGCCTTTTTTCCGAGAGAGTTTTGTTGTGCGTATTGTGATACTACGTTATCGGCGAGTTTGGCGAATCAATCACGAGCAGAATATTAAATACACAAGAGACAAATATGTGGAGACTTCTGATTCTTTATTGCAATAATCAATTAGTCATTACAATGAGGGCCTCCGTAACTATATATAGGGGGAAGTTCCTACTTCTAGTAGGACTCCATGTTTAGTAAAGTTGCCCACATACGAACTAAGAATCTATCTTCTAGAAATATTCCATACATATTCTAGTCCAAATATAGAGTTTTACAACACTCCCCCTTGGGCTCTTTACCACGATATGTATGTCTCATTAAAAACTTCCAAAAAAACCCAGTGGGAAAAATGGAGAAAAGAGTACATACTACCGTTACTTGTACTGCTTACATTGCCTCGTCAAAAACTTTATATGAGAAAACTTCTGGTAAAACTCATTAAAAGAAAAGAGTACAACGCTTAATCTTCAATGATTAATTTCATTGTTATCTTCTAGATAATCTGTTAATTATCAAGATTATGGTATACTTAGGGACGTTCTCCCCCTGTTCTACACACTTCTCTAAGTCTCCTCATACCTATGCCGTGTCTGAACTTTTCAAAAGAACTTGCAGGCAATGTCTTAGTGAACATATCTGCTAGATTATCACAAGACCTTATATGAGTCACCATAATTTCTCCATTCTTTTGCAATTCATGCGTTGAAAAGAACTTAGGTGAAATATGTTTCGTTACATTTGACTTTATATATCCTGATTGTATTTGTGCAATACAAGCTTTATTATCTTCATAAATAATTGTAGAGGAAGGAGCAATTGTCATTCCACAAGTATTCAGTACGTGATTTGACATTCTCCTAAGCCAGGTGCACTCCTTGGCTGCCTCAAATAATGCTATTATTTCAGAATAATTTGTTGATGTAGCAACGATAGACTGCTTTGTTGATTTCCAAGAAATTGCAGTTCCACCGAATAGAAACACATATCCAGTCTGCGAGATTGCTTTATGTGGATCAGATAAGTACCCCGCATCAGCATAATCTATTATGGTCATGTCTCCATTCTTCTTAAAAAATAATCCGAGGTCTTCAGTTCCTCTGAGGTATCTGAGGATATGCTTAATGCCATTCCAATGACGTTTGGTTGGAGCTGAGCTAAACCTTGCTAATAGATTAACAGCAAAGGCTATGTCAGGCCTAGTACCATTTGCTAGGTACATTAATGCTCCAATAGCACTAAGATAAGGATATTCAGGTCCTAATAATTTCTCGTCCTCCTCTTTTGGTCTAAATGGATCTTTTTCTACATCAAGTGATCTCACGACCATTGGAGTTTTGAGTGGGTACGCATCCTTCATATTAAACCTTTCTAATACTTTCCGAGTATAGTTTGACTGATGTATTAATATCCCTTCAGGAGTATGCTCAAGTTGCAATCCTAAACAATATGTAGTCTTACCTAAATCTTTCATTTCAAATTCAGTTTTTAGATAAGAACTAGCTTCCTCGATGTCTTGTGTAGTGCCAATAATATTCAGATCATCAACATATACAGAGATTATACAATAACCATTTTCTGATTTTTTAATAAAAACACAAGGACAATCGTCATTCTTCAAGAATCCTTTATCCAATAAAAAATTACTAAGCCTGTTATACCACATTCTACCAGATTGCTTTAAACCATATAGTGATTTCTGTAATTTAACACTATATATATTGCGTTCTTCTTCGTTTGGGACTTTAATTCCTTCAGGGACTTTCATATAGATTTCTGTATCTAACGACCCATATAAATATGCGGTCACAACATCCATTAGTTTTATCTGCAAATTCATATTCACCGCCATTGCAATTAAGTACCGGAAAGTGATTCCATCCATTACGGGAGAGTAGGTTTCTTCATAGTCTATTCCCTGTCTCTGCGTGAAACCTTGTGCTACGAGCCTCGCCTTGTATCTAACAACTTCATTTTTCTCATTTCTCTTTCGGACAAATACCCATTTGTGTCCTACAGGGTAGATACCTTCAGGCGTAAGGTTTACAGAACCAAACACTTGTCGTTTCTTAAGCGAGTTTAACTCTGCACAGATTGCTTCTTTCCATTTTGGCCAGTCAGAACGCTTCTTGCATTCCTTCATTGATTTTGGTTCTGGTTCCAAGTCAATGATTTGTGCAATCTGTTCAGCAAAATATATGTCGACATTTATTGTTTTTCTATCATATACTACTCCCGTCTCAACATAATTTGTTGAGTTCTCTTCTATTATTTCATATCCTAGATCTTCATCACTTACGGGTGCATTTAGATCTGGAATTTCCGGTCTTTCATTGTGTGTTTCTATCATACGCGAGCCCTCACTTTGAGTTTGTTCTTCACGTACATCCACTCCAGGTGGTTGACTTTCACCTTCTATGTTTTTCTCATGAGTAGTTTGCATAGGCCCCTTCTTCATAGGATGTCTCCTAGGAGTATTAGCTTTAGCTTGTACTCTGGGTTTTTTCTGTACCCTTGCAACCGGTTCACTCCCCCTCTTCCTAGCATTCGTTGCTCTTGAGGCGAGAGTTCGGAATTCCTTTAAATTATCCTCTTCAAATGGGATTTCTATTCTTTCCGGTGCGTTTACTGCTGGTATATGAGATTTAATAATCTCTTTAGTGTTGGTGAAAGCCTCTGGTAGTTCATTAGCAATTCTTTGTAAATGCAAAATATTTTGAACTTCTAATTCTGTTTCACTAGTACGTGGATCCATTCCATGGATTCCTGTGGTTTCCCAATTTATTTCGCGGCATTCGTCCCTAGACAGGTATTTTCCTCCCCCTAATGTCGGGAAATGATCTTCGTTGAAAATACAATCAGCGAACCGAGCCGTATGCAAATCTCCAGTGGAGGGCTCTAAATATTTGATTATTGATGGGCTTTCGTACCCTATGTAAACTCCAAGTTTTCGTTGAGCACCCATCGTAGTTCGCTGTGGTGGCGGGATTGGAATGTATACAGCACATCCAAATCTCCGTAAATGGGAAATATTTGGTATTATACCACGTACTCTTGCTAATGGTGATTCTTCATTTGTGGCAGATGGTCTCAATTGAATTAGTGCTGCTGCATGTAGCACAGCGTGTCCCCAACAAGAAGTGGGCAATAAGCAGTTCTGTAACAATGGTCGCGCTATTAACTTGATCCTCTTTATTAATGATTCTGCTAGACCATTTTGTGTGTGCACGTGTGGTACAGAGTGTTCCACTTTAATTCCCATTGTCATACAATAATCATTAAATACCTTCGAGGTAAATTCTCCCGCATTATCCATTCTGATGGATTTTATTCGATTATCTGGGAAATTATTTTTCAATTGTATGATTTGAGACATTAAACGTGCAAATGCGTGGTTTCTAGTAGATAATAGACATATATGACTCCACTTCGAGGAAGCATCTATTAAAACCATAAAATATCGAAAAGGCCCTGACAGGGGACTAATTGGTCCGCATATATCACCCTGAATTCGTTCCAGGAATGACATCGATTCTGCCTGAATTTTTAGTTTTGAGGGTCTTGTTATTAGTTTCCCTTTTGCACATGCAATGCACAAAAAATCTTCTTGATTTGGAAAATCTTTAGTTACTAAATTATGACCATTTGAATTCTTCACTATTCGCTGCATCATATTGAGTCCAGGATGTCCAAGTCTATCATGCCATATTCTATATGACTCTTGGTTGCTAAAGATTGTTTTGAACACAGCAATATTACATTGTGGTTTAACATACGTGTAGTATAGACTTTCTTTAATGGATGGAAAACTTTCTGCAACAGTCTTTTGATCGCCATGCTTTCTAGTCATGATGAGACGTTCTTCACCATCATCATCATTTGTTTCTACGTGAAAACCATTGGCACGGATATCTTTGAAGCTTAACAACGTTCTAGTTGAGTCTGGATAAAGTAATGCTTCATTGATTACTAAAATTGTTCCATTCGGTAGGATAACTGTGGCTCTACCGGTTCCGACAATTTTATTATCATTTCCAATGACAGTCGTTATACTTCCTTCATACTTTCTAAGTGTTTGGAAGTAACGAGTATCCCTAAGAACTGTTCCAGTTGTGCAACTATCAATAAGACATATTTCCTCACCCATAGCCATAGTACTTCACGTTCTATAAATAAAGCAATGCATATAATTACGGATATAGCAAATGCAATAAACAGAGGTAGTAAAAAAAATTAAATGCATTACAGTAAAATAGTAGTAATATAATAATAATATTCTCTACTAGAGATTACTTAAAACCATTAAATTCATTACAGGAATTTAAAACTTAGTGCATCACTATTACTATTACTACTACTATAGATAGCTTATTATAATTTGGAGAACTACTTAGTATCTCCATGCACATCTTCATCACTAAGGAGATTATCCTCGTCCATGAGGTCATCATCAAGATCTACATCTCCAGAATCCTTGTTTGATTCTTCCAGATCCTTCTTGTTGTCTTCTGGTGTCTTTAGAGCTTCTAGCTTCTCGCTATCCACGAAATGAGCTTCATGCTGAGCTTGCTTCTTCTTCTTCTGGCCATGAAGTTCTTGATACAAGTCCACGATGTGTTTAGGAGTGCGGCAAATGCGAGACCAGTGGCCCCTCATGCCACATCTGTAACAATCCTGATCCTGTTCCCCGTACTTTCCCCCTGAAGGTGTCTTCTTAGACTTTTGCATCTTATTCTTCTTGAATTTCTTGCCTTCACCCTTCCATGGTGCCTTTTGAGCACCTTTCCCCTTCTTATCATTCTTCTTGAATGATGTGGCATGTATTTCAGATGGTGCCACAGTGCCAGTAGGGCGAGACAAGTGGTTCTGCATGATTGTCTCATCTTCTCCCTGGTCTTGCTGCAAGGCATTACTCAGGGCGACATATGTCTTATAATTGTCCTTTTTGTACTGGCGACTCACATAAGTGAGCTTAGGGTGGAAAGTTGACAGGGTCTTGTTTATGAGATCTTTGTCTTCAAGATTACGTCCACATAGCTTCATGCGTGTGACGATCCCATAAAGTGCGGTATTGTAATCCTCAACGGTCTTGTAGTCTTGGAAGCGAAGGTTCTGCCATTCACGCTCCACTTTAGGCAATAAAACAGATTCAATCTTCTCAAAGCGCTCATGCAGTGAGTCCCACAAGACCTTGGGATTTCTTTCAGTCATGTACTCATTCTTCAGGGTTGTACTTAAGTGATGCCTTATAAAATGCAATGCTTGGGCATTCTCCATGTCTGATGGAGATTCTCCTGATTTGGGTTTAATCGTCTTCAAGAGATTTTTCCCAGTTAGGAGAATTTCGGCATCAAGTGACCAAGACAGGTAGTTACTCCCATTCGGGGTAAGCACATCGAACTCCCTCTTCACGAGATCAGAAGACATCTACAAGATTTAAATAATTGTGCAAAAATTTACTTCATGTAAACTAGTAATAGGATGCATAAGTAATGGTAATAAAAATATAGATAGATTAAAATGTAATTTACAGAACTAGCATGAACCTAATTACAGAAATAAAGTACTGCAGGTTATTTTCTGAAAAATAAGATGTTATACTGCAAAGATAACATACTAGAACAAAAAAAAAACTACTATTCTCCTCCCCACCGCCTTCATGGCAGGCTGCACGGCGGCGAGCCGTCGTCCCTTCTGGTGACACTTCTGTGCAGTTATGTCAAGAACCAGTTAGCCTTATCCAATTTGATAAGAATACAGCTTCCAGCCGGTCGGCCATGGAAACTCAAATTAAGTTTGGCTTGGCTTCATGCCATGTGTAGGAGTCATTCAGAGGCGCTCTGCGGTGTGATGGCCATACTGTAGCACTGCTAGTCGGGGTTGATTAAAGACTACTCGGGATTGCTCGCACGAGAGAGCTCCGAGCGCTCGCGGAGGCCTGGCGCGACGACGCGTGGACTCTGCTGATTTGCACAAACGTCCTACATGTTTGATAAAATAAACCCGCGGTCCAGCTAAGAAGGACGGCACAGTATACACGTTCAAACCTTTTATCGATAGCCCCTTCATATATTTAGTATTCCATTGTGAAGAAGAAGAAATTCCGAAACTTGGTCATTTTTTCAGAAACGTCCCCGCTGGTGAATTTGCGGAGAACAACCTCCCGTCACCCAACCCTAGCTTCCCTCTCATTCGTCTCCCTCATCGCCGCCCCACCACCCCCACCGCCGCGCCGCCGCCCTTCACATCCCCTGCCACCACTCCTCGCTGCTGCTCGCTGTATGTGTTTCCCATACCGCCATTGCTCAGTCGTGGGGAGCCGTGCGAGGTCAGTGGCATTCGGCGGGCACAGCGGCACGGGGAGTCGCACGAATCGATTGGTGCCGAGATAGGGCGGAACTTGCCGGCCTCCGCGGCGCACACGCTCGTCGCCCATGGTAGCAGGCAGCCGGGCTCCCAACTCGCGATGAGAAGCAGCACTCCGTCAGATCCGGCACGGTGGAGACGGCCAGGTACGCGTCACCCCTGCTGCATGCTGTGTAACCGTGGTCGATCCATTCATCCCTCTTCACCTTGATTCCAAATCAGGCGCCGGATGTGCCCTGGAGTTGAAGGGGTGGTATTCATCTTTGGTGATCTGGCCCCAGCTGCGTCAGCGGTAGAGGAGAGATCGAGCGCTGAGGAGAAGCTTCTGTGCTATGAGGAAATGGTTTGTTATGAGTTTCTGGCTTCTCTCATCCAACTCTATAGTGTGGAGTGCTTTGTGTTAAGTATGAAGTTATCCTCATAGTTCCAGTTCTGCCTCTGCGTGGATGTTCATGGAAGAGGTTTCTTTCTTTCCTAAAATTGCATATCAGCAAAGCACGGTTCAGATTCGAACCTTTAACGTGTAGTTTGAACAATAATAGGCATTACATATCAGTTTCGTGAGATCAATCACATAGCATCCTTTCCATAATCAGCAATGTTTGGCGCCCCTCTGTTTTTGTACGGGAATATCAGCAAAAATTATCGGCTTAATGCCTTAATGAGTTCCTTAGTTCAAACGATAATAGGCAGTGCGAGTCAGTTTTTCACCATAGCTGCTTGAATTTCTTGTTGAAGAACGTATGGCTCTATGCAAGGTTTTGGTGGCTATGCAACAACAACATTATGCCTACCTCAGAGATAAGAGCATGAAGTTTGCCCTGGCTTCATTTTCTCAGCAATAATGGATAGAGAGATTATGAAATCATTCCTGCTATATTAAAATTATAGTTCAGTATTCCATATAAGAGATGCTAACGCGCATAAGTACATTACAATATATAATTATAACTACATATACTGACTACCACATTATGTTTGACTGACCTTCGTTGCTAGCTTGATTGCCACACGTACTGATGTTTTTTTTCCTTTGCTTTGTAGGTTACTCTTTGAAAAAAGACATATGTTAAAGTTCAAACTTCAAACTAATTTGGGAAAAGGTGGGAGGTAAATGAAATGTCTTACTAACAGGTAATTCATTCAATATTCCATTGTGCGTTCAGAAATGCCGGTCAACATTTTCTTGATAAATGGCTCTTTACAAATTATTGTAACTCTTATCTCTTTTTTTTCCTTTTTTTTGCCTTGCATTTATTTTCTTTGTTGATTTTAAGGATGGTACAAGAGATCTTTTGGGCCATGCCCAGGGCCCGCCCCTAGCTAGCACACATGACCTCCTATTCATGATCACCGTCGCTTCAGGTACAAGAACTGGGTATGAAGTAGAAGACAGGGTTGTGATTATTATGCATGTGTCTGAAGTTCTAATTTTCAGGTCACCACTAGGTGCAGAAAAAAGAATGTTGCAGGCTGCAAAGCAGAGCTTGAGCTGGTTTACGGCCTTCTCTTGAACTTGTTTGGCATGCCCTGTGCAGGTAAGTTGTCCCTATTCGCCATGTCCTCCTGCACTTGCTATGGTTGTACTATGTGGTTTGTAAATACCATCCAATGTGTCTACGACATGATATCTGTGGTTTAGTTAGACGTGTTTTACAGTACATGTGAGTGTTTCTAGGAAACCTGATATTCGTCTCGCATCTGAAAGACAGGGAGTTCCTTTTAGCAGTACCAGGTATTGATTGCTTGGCTTCTTTGTAAGATGAAGTTGGTTGTATTTTTGTAGATGTATGTCCACAGAAGATTATTCTGGACAACAAAATAAGTAGTCTGGCGTCACCTGCCACTTGAAATATTGAAGATCAAACGTATAGAATTTTTACCATTACCATTGCTAATTTATTGCTTCTTTGCAAGCTGAAGAATAATGTCATCTATAATTACTACTCTCTACAAATGGCTTAGAGCTGAATTTCCTATTTGCTTATGAGAAACAGGTTTTACGCTATTGTCTAAAATGCTGGATAGTAGTTGTATAGCCTACCTGCTGATATTGGCTTTCAGTGTGAATTAAAAAAATGGTTCTTCTAGGTACACTTCAATTGTTTCCTGGAGCATTACAAAGAAGCTACATCTCAATTTTCTGATCCAATCCAAAGTGTTTTTATTTGTTTGAGATTGAATTAACTGTCTTTTTTTTTCTGAACAAATAAAGGTGTCCATTATATTATATCCCAATATCCCATTATAAACAGGTTCCTCTGAGATGCACCAGAGTTGAAGAGGTATTGTTTTTAGAATAATATAATCGATTGGTTAGTTTGATAATGAATGCTTTGCCCTATATGTCTTTGATTATTAATAAACAAAACATTGGTTATCTATCTTCTTATATAGTATTAAATACCATGCTCAATTTACATGGATTTCTGGTGGCCAGCGGGAGCAGCTTTGCAGGATGGGAGCAGACTGTACTGTTGATTGGAATGCTGGCTTAATTTAGCTCCACAAATTATCCATATGCTGCCTTCAAGGTGGTTGATGCAGCTCCTCAGGAATAAATTATCTTGGAATGTCTCCGATTGGTACAAAAATTTAGTTAAAGTTCTAGATCAAGAAGTCTCCAACGTCCATGACTGAGCATTCATCACGCATTCATGCTACAATTTATATTTGTCAATATCCACAGCTAAGCATTTTTCATGCTGTAGTTTAGATGTCTGTGAAAGATATGTGCACCGTGCATGTTCTTAAAGGCTTCCTAGACACAAATTTATGGCCTGAAAGTTTTGCATGTTCTTAAAGGCTTCCTGAACACACATTTATGGATTGAAAGTTTTGCAGCTAAGGATTTTGTTCAGGGGCAACAAAGAGTATTTTTACATAGACGTATTGTTTTGTTAGTAGATTATTACTGAATATCTAGGTTGCTAGATGTATAGCTTATGGTGCAAAACATATTGCCTGGAGCATTCACTGAAATTACTTCTACCCACACCAGATTATGACCTCTTTAGTTATCCTACTGTGTTGTTTGGTCAATAGCTTAGTGATAAATATATAGGTTGCCAAGAGTATAACCTGTTGCAAAACACATTGCCTGGATCATCATTGACCGAATTTACTACCACTCTAGGCTACTGGGCTTGTGTTTTATACACGGCTATGAAGCTCTCGGTGCACTAATATTGTATCTTTTCCTACCTGATTGATCAGGTTTAAGCATTGCACAAAATATTTACCCTGATTCCTTGGATGTTTTCAAAAAATGGAACTCTTGCTTCTCATTTAAGTGTTATTGTTATACTGGGATTTTATAATTTGCTTCTTTCTTTGAGTGTTTGAAGCATAATAGTAATACTTTTACCATGCTCCATTGCAGCCCACTGCTATAGATGCTGGCATCAATACAAATTCTCCCCGCCATTCGATGGTCAAGACCTTGCTTTGGTTGGTTGTTGAGATTTTCCAGTTAGTGTGTTTAAGTTACATGATGCTTAGTTATCGATGTTCCATATATTTCTCATCTGCAGCATATACAAGCATTCTTAGATGCAAAGAAACATTCCTTTTTGTAATATGTCAGTCGCCTATTGCTCACCATCTCTGTTTGGCATTGAAAAAACTTATTACTGTATTAGTCAACCAGATACTTCGGTGAGCTATTTAAATGACACCTGCTTCATGGCATCCATGGTTAAATATTGACCCACAGTAAAAAAATTTTTGGGATTTTTCATTTCCTTTGAAAATTAGGACATGCAGGATATGTGGTTGCACTATTTGTGTAATATGCATGTCTCTATGTATAAATATATGTCAGATTTTAGCTACCACAATCCATACAATGAAGTGAGGATAATGGTTTGTTTTCTTTAATTCATTGTAGGGCGCCCGAAGGGCGCCTGATGTTCTAGTGTGTGTGCAATATCACACCCTATCAAAATCTAATTGGACCATAGATTTCAGATCGTAGTTGCTGGAATTGGCTAAGCAGCGGCCGCTTCAAGGATGCCAGCCTCATCGATTGCAGATGAGGCCAATAGTCGTTCCTCAGGTATGATTGTGGATTCCTATCTCTATGATTCTTTCTAATTTCAGATAAAAAAAAATATCTGCTAGATAATTTAACCATACTACTGAACAACCGCAAGGATAAATTTTGGGGGGGGGGGGGATTCCAGATCGATTTCAATCCAAAGAAGCGTACTTTTTGCTTGATGAAGGCTGATTCGCGTGATGCAGGAAGGGTTCGATGCCGTGTAGATCAAGATGCCGAGTCCGCCAACAGCGTAGTCGATGCCGGCGTGTTCCTCCTGGTGGCCACTTCCAGATCTCGCCGAGGTCGTGTTAGAAGTCGCCGGGTCCAGATCTTAAGGTAACGCCGGTTTGTCGTAGAGTCGTGCTGATAACGTATTGTGATACTACGTTATCGGCGAGTTTGGCGAATCAATCACGAGCAGAACACGCCGAGGTCGTGTTAGAAGTCGCCGGGTCCAGATCTTCAGGTAACGCCGGTTTGTCGTAGAGTCGTGCTGATAACGTAGTGTGATACTACGTTATCGGCGAGTTTGGCGAATCAATCACGAGCAGAATATTAAATACACAAGAGACAAATATGTGGAGACTTCTGATTCTTTATTGCAATAATCAATTAGTCATTACAATGAGGGCCTCCGTAACTATATATAGGGGGAAGTTCCTACTTCTAGTAGGACTCCATGTTTAGTAAAGTTGCCCACATACGAACTAAGAATCTATCTTCTAGAAATATTCCATACATATTCTAGTCCAAATATAGAGTTTTACAACAGTGCGAACTTGTGTGCGTGACAATGCTTGAAGAGAAAAAGAGAGACAGAGATTTCTAGATAAGTTGGTACGCACATATTTGCCATGTACGTATTCTTGAACAAGTCGAATATAGTCAGTCGGTGGCTGAGGGTTCATTTACAGTAGTATTAACTAAGTAGAGATCGAAACCAACAGGTTGTCTCGAAATTTCTGAAAACAACAACTATGTGGTTGCATGATGGTTGATGGAGAAACACCAAATGATACAGCATCATCCGGCCGGGCAACAAAATGGACCTGTTCAGCTTCAATCGGTGACTATAGATAGCTTTCAAGACTTTTTTTTTTCAAGCTGCTATTATATACAAAATCCTGATACTGTTAGGTGGCTTCTTCCGTCGTCCTTAATTAATTGCTGGCTGCACTCCAAAGTTGACACCCTTAGAGATGGAGATGAATCATGGTCGACCATAGATTTTGCTACTTTTGTATGAGTGGAGTAAGTTTGAAAGCATGTAAATGTTTTTTTGAATAATTAAAGCATGTAAATGTACAGGAATTAAAATGGGGCACGTACTACACATGCACGATGCACGGTACTCCTTCTGTCCTTGTGAATAAATAGATTTTTATATCTTAAGTCAAACTTTTTAGACTTTAACCGAATTTCTAGAAAAAAATCAAGATTTATGGTATTAACTTAGTATCATTAGATATACCCTAAAGTAAAGTTTTTATCAGAGATGTTGTTACTCTTTCTACAAAGTTAGTCAAACTAAAGTTTTACTGCCATGGATTCTAGAAATTTTTTTATTTGAGTACAGTACAGTGTGGCAGGCAGACTCCTACATGCACGTTGATCCAAGCAGTCCTTTAATTTTCAGATCACTGCTCAGGTTTAGTAGTAGGTTTATTCATTCAGGAACGGATCGGAGTACTCCAAAGTTGACTATAGGATCGAAGGAGAACCGGCAGAACCGACCGATAAGGGCGTGTTTAGATCCAAAAATTTTTGAGAAAAACTTTTTGTAGCACTTTTCGTTATTATTTGGCAAAAATTGGAGGAATAACTAGGCTCAAAAGATTCGTCTCGACATTTACAGATAAATTATGGAATTAGTTATTTTTTTACCTACATTTAATGCTCCATGCATGCGTCTAAAGATTTGATGTGATGGGTACTGTGCAAAAACTTTTAGATGTTTTTAGTCATCTAAACATGGCCTAAATGGAACGGGACCAAAAAGGCCGGCCGGACATCGCACGGAAACGAGTGATGACGAGCTGAGGAGCCGAGGAATGAATGGGGAAATGGGCTATCAAGTCAAGGAAGATTCAGGGTTGGCGTGGCGATCGACGAGGTCAAGCCCAGCCAGCTGATGACAGTGACCACGACGAAAATTCACTACCGTATGTATACGTCGTCACATGTTTTTATGACGACGTAAGTGCGTTCATCCTGCTGTCAACGTCCATCTTGGCGAATCAGCCACCGAGTGTCGTTTTAACAGCTACTTATTTGGTGCCATCCTATGTTTAATCTTTGGCCATCAAGACAAACTACTACCCGAGAATACCCGATTGAACAACAGGGGTGGTAATGAAACAAAATTTCATTCCACGGTTGTTGCTTTTTTATATATATCTTGAAACAAAATTTCAGATACAGATTTGAACATTGCAGTAATACTAATTGGATCGTTCCAACTTCCAGTCCCCGTTGGGATATTCAGCGAATTTCAAACATATTTGTTTTTCTTCTTGTTCCTAAACTTACGGAACCGAGTACATTTTTAAGTTCATGAAAAACATATCAAATTCTTTTGCGAATAAAAGCATACTTAAACTAATAGTTTAAACAAATACAACAGTATACGATGAACAAGATATAAAGACCAATATTTCAAACAAATATATGGTTCATACTTAAAAAATCATGAGTTAGATAAGTAGAAATATGTTTTAAAGTGTTACCAGGCTAATAAATATTTCAATCAAATATCTTGTTAGATGGCTAAGAAATGTGGCTATTAGATATATACTCGCTCCGTTATAGAAAACTTAATAACTTAATGTTTTAGGATTCAAAAATTATACCAAAAAAACTTGATTTTTTATCACTTGGACATACGAGATTGGATCATATCAGTTTGAGATTGCGGCATGCATAACTCCGTGCATTCCTTTTAATTAGCGAGATATTCCTTAATTAGTGTGGATCACCTATAACAAATAGAGCTACATAGGTCATTCCCGTTGATCACTAAATCTGTCCTATAAATTCTAAGACAAATTTTTCGGGGACAGAGGGAGTAACTATTATTTTAGATGATATTAACCAGTTTCATAGGCAATTTCAATTTGTTTCCATGTCTATGTCCACATTGATATTTGAACAAATGAATTTGGATACACATACGAGTCCATTTGTTAAATGGAACCAAATGCTTTGTGAGTGCGAGGAAATAACGAGGAGCAAGCAATAAGCACCGGGTAGCACAGGCAGAATGATGGGCCTTTTGGCCAATGACAAAGGCCGACGCAACACTACATACAACAGAGATAGGAAACAAGACGACTAAAATAAGGCCGGCCCACGAGGTTTGCTGGACAGAGTCTGTGACTGTGACGCACAATCATATACGCTCACAAGGCCCAAATGACCCTAGTCTGTACAAATTACATTCAATCTTATACATGGCTATACTCCAATCTATGAACCAATGAGTTAATCAAATACTACAACTGATTTCATCTCTTCAACCTTGCAATTGCGAAAGGGCCTAGCCTAGTGGTTATAGAGCTGGTTGGGTTTCTTGTGGTGAACCTGTCCACCCATGTTCAAGTCCCCGTGTCAGGGTTCAAGTCTCCGACTGAGACACGGGTGCTTGCATTTTTCTAGATGCGAGACGCCCGTGCTGACTTTGTCAATCTCGAGATTTATTGGTCCAACTCAGTTCTTCAGAGGGGCTCATAGAGGTAGGGTGTACGCGTGTGTGTTCACAAACATAGAGGTGAGTTTACGCATTGTTAGTGTTTGTATGGTACTGTGTAATTCTCAAAACAAAAAACTTGCAATTAGTATTTGTTTTGGATTCTCGTTAATATAGATGAGTATACGAAGTCAAAAGAGATGTTTATATCTAATAAACTATGAAAAAAGCACAGCATTTTGAATGCTAAGGCGATCAGTTGATGAGATAAACAAGGAAACATTCAAACCAATTTAAGGGGTGCGGACACGGTGGATCCACTACGGCGGCGGCAAATCTACTCTGTCGGCACGGACGCGGCGTCTGCGAGCGTGCGGCGGTGCATGGGGTGGCGGTGGCGGGGGCCCACGCGGAGTAGGCGGGCTCACGGTGGGCTTGGGAATGGGTTTGCCGGCAAGTTTTTGTTTTTTTATTTTTTAATTGATTTTTAGGGCACAGGAACTGCCTAGGAAAAAGCCATTAACTGCGACCTTTAGACCATAGCGGGCGTGATGCGCACCTCGAAAAATAAAAAGGCCCGCCTGCAATAAGATTATTGTAGTAGTGAAACAAACTCCAAAGACCCAGAAATGCAAATTGGGACTTTAGGACCTATCTTACACTTGAAGACAAACCTAGAGTGAATTTCATTTTTTAATTGTTCTATCTATATTTTATATTTCCCTGTCGGTAGTTGCATCATTCAGGATATTCCCATTTCCAATAGTGGCAGTGTGGTTGTGATATGGAGGGTTTTGCACGAGCCTTAGAATCCCTGAAATGTCCGGGACAAATTGTGGAACTTGCAACCTGCAATGCCACAAGCCCACGACCATATGATGCCTGCTCCGGCATGAGAATTAGATTTTAAAAAATGTTTCTTGTAGCAGCTGAATTTTTTTTTGGGGGGGGGGGGGGGGGGAGGGTTCAGGACACTTCCAAACCCACCTTACAACTATTTGTAAATTTAATATCTTTTCAATCCGAGCTCCAAATATAGCAAGTAATATATCTGTTTCGATCAGCTCGACAAGCTCTACGCAATGGTGTATTCCAATTCATCATTTGAGACACTTTTATTTGGTGAAAATTTAAATATCCTGTAAAACAATTGAGAGCACCAAAACTCGTGGAACTTGTTAGAATCAAACCGTACAACTATAGTTTGTGATTCATTTTATGTCATTTTATGCCATAGTTGATGGTTAGATTTGGAGTTTAATGACCGTCAACAATATGCAAGGTCTAAAAAGTAAGACATCGAAACAAAACCTGACCTCAGCCGGTTCTGAATATCGACAAAGATATCACAAGATAGGTTGTGCCGTTTTGTGCTCGTGCGAAAGGTCACGATCAAAACTTAGCAACCAAGAAACAAGCCCAAAGGAGGCACGAACCTTTCGCATCACCAAAAAGGAGTGAAAGCGAAAGAGAAAGGACAATAAGTCGCGAACGTTTTTCGCCACACCAAAAAGGAGTGTCGGCAAATGGAAAGAGTCAGACAGACTCAAAAACAGTTCACACCACCAAAAAGAGTGGCAATGAACACAAAAGGCTCAAGAGCCGTAAAATTTAGTACCACCAACAGAGAGTGGGAACAAAGATTACATACAAGGTGCAAAAGCTTATTCATCCCGGTGTAGAGAACAAAAGCACTACTAGGAAACGCGGGCGCGCGTACACGCATGTACCACAAGGACAACAAAAGTTAAGAAAGACAACAAACAACTAGCAGTAAATTGCCACCACCAACCGCAACAACCAAAATTAACAACCTCGAGACCTTAAAACCCTATAAATAAGACGCCCAAGGTTCCCCAGACACCAAATTAAGTCTTAGTCTAGGGCTAGAGCATTAGAATACCGACCCACGCCGCTCAGATCAGTCGCGATAGTGTGTGAGGAGTCCTCGTGTGCAGGCGCAATGAGTGGGATTGAGAGTGTCATGGGTCTCGGCAATCGCCGAAAGAGCGAAGTCCTAGGGATGGGACAAAAGGCTATACAAACATAGGGCAGCCAGTGGCAAAATCTAGATGCTACACGAAAACACGTAAACACCAAGGCACATACTGTCCAAAAGGAGCATGCGCCTGGTACAAGCCTTGCACAAAGCTGAAAGATGAGGCAACAGGATGTGCCCGTAGGACTGCGACAAGCAAGCATGGAGAGATGTTGCAAGAAAAAATGTAACATCCCCCCATTTGGCGAAGCCACGAATCGAACCCATGTACTCGCACGAGACGGGATTCTTGCAGCAGCTCTGCGCTAGGAAGTTCGATGTCATAGCACCGCACTCCAACTTAGCTAATTTGCCCTACAATAGTACTGATTCACTCTAGCGAATTAGCCAAACAAACTAGATGTTGCGAGCCAAGAAGCAGAAGGAAAGATACCAATTGTGCATATCTGCCAATACACCTAGAGCCGAAACAAGTGTAAAACAACCAAGATCAACAAGATGAATAAGATACATCGAAATGATGAATAGACCAGCTATCCCCTTGCCCTAAAAGGTTTGGGGGACGCCGTCCTCTCCTCGCCTAAGTGATATGCCGAGGGGCTAGCAAAGAAGCCACCTCGTTTGTTCATGTCTTTGACTATCCCCTCGTCTAAAAGGTTGGGGGGACAACGTTCTCTCCTCGCCTAAGCGATATGCCGAGGGGCTGGCAAAGAAGCCACCTTGAGCATTCGTGTCTTTGACTATCCCCCGCCCTAAAAGGTTGGGGGGGACAACGTTCTTCTCTTCGCCTAAACAATACGCTGATGGCTAGCAGAGAAGCCACCTCGAGCGCTCTTGTTTTCGCATATCCCCTCGCCCTAAAAGGTTGGGAGACAATGGTTTTCTCTTCACCTAAACAATACGCCAAGGGGCTAGCAGAGAAGCCACCTCGAGCGCTCTCGTTTTCGCATATCCCCTCGCCCTAAAAGGTTGGGGGGATAACGTCTTTCTCTTCGCCTAAACAATATGCCGAGGGGCTAGCAGAGAAGCCACCTCGAGCGCTTTCATTTTCGCATGTCCCATCACCCTAAAAGGTTGGGGGACGGCGTTCCTCTCTTTGCTTGTACAATATGCTGACAGGCTAGCAGAGAAGCCATCTCTGTAAACACCGCACGCATAGCCAAAACAAATATGCTATATGCATATTTAATGTTAAAGGACAAGTGGTCAAACCAAAGTGCTAACATGGTACATGGTTTTCGCACTAAGCCAAATCTCGCCTGAGGCAGGCGTGAAGATAAAAGCTATACCTATGATTCTCTAGATCCAACATCATCCCTTCGATCGGTTCCTCCTTAGGGTTCTTTAGGCCAGATGTCGAGGGACTCCAATTATTCCCCTTGGACTGTTCGCGACGAATCTTTCTCTCTTCTAGAACAGTTTCGCCAAATTCTAAATAGAAGAATATATTAAGAAATTCTTCCTTCCTAAGAAATCAACGAAATCACGACCTTAAGAACCCGATCATACTGGATCCAGGAAACTTCTCATGATGACAAGACCAGGAAGTGCCTCCAACATGAAAACCATCGCAATCAATCATAAGCGGATACACATCCATAGGTTGCGCAGGCTCCACATCTAGAACTTGCGCGCCAAAACCATAAGTGTTTAAAGCAAGTCTTACAACAATCTTCCAAACAAACATAGTTTTCCAAAAACCACACATCAAAATCCTAGTTATCTACCTCATCCCGAGACACATCTTGGACACCAGCACCAGTGCTCTCTCCAACCGGGACCTCGGCGGCAGGTGTAGGCGGAGCTTCCGTATCTCCAGAACCGCTGCTAGCAGCACCTTCACTGGCATTTCGCTCGACATTGTACCTCTTCACCTTTTCCTTGATAGCTGCACACTCTTCGATAGACTTCAGGATAGGTTTTGAAAGATCGTGACCATCCCTACGCACTCAATTGTGAAATGACCAGCAAAGCGAAAAAGAAAATAGCTCACCTTTCCACGACTCATGGTAGCACGAAGGAGAGCGAGATCACGGCATCTAGGATGCCATAACCCTTCGAAGAACCTTTGCCCCACCTCGTGAGCACGACTAGGAGCATTCTTGTAGGATTGCGGGTCCTTGATCTCAAACTTTTCAAGATGATCGCATCCGCACTCCTCCAAAGCCAGAGCGAAGGCGCAGAGGGAAACGAAAGAGGCATACTCCTGCCCAATGGTCATGTAGTCGTTCACGGTGGCTAGCTCATTAGCTAGCCACTCCATTAAGTCAACAACAGGAGCATCACGGGGAGCTTCTGATTTCCTGCCCACGCTCTCAATGAAGTCCTTATATATGTTCATTGCTCTTTGGGCGCCGGTGACAAGCTTGTTATGTTGTTCAAGTTTCCTCTTCTGGTACCTGTTGACACCTCTAATACCATCTAAGCTAGGTTGTCATCCCCAGCATGACACCAAAGGTGCTGGTACTAAAATATGCAAATGCTCCTCTGAAATAAATATGAAATCTGCAAGCGCACAGATAATACCGAGGTAGCATTTTAACCGGGAGTAATCCAGGTATCGTTATTTATATTTTTACCACTAGGAAGGGATGCTAAGGATAATGAGTAATGAGCATCACTGCATATGCTAATGGAGAGCATAACCATATCTTTATCTCTCTTCTCATACAGGGTAAGTGTCACAAGATAAATATGAATAATAATAAAGGATAACTTGTAAGCATATAGCCATATAATGATAAACATCTCAATAGACTACTCTAGATATATAGCACTAACATGCATTAGGACGAACTATAAGGATAAATCCTAAGTTATTCTAACTATAAAGTCAAAGCATACGATGATTAGTGCAATTACACTTGGCAATCATGGCAAGAAAAGGTTATATCTACGCATAGTGATATTACTAAGGAAGATATAAAACATAGCCATCACTTCCCTGTAATAGTTGTGCTCTGTCTGCCCTATACTAGGGAGGTGGACTACAAAGGACTCAACAGGACTGTCACTCCCGCGATCTACCACACGATTCAGAATATAGGGTATAATCGCAGGTAAATACGGTATAGGCACCACACCTACACAATATTTACCACTCACCCATAATATCAATGAGCAAGTGCTATACGATCCTATACTTGAATATAAGTCTGATCGAACTATGCCAAGCGTATAATCAAAGTAGACTAAGAACAATATAATTGAGAACATAAGCAAATAGAGCAAAGTCATATCCAATATGATAGAATAGACTAAAGTCATATTCATACAAATGATGAACTAGATAAATAATATAAGAATAAATACAAAAGTAGGAGAGAATTACCAAGTATTCTTCTGACAGATCCGAAAATCAAGCAATGCTTGGCTCTTTCTAGTTCTAATCCTATGTAGCTATGCTAAACTAGAGATCTAATTGAGATGGTGGCTCTAGGGCTTCTCTGAATGAGATGATTGAATAATGAATTAGATTAGGGTTTCTCCTGGGGCCAGGGGCCTTGCTTATATAGCCCTTTAGAAAGCACCACAGCCCTTGGATCAAACCGACCTTGATGAACGATTATTATTGATCCTCAAAGGCGGTGGAGGCAGGATCCACGGGGTTGCATCTGATTGTCCACCTAGGTGGGGCGGGCACCCAGGCCAGGGGCGGCCGCCCCTGTTGCCTGGCCTGTGGGCCCTCCCCTCCTGGGGGAGATCTTCTCAAGTCTTCTAGAATATTCTCTTTCATAGTATGGTCTGTTTCTCTCTATGTAAATCTGATATGTGGACTTCCTTTGATTCTTTCCTAATAACCCCCTGTAGAAATAGATATCCACCAAAACTAGTGGAATTCTGTCAGTGTAACCCCTATATCTAGATAGTATTTATGTTTAGGTCCTTTCTCATGCTATGTTGACAGTTAAAAATGATACTTATCTATCGTCAACAGTACCCCATAAAATCTTGGCGTATCTTTTTGATCAGCTCCTTCGCAGTGCGAGCAACATCATTCTCTTCGGCCAATCTTTTGGCCGCCTCTAGTTCCTTCTCGAGGGCTTAAATCTTTTTGTCCTTGGCCACGAGATCTTTCTCAAGGCCCTAAGCCTGCCCTTGATGTTGTAGCCCCGAGCTAGGAGCATAGCCTGCGAAAGTTGAAAGCATCACATGAAACTGCTGCAAGGCGGAATACAAAAGGTAAAGTGAACACAGGTGAGGACCCTCCCACTTACACTAGCAGCATGGAAGTTCACTGCTTCTATGAGGGATGAATTAGGGACCTTTAAAAGGTCCCTCTCCACTTCGAGAGCCAAAAAGGCACCAGAGCATGCATCAACAAAGTTAGTCGTGCCCCGGTCCAGAAGTAAGGCAATTGTGCGATAGTCCACGTTGGCGATGACCCGGGAGTTTGACGCAGCCCCTAAAGAACAAGCAATCTGATAAGTCTCCTCCTTAGCAGAATTCTTTTTGCTAGAAGAGCTTGACCCTGAATACACCCGCATATCGTCGTAATCCTCAGGACGAGAACTCAGTCATAGGTCCTTGTGACCAAATAGTTGCCTGTGAGCCAGGTTGTCGCTTAGACGAATATACTCCGTATAAAATCTAGGCTTGACCTGTAGCTGAGAGCCTGAAATATCAAGAGATGCCACGGGGGTAGGGGTCGGGCGAGCAAAAGCCGCCTCTTCGACAAAAATCATTCTTGCCTTTTTTGCACCGGTCTCCTTCGGGAGGTCACTGGCCTTCCGCGAATTCTTCTTAGACTTTTTGGTAAAAAGGTCGCCAACAGACATGGTATCCACAAGACCGAATGCATCGTTCACATCAGTGACCTTGGCCTTGCCAGCCATTCCGTCAAAACTTGAAGATGCCTGAAACACCAAAGGTAGCATTGCATTAGCGAACAGATAAAACAACAACGAACTGAATCCGAACCAAAACCAACAGCAGGAAAAATATACAAGGAAAACCGCAGCACTACCATCTCGGTCCAAACTTGGCCGAAACGGCGAGTCTGCCCAATCACCACTTTCTTGCTATTGCCCACCTTGCCAGCCATCTCCCTTCCAATGCGAACATCGGTAGGTTCAGTAAAGCCGTGACCTCGCCCGACACGCTGTCGCTTGCGAGATTCCAAGATGGTAGTGTTCGCTCCACACCTTGCAGTCACTTTCCTCGCACGCCCTCGGTGACCACAGCCATGACCACCACGGCCGCGAGGAGCAACATCATCATCTAGGAGGCTAGTCGAAGGGCCTGCCCAGTCAGCATAGCACAGACCCACTTCGTCGAAGACGTGGTTTAACCACCTTTTACCAGCCAGGGATTGGCTTCGGCCCTTGTGCTCTCTGTCGCCGTAAAATGCAATGATTTCTTCAGCCTTGTGCTTAGTCAAGTTCACAAAGCTAAAAATCAGTGGTAGAAGCATCCGATGGAGCTACATTAAGACGTGGAAAGACGTATCTGTCCCTTCGCTCTATATCAGAAAACTGAGTCTCACTACTCAGTGGAGGGCTATCGCAGGCTATCCATTCTTCCACCAAATCTCGGCTAATCTGTCGGTGCGATGTCAAAGCGAAGGTGTCTGCAGCTTCGATATCCTGTGGCCCATCAGCCAAAATCTCAGCTAAGCAAAATCCCTCCATCGGTGTCATCTTCGACACAAGTATGTGCCTTCGACATGTCATTCATCGAGCTTCAGTGACATCCTCGTCAGAGCACACGCGATGATAGAACCAATAATCGGTCCAACGCGACCATTCATTTTGATAAGCCAGCACAATCTGCATGGTGCCTTTTGTCTTCTTCGGGACAAAGTTGTATGAACCATAGTGGGCTACCATCTCGACCTTGGTTCGCTTGTCCTTGACCACCTTCTTATGCAGATGAGTTTCGTAGTATCGTGCAAAAGTATTCATGCTTAGGGTGCACCCGGCCATTTTTAGCGCCATAGTGAATACGTTCAATCGTGCGAAGGTGTTGGGCGTCAGGTGATGGATCTACAAATTGAAGCATTGCAGAACTTCGCCTACAAAGTCCTCGCACGAAAATCGGAGTCTAGCTTCAAAGAAATCTCAAAAGACGACAGCTTCGTAAGGCTCTAGGCAGGGCACCTCTTCTTGTCCCGGAGCATGGCATAAGCCGCGAAGCGTAGACTTTAGAAGCCCCTGCTCAATATATTTGTCAAGATCCGCCTCTGTAACATGGGATCGGCCAATCCGATAGGTCGTAGGTTTCAAATCAGACATGACCTTGACGGTGGCTGGCACTGGCCCAGCGCTTTTTCCTTCCTCGCCCTCCTCCACAATCTCGACGTCAATATCAGTCTCTTCGTTGGCCTCAACACACAAAGGGCCCAGAACGCTCCTGGTCGGATGTGCTGGTGCAACATTATCGTCCTTAATATTTGGCAATTGAGCCTCCATTCTTTCAGGCAAGCCTTGCGAATTAGTGTGAGACTCCGAACTAGAACTGTCAGATGAGCTCCCGCTGGACGCTCGACATCTATCCAAGTGAGTTCCATATGAAAACCCAAAAATAGGAAACAGTCAAGAAGTGAAAAGGAGCAAAGCACAAAAACAATACCAGCACAAAAGAGTAGAGCAAAAACAAGCAAAGCAAAAGTAATTACGAACCTGCGAAAAAGCTTGGCAAAGGCAAGAGTCCTAGCGGAAGCGACTGAGCAAATGAAAACCCAAGCGAGAAGCCAAAAAGCGAAAGCTTTGTTCTCAATGGGGGGCTAAAGATGAGATGAGCACACACGGTTCCCCCGCCTCGAAGGGCTTATATAAGCACCCCGCTGTGTGGCGCGTGAATCAAGGAAATGACATGATGGTTCGCATAACTGCTACGATGGTTCGAATTCCATGAAGCAGTTACATGGCGCGATAACCAAAAAAAGTAATCAAGCCTATTGCAACCACCGCCGCAGACCTCCACCCTTTGCGAGGGACGGCGCCTGAGCCCCATGGCGAAAAAGGCACCTACGCGAGGGGCAAAAGCCTCTTCGCGCGTTGCCGAGGGGCTAATGTTGAGGGCATACCCCATCTCTAGACATCCCATGGAACTCATTCGCCACCCCAGCTACGCCAAGCGCTGTGCCGGTAGCATTTCGCGCTGGCAAAATGGTGAGCGGTGAGCCTCGGCGGCCTTGACACGTCGATGCGCCAAGCATTTCGCTTAGCACGAAAAGGCAAGTGCGGTGCAGTGGAATGAAGGGAACCTATGGAACGAGTCTCTCATCTCACCCGAGCGAAATGAGGGCAACCTAAGTCATTCCTTTTCATCATAGCGAAAGGGCGAACTACACGGCCGAGATCAGCCCATGTCCGGTTCCACTCCTTTCGCCCATGTCAAATCCTCTTCTTGGCAGAGCGAAATGAGGGCAACACAAGCTGCCCCATCTCTTGACATCCCTTTTCGTCATAGCGAAAGGGCGGATTATATGGCAGGAGCAGAACCGACTAGGATCGGCGCCACCGGAGGGCACGCAGTCGATGCGAATAGCCGTCAATGGTTTGGTTAATTTTTTCTACAGGTTTCGCCAAAGGAGGAGCCAGCCGCCTTCATATGGCCGACAATTTCTATCTACCAGGGGTCCACCCGGTTGGTTGAATAAGCGACAAAAGGCGGAGCCAGTCGGGCCTCTCCGAGTCGACACTATCTAAGGCAGGCAGGGACTCCAGATGGCGAATAGGGCCAGAGATGTGGGGAATATTCCCTGAATCTGCAGTAGTTGTGATGGGGCATTAGCGTCATATGAAAAGCTTACGGGCATGTATAAATAGCCCCCATTAAGGGGACGCAAGGGGGAGGATCAAGCTTAATGAAATCAATTATCTTGTTTCGCCAAGTCCCGTTTTACCCACTTCTCGTGCTTGATTTCGCTTGAGCGGCAACTGATGTTCAAATGCCTTGGCCTAGAACAACACCTATCAACTATTTATGGTTTGGTGGAATTACACTCACACACGTCTTACCAAGTTCTTACAAGGTTCTTACCAACACAAAGCAGTGGACGTCGCTTCTTTGATGGAACAAAGGAAACCAAGACCAGTATATAGAGAACAAATCAGACTTTTCTTCTTCTTCTTTTTTCTTTCCTTACACAGCAAACAAAATATCTTTTTTTTTCTTACACAGCAAACAAAATAATCTGGAGGTGGGTTCAAGATAACTATTGATTTGGACGGAAGCGACACACCGATCCGGCTTCAGATCACAAAGACCCGAGCCCTGCAACTTTAGCACCACGTCTCCTCTAGTTATCAACCGTGTCACAATCTGGTTGACCTCACCAAGAAGGCTAATCCCTGCTATGAATCGAAGAATACAATCAAGAACAAGATAAAACGCAACTCAAGTATAGTGACAATTGCGGATGTATGATTAAGCACTCAAATTTGGGGTTTTACAAACCGATAATCGCGACGGTTCAAAGATAGATTGATCTAAAGCCAAACCCAACCCTTGTGATGGTGGCGGTGGCTGAATATAAGTTCTAAGGGCGTTGCTCCCCCTGGATGCACCCCTCTAACGAGCCCAAAGACGATACATGGCCCAACAGACCAAAAGCGGTGGCGTAGCACCTGACAGATTCTGGATGCTAACTTGTTTCAATGATTTCTGTTGACTCCTATGGAATTTGGTCCTCAAACCAAAGTCATTGGTTAGATTATCAAATTATCTTTCCATCCATATGTGGATAAAAAAAACGGAGTTCGGATGCGTCTTAGGCGTCCTTTTTATTGCAGACTGGTCCTAAATACCGAGGCAGACTCGAACTCGAGTTGGACTGGGCCTCCGATTTGGCTTGGATGCCCTTGCTGGCTTCCTAAGGAGGTGGCCAAGGAGGAGGAAGTCCAAAGGCTTCCTTGATGAGTTCTTCATCTCCTTAGGCGTGCTCCCACTTGGGCTAGGGTCCCAAGGATGAATAACAAGTCCATGATGACGATGTAGCTTCCGGCAGAAACAACGACAGAATATCTTGATGATTTTGAGGCATTGCCGACGTGATATTGAGGTGAAACTAGATCTATTTGAAAGCTTATCAAACAAGCTAATAAGCTTTCCATCAAGTGCTCATAACCTCGATCGCACTATGGATGGATGAATTATGGCCTTCCTAATAAAGTATTGTTAGGCCGCCGATGAACTGAAAGTTCAACTTTGGTGGACTTGTACTTTGAGATACATTTGTATCTACAAACAAATAATGACATGTACATATGGAACCAAGTGAATTGTACCAAAAAATTACTATGCAATTATAGGAACGAGCTCACCTTATAATCAATGGTCGTATCCGATGGTGTCATGACTTCATCAGTTGCCGTCACATAATAGAATCAATTGTAGAACTGTTGACACCGTTTTTAGCACGTGTCAAAATGATCAGGAAAGGTTGATTAGCAAGGGAGAGATTGCCGTGTGAATTGATGGCCAAGGAGAACAAGTTTGTTTTAAGCGGTGGCAGTGTATGAATTTGATTGGGAATGTTGCCGATGTAGTCAAAGGTGTTATTGCCGATGCCGATGGAAGAAGGTTTGGAGACTGTTGCCGATAAGGGAGTGTATCGATGAAGGAAGGTGTGAAGACTGCAGCCGATGGAATAGGGAATGTACCGATGGAAGGAGATCGAGGGTTGCTGCCGATGGAAAAGGGGATATGCTGGTGGAAAGGAGACCAATAAGAATACCATCGTGATTAAGGCGGATCATGGAATAAAATAGGAATTGATTTCCTTGTTTACGATTAGTAGAGTCTGAGTTGTGTAAAAGTCATATTCTTAGATTTGAGTTTAGTATCCTAGTCGTATTCGATTATGTTTCTATAGATCAGGATATAAATATAGAGTGGAGGGCAATGTAATAGGAATCAATCAATATACATCAAAAAACAGCTTTTACTCTTATTTACATCTACTTTTCGGCGACTTCGTCAATTTGCATATTTTTCCTTTTTTACGAGTTCTCATCGATTCGGCGAGTTGCATTGCTCTAAGTGCAATTTTCGTCAATCCTCGAGTTCCGCGTGAGTACCTCTTGGCCGTGACTTCCAGGCGTATCGCTGTTGTCAGGACCAAAGTGCTCGTATCTTCATCCTTGTCGATTAACAGGTCAAATCGACTGGCACGCTTTGGATATCGACTTCGGGTATTAGCCCTTTGTGTTTGCAGATTCACTTTTGCATCAACACATCTTTTGGCACGCCTGGTGGGACAAGATCTAATCAAGATGCCTAATCATGAGATAGATGCTGGGAATATCATCGCAGTAACAGAAGAAGATCTTAAGGATGATCAGAAGCAGGCTATGGAGAGGGCTATTGAAGAATATAGACAGCTTTGCTTAAAGTCATTCAGCGTGAACAAAAGTGGACAAGTTATCCAGAAGCAGGACTTGCCGTTGCCTCGGCAGGTTACCTTTGATCCTAATCCTGGTAAACTTCAAGAGATGGTTAATTCTGCAGTGAATCATGCTTTAATTAATCACTCCAATGTGCTGTCCAATACTGTTCATAATGCTGTGATTCGAACTTTCAAAGAAGGGCCAGCGTCACATCATTACGTCGGGCCTGCTTATCATCAACCAGAAGCAGCATCTGCTGTTGCTCCATCGGCTCCTCCAGCCGTTGCGGGTATAGAGATTTATTCTCCTCCAGTATCAGCAGGATTATCTAATGCACAGTCTACTCCGATTCGTCCAGATTCAGCATTATCAGGACGAGTTCAGCTTGGTACAGATCTATCAGCATCAGCTTTATCAGGTCCTGTACTACAGAGTAATCAAACTCCTGCTAATTGGTGGGGATATGGTATGCCTCCGGATCCATCTACTGTCAATCACGGATTATCTCAAGTGTTTGACGCAGCGGGAAAAACTCCTATAACATCGGCTGGTTTGCCGATAGCCCAAGCGCCTCAATATATTACAACCACTGCACAACCAAGTCTGGGAGGTTTTCAGGCGTCTCTAGGTCAAACATCTGGTTCAAGTCCATCGGCAAGTTTGTTACCGATGCAGCAGAAGGCTCCTGTAATCAGTCAACCTGGAGTACAGGTTATGCCTCAAGTTGGATATAATTACCCAGCAATGCCAGCAAGTTACCAGCCATCGGCAAATTTTGTGCCGATGAATACTAGTAATTGGTCAGGGCAGTTTTCTACTCAACATACAGTTCAGCCAAATCAGCAGGTCACAGGAGTTCATCAAGGTCACATGCATGCTGGTTTTCAGAATCAAGCATCGGCAGCTCAACCGATGAATCCTTTTCAGCAGATTAATGGACCACAGTTAGTAGCAAATATGCCAATTGCTGGAGATCGTGGGCAACAAAGGTATGCAGAAGGATATCAACAGATGCCTCTAGTAGAGATTCAACCAAATCATCAGCAAGATGTCGACGTTTTTTGGGCCGATAAGATAGCAGAAATTATGAGAGATCAATTTGGGATCAAGCCCAAGGTTAATACTTATTCTTATCGGACTCCGTATCCTCCAGCATATGATTTAATTCCTCTCCCAAATCGTTACAAAGTGCCAGATTTCACTAAATTTTCTGGGCAAGACGATACATCAACCATGGAGCATGTTAATCGTTTTATTATTCAATGCGGAGAGGCAGCTTGTAGAGATGAATTGAGAGTTCGTCTGTTCTCGTCATCTCTATCTGGATCAGCATTTACGTGGTTTATTTCACTACCACCAAATTCTATTATCACTTGGGCTGATCTGGAAAAGCAATTTCATAAGTACTTCTTTGCTGGAATTCATGAGAAGAAGCTTACCGATTTGGTAAAGATGAAACAGCGCAATGATGAATCGGTAGAAGGCTTCGTACAAAGGCTACGAGATGTAAAGAATAAATGTTACAGTCTGGTATTGGATAATCGGCAGCTTGCCGATTTAGCCTTTCAGGGATTATTGCCACACCTAAAGGACAGATATGCTTCTCAGGAGTTCGAAAGCCTCAGTCATTTAGTACAAAGGATTTCTGATCAAGATACTAGAGTTTTTGAACCTAAGAGAAATTGGAACAAGAAAATTTCATTTGTTGAAGAAGCGGAAGATTCTGATTCAGATAATGAACCAGTTATCGGTTTGGCAGAGTGGGTTAAGAATAAGAAGCCGATATCTTGTCCCTTTGGTCACAAAGAGCCAGAAAAGTTTACTTTTGATGTCACCAAAGCCGATAAAATATTTGATCTTTTGCTTCAGGAGGGCCAGATTAAATTATCACCCAATCATGTGATCCCATCAGCAGAAGAGTTGAAGCATATGCTGTATTGCAAGTGGCACAATGCAACTTCACATAGTACCAATGATTGCAAGGTGTTTAGACAGCAATTACAGTTAGCTATTGAGTCTGGCAGGATAAAATTTGGCAATTCCAAGATTCAAAAGCCAATGAAAATTGATCAACATCCTTTTCCAACAAATATGTTGGACGCTGAAGGAAAAGTTAAGGTGTTGACGTCGGAAGCTGCTGAAAAGAATGCATCAGTAGATCCCCAACATCGGATAACTACCGATGATGCAAAAGGCAAGGGGCTATTGACAGAGGGTGGCGGTTCTGGGAGGCCTCCTCGATCTGGCATCGTGATTACCCATCAAAGACAACACGAAGGATGGCGTCAGCAAAGGGACCGGTATAGACGACAACAAGAGGAAAGGCGTCAAGAAGAGTGGAATCGGCATAAGGATCATTAGAATTGTCCATTTTTTATTCATTGTTGGGAAGAAGGTATTAAGTTACCTACTGTTGAAAATTGTCCAGAGTGTAATGGCTATTATGGAGTTAATTATCCTGCAAGACGATTTCAATCTGGTAATCAAGGTTTGCCCATTAATGAGCCGATTAGAAGGAGAGCATCAGTACATGATCGGCTGGGGGGCAGGCTTAGTGTGCATGAAAGGCTTGGTAAACGTGTTGCATATTTTCCAAGGAATCAAGAGGAACTCGAAGAGATGGCAAATGCAAGAGTCCCTGATGAAGAAATATTCTACAGGGACCCTAATATACGTCGTGTGGAGACGACTAGAATTTATCAGCCAGTTTGGAAAACTAAGCTTCCTCAATGGTGTCCAGAAGGTTTGACAAAGACACAAAAGAGAAAAATACAGCGGGATCGTCAGAAAGATTTATATCAAGAAGAAAGTTCCTCCAATGAGAAATCTGGTAACCAGCAGTGGCAGATAAGGCACAAGGATAAAGGTCCATCGGCAGATGTCAATATGGTATTTATGTTGCCGATGGAATTTTTGGCTTTGTCTGACAATGAAGAAGAGGCTATTTCCTCTGATCAGATAGCTCAATTAATGTTAGATCCAATGATGGCTGTTTTTGAGAAGCCGGCTGATGATGAAAGACAACACCTCAAGGCTTTGTTTGTAAAAGGCAGAGTTGATGGGCATCCCGTATCTAAGATACTTATTGATGGAGGAGCTGCGATTAATATTATGCCTTATGTGATGTATCGGAAGCTTGGTAAGGGAGATCAAGACTTAACTAAAACCGATATGATGCTAAAGGATTTTGAAGGCAATGTGTCACCAGCTAAAGGAGCAGTATGTGTTGAGTTGACCATCGGTAGTAAAACTTTGCCGACAACTTTCTTTGTTATTAATGGCAAGGGTGCATATAATTTACTTCTGGGAAGGGATTGGATTCATGCTAATTGTTGTGTTCCTTCTACAATGCATCAATGTTTGGTACAATGGATCGGAGATAAGATTGAAGTTGTTCCTGGAGATTCTTCTTATATTATTGCATCGGCAGAATCGGATACTTATGAACGAACCAGGTGCATATCGGGAGAAGCTTGGGAAAAAGAGTTCCTCAAGGTTGCTGATTATGAAATTCTACCGATCCAAGCAGTCGGTTCTGAAGAAGAGTTTTAATGGATAGATTTGCCGATGATGGAAAATTAGGGCAAGGATTTACATCGGCAGATGATTTAATAGAAGTAGATATTGGTGAAGGCGATAGGCCAAGGCCCACTTTTATTAGCTCAAAATTAGATTCCAAGTGTAAACAGCAATTAGTTGATTTGTTAAAGGAATATAAAGATTGTTTTGCTTGGGATTATACTGAAATGCCTGGATTAGACCGATCTATAGTTGAACATCGGTTGCCAATTAAATCTGGATTTCGGCCACATCAGCAGCCGGCTCGCCGATGCAATCCTAATATACTCCCCGATATTAAGGCCGAAATAACCAAGTTAATTGAGGCAAAGTTTATTCGACAGTGTCGGTATGCAGAGTGGATTTCTAATGTGGTTCCTGTATATAAGAAAAATAGAAAACTCCGTATTTGTATTGATTTCAGGAATCTTAATAAGGCCACACCGATGGATGGTTATCCAATGCCGATTGCCAATTTATTGATTGATGCTGCAGCAGGGCATCAGATTATTAGTTTCATGGATGGAAATGCGGGTTATAACCAAATATTCATGGCTGAAGAAGATATTTCCAAAACTGCTTTTAGATGTCCAGGTCATGTGGGATTATTTGAATGGATAGTTATGACGTTTGGTTTGAAAAATGCCGGTGCTACTTACCAGAGAGCTATGAACTTTATTTTCCATGAGTATATCGGCACATTGGTGGAAATCTACATTGATGATATAGTGATTAAGTCTGGAGACATCACAAAGCATCTAACCGATCTGCGAAAGATATTGGAGTGCACAAGAAAACATGGATTAAAGATGAATCCCAATAAATGTGCATTTGGTGTATCGGCAGGCCAATTCTTGGGTTTTATGGTGCATCAGAGGGGCATTGAAATTAGTAGAAAATCTATTGAGGCAATCAACAAGGTGGTTGCTCCTGCCGATAAGACTGAGTTGCAATCTTTGATCGGTAAGATTAATTTCATCAGAAGGTTTATATCTAATCTGTCAGGTAAGATCAAGGCTTTCAGTCCATTATTAAAATTGAAAGCCGATCAGGAGTTTAAATGGGGGTCTGAACAGCAGTTGGCTCTAGATCAGATTAAGAGTTATTTAACAAATCCTCCAGTGTTAGTTCCACCCCAGCATGGAAAACCTTTCAGATTATATTTATCAACTGAAGATACTGTTATCGGTTCAGCTCTTATTCAAGAATTTGAAGGAAAAGAGCGTGTTATCTATTATTTGAGCAGACGATTAATAGATGCTGAAACCAGGTATTCGGCTATTGAGAAATTATGCTTATGTCTATATTTCTCCTGTAGTAAGTTAAGGCATTATTTACTATCGGCTGAATGTACTGTTGTATGCAAAGATGATGTAGTCAAATATATGCTATCTATGCCGATATTAAATGGTAGGATTGGTAAATGGATTTTAGCGTTATCAGAATTTGACTTACGTTTTGAATCGGCTAAGGCAGTTAAAGGACAAGTTATGGCCGATTTTGTTACTCAACATTGCAATACAGTAGATTCTTTGGAAGTTGCTCCATGGACATTGTTCTTTGATGGATCCACTTGTAATGAAGGGGCAGGCATCGGCATCGTGTTGATTTCTCCTCAAGGGAAGAAGTATGAATTCTCATTGCCGATCGTTGCCACATCAACAAACAATCAAGCTGAATACCAAGCATTGATAAAAGGGTTGGAGTTGCTTAAAGAAATACAGGCTGATGCTGTTGAAGTCTTTGGTGATTCTATGCTAGTTATAAATCAATTGATTGGGATTTATGAATGTCGAAGTGAAATCCTGATTTCATATCATGAGAAATGTTTGGAATTGTTAAAAGGGTTTAGGAGTTTTCATCTGGAGCATGTTTCCCGGTTGCATAATGAAGAGGCTAACCGATTGGCTCAGCATGCTTCAGGATATCAACCTGTTCAAGAAGCATTGACATTGGTGGTTGATGCCGATGACTGGAGAAAGGAAATCATTGATTATTTAAAGAATCCATCTAAAAAGGTTGAGAGACGTGTAAGATTCCAAGCGACAAAGTATGTACTCCTCGATGATGAATTATATTATCGTACCATAGATGGAGTTTTACTCAGGTGTGTTAGCATAGAGGAATCAAAAAGCCTGATGAGTGAAATTCATGAAGGAGTATGTGGGGCTCATCAGTCAGCATTCAAGATGAAGTGGATGATCAGAAGAAATGGATATTATTGGCCAGCCATTCTTGAAGATTGTTTTAAATATTTTAAAGGATGCCAGGAATGTCAAAAGTTTGGTAATATTCAAAGGGTACCCGCATCGGTTATGAATCCTATAATTAAACCATGGCCGTTTAGGGGTTGGGCTATTGATCTCATCGGTCAAATTTATCCACCATCGAGTAAAGGGCATAAATTTATTCTGGTTGCTACCGATTATTTCACAAAGTGGGTTGAAGCAATTCCTTTGAAAAAGGTGACATCGGCTAACATGGTTGATTTTGTGAAGGAGCATATTGTTTACCGATTTGGTATCCCTCAAACTATCACTACCGATCAGGGCACTATGTTTACATCAGGTGAATTTGATGAGTTTGCTTTGAGTATGGGAATTAAAGTTTTGAATTCTTCACCATATTATGCCCAAGCAAATGGCCAAGCTGAAGCATCTAATAAGGGGATTATCAAACTTATTAAACGCAAGATCAGAGAATATCCTAAAAAGTGACATACAATATTAAATGAAGCTTTGTGGTCATATCGGATGGCATGTCACGGTGCAACCAAGGTGTCGCCTTATCAATTGGTGTATGGGCACGATGCAGTATTACCTTGGGAGATTAAGATTGGATCTAGGCGGATGCGTTTTCAGGATCAACTGACAGCCGATGATTATGATATCCTTATGAAAGATGAGTTGGAGGACGTAGCAGGTCATCGGTTAAAAGCTTTGATTAACATCGAGGAAAACAAGAAGAGAGTAGCCAGGTGGTATGATAAGAAAGTGAAGGTAAAGGAATTTGCCGATGGTGAATTAGTCTGGAAGTTGATTTTACCGATTGGGACTAAAAATTCTAAGTTTGGCAAATGGTCCCCTAATTGGGAAGGTCCATATCGGATAAGTCAGTCTGTTCCTGGTAATGCGTATATTCTTGAAACTCTCGAAGGAGTGGTATTTCCCAGAGCGTTAAATGGAAAATATTTAAAGAAATATTACCCTAGTGTTTGGATAGATGCATAAAGAGTATAGTTGCCGATAACAATCCTATCGGCTGGAGTTAAAACAAAGTATCAATCATGCCGAATTTAACAAAGCCTGAATGGCTGATATCGCACGCAGGCGAATTTCATCGGCTTCTTTTAGTTCCTTGGCATCTTCATCGGCATTTCCTTCCACAGGTTTGATTTTCTTTTTTAATGCCAAGGCCTTGCGAGCTTGAGCATCCCGTTCCTGTTGAAGGGCTTTAATGGCGTCGGGAAGCTGGTCTTCTTCTTGTTTGGCCTGGGTCAGAGCTGTCTCAACTTGTTCCAGTTCAGCTAGCAGGGCTGCTTTCTTTGCCGATAGATCTGAGATCTTCTGTCTAATATCGGCACTGGAGGCTTGCAAATTATTGATGTTCTTGTGCTTCTCGTCGGCAGTCTGCTTCAGCTATAGCATCTCTTCTTTAAGTTGAGATTGGGCTGCTCTGTCAGCAATACGATGAACGGCCCTTTGGTATTGAAGCTGTCTGCTTTCCAGATGGACTGCTGGAAAGATGATTTCTTCAACATTGGAGGGGACTTGGCCGCGGATTGCCTTGAAGATAGACTTCGCAGGATCCGAGTCGATTACCAATTGGGCAGTTTCTTGCTGAAGCAGGTTTAGGAGGGTTTCCAGCTTGCCATATGTGTCTGATGATATTATTCCCAACGCCAGGGAGGAGCTCGCCTCTTCTCCATCATCATCAGAAATATCGATAGCAAAAGAAAATAAGCTATCGGGAGAATCTTGTTCCTATGGGATAAAGAGAATTAGAAATCTTGTTTATAATACTTTGAAGATATAATAAATCAGGTAATTGATTGGTTTACCTGCTTCAAGGCTATCTCTTGAGCTTGACTTGAAGGAGCGGCTTGTAAAGGGTCCTGTGAAGGATCGGCAGAAGATGCCGATGGAATGTCTTCAATGACCACATCGGTAGTCGGCCCTTGAGGTACAATTGCCGATGATGTATCTTGAGAAGGAGCAGTTTGTTCAGAAGGCTGATCGACGGGTGTTGGAGCAGATGTAGGGGCCGGTGTAGGTTTTTGTCGTTTCTGTTGAGCCTCAGCATCGGTCAAAGCTTTACGTTTCTGTTGTGCTTCGACAACAACTGGCTGGGGGGCATCAACATCTGTTGGTTGAGGAGCTTGTATGATCGGTGTGCTTACCGATGTATCCATTTGTTGCTGAAAAAAAACAGGTATAAGATTGGATGTTTAATGGGAAAAATAAAAATAATGAAAAAATACCTCTGAGGAAGGAGTAGAAGTTGTGGTGCTCGGTAAAGTTGCCGATGATGATCCAGCTGCAGCTTGTACACCCTGATAGTTGTATGTTAATATAAAGTGTATCGGCAGAGAAAATAGTAAACAAGATTATTACCTTAAAAGCCTTGATCAGGCTTGAAGCAGCAGCCTTTGGAGAAGCCCTAGATGTTCCCAATCTTGGTCTAGAAGCGCCAATTTTGGTACGAGTTCTTTGGAAAGTCAAGGCTTCCAGGGTGGGGGCATTGTAGCCGATTGCTGAAATCGGAGAGGCCGAATAGAGATTGAAGGGTTTTCCGCTTTTGCTTATCGGTGGAACTGGATCGTCAGCCTGTTTCAAAGAGGGTTAGTTACCGATACACATAATAAAAGAAAAGGGAAAGGGCAAAAGTTGAAAGGAACTTACTGCATTATCAGGAATAGCATAATCAGGGTCAATCTGGTGCCGATATGTATGAACAGATGTTGAAAATAGCTGTTCTTTCCATTCCTGCCACCATTGCTTATATGATTCTGTTATGAAATAAGCTGGTGACCAGGCGGAGAGATCGACATTGGAAATATTGGCATCAGGAGCAAGTCTTACTATCCTGCTCCATTCAGTTCCAGAGGTGATGATTTCCCTGGGTTTAATTACATCGGCATAGCACAGTTTAATGGGCAATTGCCCAAAAGCCAGCTGGCGAGATACTGCCGATGGATTGTAAAATTCATAAGTAATGTGGGAGGCTTTCCCACTGCCAAATGTATTGACTGGAATTGCTCTAGGGGTGATGATGGCCATCATCAGATCATTATCTTGGTTCAGATCACCATCGGCAAAATTGAAGAGGATGGCAAATTTGTTATCCTCGTCAATATAAGGCACCCAAGCCCTGTGATCACGAGGGAGGCCATGGTAGAAAGTATGAAAGAATCTGCCGATTTGATCCTCATTGGCTTCTGTTCCGGGAAGGACGATAATTGCTTCACCAAAGTTGAGAGGGGGCGTGTTGCCGATTCATCATCCCTAAGGACGTGTTCTTCGGGAATCTCTCGTGGGAATTCTTGAGCAAAGAAATCCCATTGTAAACGCTTGTGCATATGGGCGTTTAACCACATATTAATAAACCACCATGGGCCTCCCAGATTGCCGATGGGTTCGCCAAGTATAAGCTTTTGGGATACTTGGTGGAGGAGATGGTAGGTTGAACTCAGAAGATATCGGCCAAGTGGAAATCTGACACCGTTGGCCAAGAGTTCTGCTGCTGGGAGGAAAGCATTAGTTGGTCCTACCGATCGTCCGCAGAAAATAAATTTTTCTAGCCACATGTTCAGGAATGTGGCATGCTCCCTTTGATTGACAGTACCAGTCTTCTGGTACTCCTGGATATATCCCGTCCAGCCGCCGATGTTGCGTGTGGTTATTATGTACTCAGCTTTTCTGCCGAAAATATGGCCTTCATCGACAGTTGAAATGTCTAGGCCTGTGAGCATATATACATCGGCAAGGGTGGGGGCACATGGACCGTGACCAAACATGAAGGTGTTGGTAGTGTCAGACCAAAATTGAGCAGCAGCTATCATCATAGATTCATTTTTCTGCATATCGGCAATGGACAGCCTGATACATTGATCTATTTTTCGCTCTGCCCAGAATACTTGCATTGGCCTGTTGACCCTCAGAAACCAATTTTTCCACCCTTTGGTGGGTTTGGGCCAAGAACGAAATGTATCTTTCCACAAATTCAAGGAGAAATTCTGAGATTTGAAAGGAATACGATTGGCTTCTGCATTAATCAGATCAGTTGGGTCTGGGTTGCCCATCGGACCTAAGCAGTGAAGAGGAGGTTGATGGGTTGGAATCACCAATGCGTTGCGGAGTTCCTAGATTTAGAAGACCGAGAAAATGAAAGAAAAAGAAAATGTCGACTGTAAGAATTCGCAGGGAACCGAAAGGATTAAAGTAAAAGTAATAAAGAACAAACCGCAGGGACGTCGAAGTTGACAGCCATTGCTTCAGGAGGATGAGGGCACGAGTTGGGAACTTGAAGATGATGATTCAGATGAGTTGAAGACGTGCGGTTGTTGGTTAGGGTTGCCGCCGGGGTGAGAATGCCAAAAGGTGGAGTTTGAAGGTAGAAGATGAACAGCCCGGGGGAATCTATTTATAGGTTACCTGGAGTAGGGGTATTCTTGACTTATCTCTATGCCGTATGCGGATAAATCGAGGTGGTTCAGTTAGATATGGTAACTGTGCGCACGACAATCAAGGAATGGTACAGAAGATTTGACAGCAAGTAATCATAGCTTGAAGGATATCTTGATACAAGATTTTTTAGTTCTAAAAATGATGCGTTGCGGTGAGATATTGTTGAAAATGTGTTATTTTGGTATCTCAACCATAGTTAAGGCAAAGAAGGTTAGAAAAATGCAATATATATATATTGAGATACATGGATTGGATCAAGTCTGGTAACAAATCATGTTATGCTTGGAGAATGGGTCAAAGGAATGGATAACAGCAAGCATCAGTTGGAGTAAATTTCGGAGCATCGATATCTTATACTCCGAAATTGGGGGGCATGTGTTGACACCGTTTTTAGTACGTGTCAAAATGATCAGGAAAGGTTGATTAGCAAGGGAGAGATTGCCGTGTGAATTGATGGCCAAGGAGAACAAGTTTGTTTTAAGCGGTGGCAGTGTATGAATTTGATTGGGAATGTTGCCGATGTAGTCAAAGGTGTTATTGCCGATGCCGATGGAAGAAGGTTTGGAGACTGTTGCCGATAAGGGAGTGTATCGATGAAGGAAGGTGTGAAGACTGCAGCCGATGGAATAGGGAATGTGCCGATGGAAGGAGATCGAGGGTTGCTGCCGATGGAAAAGGGGATATGCTGGTGGAAAGGAGACCAATAAGAATACCATCGTGATTAAGGCGGATCATGGAATAAAATAGGAATTGATTTCCTTGTTTACGATTAGTAGAGTCTGAGTTGTGTAAAAGTCATATTCTTAGATTTGAGTTTAGTATCCTAGTCGTATTCGATTATGTTTCTATAGATCAGGATATAAATATAGAGTGGAGGGCAATGTAATAGGAATCAATCAATATACATCAAAAAAACAGCTTTTACTCTTATTTACATCTACTTTTCGGCGACTTCGTCAATTTGCATATTTTTCCTTTTTTACGAGTTCTCATCGATTCGGCGAGTTGCATTGCTCTAAGTGCAATTTTCGTCAATCCTCGAGTTCCGCGTGAGTACCTCTTGGCCGTGACTTCCGGGCGTATCGCTGTTGTCAGGACCAAAGTGCTCGTATCTTCATCCTCGTCGATTAACAGGTCAAATCGACTGGCACGCTTTGGATATCGACTTCGGGTATTAGCCCTTTGTGTTTGCAGATTCACTTTTGCATCAACAAGAACGGCACTGAAACAAAGGGACAGTAGACAACACAATCTGTGAGATTTGTCAGGTTCCAGAAGAAACAGCGGCTCATATCATCTTCGGATGCCCAAATGCCAAACAGTTCTGGAATGTAACGTAGATTCAGACTGCAGAAGATTGGCCCATTCAAGCGATCAAGCAAATTCAGGCACATCTGGAAGAAGAGAAACAACACGGTCTTTAGATCAGACCGCACGAGCATCGCTGCTACCCTGGCTGCAAAACTGAAGGTCAATTGTGGGGTGTACGCCTGCCGCGCGACAAAAGAGACATGGTCACAGCATGGTGCTTAGCATTTTCTGCCGCAATGTAATCTTTAAGGAAATTTTTGCTCTCAAACTGAAATATTTGTAACCTTTCAAGGCTATTAAAAGAGCCAACTAAATATATGGATCCAGGTGGGGGATCCTCTCTCTTTTCTGAACCCCCTACCCCCCCCCCACCCACCCCCCCCCCCCCCCCCCCCCCCGTCGACTAATAAAAAAAATGGGCCGACAGACGAGTACATGGCACGAGGCAGCGCCTGATGAGCATGAGCGGACGTCACAATGTAGAGGCAGCGCCTGGTGTGTTCGATCAAGTAGCACCGAAAGGATTTCTTTCGTCCCGTGTTGTTCTCCCCTCCCAGCAAAGAACACTGTCATCCATGACGTTGACATGGTCGTGCTCTCTGCACAGTGCACTGTGAGGCATGCCACCTTGGGTCATATGGATTAGGACAATTTTAACCCAGAAACTGTAAGGTACTTTCTATACAAGCTACTCCATAAATTATATAGACACTACATATAGAAACTATATTTCTCGTATCACAAGCGGTACTTCTTGACTTCTGCTTTGCCCAAGCAGCTAGTCTAACTGCATGGAACTGGTGTCCTTGGGTCTAAAAGCTTCACCCCAAAACCAAAACTGATCAAAAGACATTTTGGTCTAAAATGTACTCCAAAAACATGCGCAATCAAACTCCGAAGGAATTTTGCCAAATTACATTTGAAGCAATGATGATGAACGATTTCTCTTAATTTTCCTTGCAGAACACACAAAACTTATCAAATCCCCACTTTTTTTTAACAAGATTATCTTGGTGAGAATAACATTTTGCAATGCAAGACACATACATATCTTAGTTTTAGTAGAACTTTAGCCTTGCAATGTAACACAGAAAGGTGCTTATACACAAATTTAACACAGAAATACCAGTTCCATTTAGCTTTGCCTCCGACATTAATCAGCGCACATGGAACAACCATGTCATGTAGTTTCCTTAACTGTATTTGAGCTCTTCTCCAGCCATTTTCAAAATGCGAGCACCAAATTTTTTTGTTAGCAATCATATGAACAAGCAAATCAGGGAATTTATCCATCAGGGATAAAGATCCACACCAAACATGTCTCGAAAAGTCCATTTTCTTCTCATACCTATAACCATGACCCTACCTTTAAGATAGATATTTCTTACATTAACTATGTCAATCCACGCAGGGGAATTAGAAGATTTAGCTTTTAGTTAGCTGATGCACATCCACTTCACATATTTTCTTTTATTCACAATGTCTTGCCAACTTCCACCATCATCTACAAAGAAGACTTTTGCTCATTTTGATCAAGTCATCTATGCCCAAACCTACTTTTCTTGGTTTAGTAGTGTTTGCTTTATTTAATTAGATTAGAATGGTATTTTCTTTTTCATCTTTCCGTGTTACCAGAAAACATCTTTCTGGTATTGTCCTTCCTTTGGCAAGGATAGAAGATTTGACTTGCGTGGTCTCCAAAGATCAGAGGAGAGAAGCGGGAAGCGGTGATTTAAAGTTTTGTTCAGATGGGCCGCCCCGATGTCATGTCTAGAGTAGGCCCATGGCCCACGAAGCCTTTGATGCGGTCCAATCCGATCCTCCCATCTGGGTAGCTTTGCACCGCCAAAGGAGGCTCCCTGAACGAACACGCTTCAAAGTCCAGGCAGAAATCGCTTATGGCATCCCGAAAAATAAAACTAGAGTGCACGTTCAAAAGAACGTATAAATGCCATTGTCAGCACAACACAACAGTCTAATATAAAGATTAATGCATTCTTACAGCTTAGTTTCAAAGCCAGGTGCGCCAAATATGCACAGGCTGCAACAGAAAACATATGATGGCGAACGATCCTGACCGTCAAATGACACCAGCTAAACAGTACTGGTCATTCACAACTCAAGACACCACATACTGGAATTATTGTTGTCAGAGACCATGAAGGACAAGATCATCAAACATCTGGTCATTCACAACTCAAGACACCACATACTGGAATTATTGTTGTCAGAGACCATGAGAGACCATGAAAGACAAGATCATCAAACATAATAATGGCAAAAAAAAAAAAGAATCATGAAACTCAAAAGGTCAGAGGAAAAGCAATCAATAGACTATTTTCTTGGGGCTTTAAGGTGCAACAAGTGCCATAGTTCGCTCAAGATGGGAGTACAACCCAATTATGAAGTGGAACAGAAGATGATATGATCTAAAATAAAATCATGTGATCAAAGTTCCTTAGCTGAAAACTTTGCAGTCAACAGAACTGACTAAGGTTACAGAGGCTGCTCCTCCTCCTCAACACCATCCTACTTGTCTTTGCTTTCCTCTGCTTCCTGCTCATATCGACGTTTGAACTTTGCAATCTGACCGAGGCTTTGAGCCATTTGTCGCTTGGCCCTCATGTGGTACACTTTGCCAGTATGGTTCACCTTGGTCATCATGATATTGATCAGCCTACCACTCTGCGTCACATATGAAATCCATTGCATCTGAGGATGCAGTCCCTTCCTCATCCTTCAGACCTATTCAGAAGTAACCAGGAGAGCAAATGCATCAGTTAAATAACAATAACAATGGCATTTACTGATGCTGAAACTCTTTGTGAGTTATAAACTTTAATCACTCCAGACCAAATAGATGTAGTTAATGAACGTCTAATATCCTGGAGAGATGTTAATCAAGGAGGCAAATCCTCTAGAGAAGCTGTGCTGCCCACTGCTTACACCTCAAGGTAAGTATGGATCTTCAACCCAGAAGGGTGCCGCATGCACAAGCTATCTTAGGTGGATGCGGGAGAAACAGGACAAGGGTGGTGAGATTATCGCAAAAAGGGTGACCTGAGTCAGGGGAACTGGTGGTTTCCCATTAGTTAGTAATCCCCTAGACCTAAGCTATAAATATTCACTTATTACATTATTTGCAATTGCTCTTTCAAGAAATGTGAATTACCAGGTCCTACAAAAAGAAGGTAACGAAAATAAAGGTGGATAGAAACATGGTATCAGCAGAGACATGACATGGCCATTTTAGAGAAAAAAAAAACAAATGAATGTAATCATCAAAGCAATCACTACCACTCAGGAAGATAACTGTAAGCATAGATCCCAATTATGAGTTGCAGTAGAGACCATTAGTATATTCAAATTCCTCCATCCAAATCAATAGAGTCATAGAACTGCAGCAGGAAGATCGTCCAGGAATCTGGGCCATCAAACTCTGCTTCCTCCCATGCCTTTACAGGCTCACTAAGATTCTTGATTTGTTTGTGTTGTGACCTAGGTCTGTGAAAGAGAGTAGATACACTGGTGGAGGATCACATTATGGTCCGCCACAGGGCACATTGTGCAAGGAGCAAGCTGATTGGCAGCCTGTGGGGAGATGCATAATCCATTCCTGTGGATTGTGGTTGCTGCTAGCTGGATCCAGTGGCATCAGGATGTATAAGGTAATTGTGTGCAATGCCTCTGTCTTCTGTTCTTTATTTCAGAACAAATAAACTGATTAGACAGCTTTTATATCTTCAAGTGAAAGTCCGTACAACGGATTGGTCCTATCTAAGAAAACAGTTAGGAATGCTCTACTCTCCTAACTGGTTTTCAAGAAAAGGTTCATACCTCAGATTCATGTGATCCATTTCATGGCAATTCTAACTGATTAAAGGGCAGACCCAGTGCCAGAGGCTCCCACACGAGTGGGGTCTGGGGAAAGGAATAACCGAAGCAAAGTCTTACCCCCGCAGAAATTCTGTAGAGAGACGGCTTCGAACCCAGGACCTGGTGACTCGGCGAGCTAGCACTCACCAACAGCACCAGGCCTACGGCTTCTAACTGATTAGGCAGCTTAAAGTTTTTCAAGTTAAGGTTCATACCACAGATTATCTTCTAACGATTTGGCGTGTTTTATTCATGCATGGCCTTATTGGTAAAAGAATCATAATTTACCAGACCATCTTAGTACTGGAAACATTACATCTGTCTTTTGTAGTTTGTTTTGCAGAAGCAGGTAAGGTGGTCAGCACTTATGAATTTGTCTTTTTCATATTACCCTTGCACACAAGTCATTTTTTTACTTGCAGATTTTATGAGAATTATAGCAATGCAAAACAGGATAAGGCCATATTTATGAGCTAAAATAACTTTGCTAGCCACGGTTCCTCAATTTGAGAGCCATGAATCTCTTTCTTCGCACATTTTGTGCCCTGAAATCCAAATAGTTGTATGAAGACATCGGTTCATTTCTTTTTTCAGTTTAATACATGTAACCTGTCTAGGAAAATGTATGCCTTCTACAAAGTTCATCCAGCATCCTTGGTGTATGAATTCTCTTAACAATGCACATATATTCGAGTACATTGCTAATGAATCATATCTTGGATTGGCTATTTTGCAAGTGTTCCAACCAGTCAACAATAGTATCCCGTGCAAATTTTACCTCTCCTGTCACAACGGGCATGGAGCTAGTAGATCTAAACACACCTATGCAATATAAAATTACATTAATAAAGTTAGGTAGATCTTTCTATCAGAGGAAGATGACACCAAACCAGACCATTTATTTTCACAGGTTATTTTATGCCAAGAAAATTATTACGCTTCAACAAAAAAACAAAGGTACCAATTAAATTAGGCACTTCACAAGGCCATGGATTGCTGTTAGAATGTTGGTAATACACAGGGAAGATTCTATTCACTTCCCAATGGAAATTATGCCAAGCAAATTATTACGCTTCAACGAAAAATAAAGATGTCAATTAAATTAGGCACTTCACAAGGCAATGGGTTGGTGTTAGAATGTTGGTAATACATAGGGAAGATTCTAAGCCAAATTAATGTTACAAGGTAACAATATCAAGCTGCCAGATTGTCTGCGTCTTGAAAACAAAAGCTGTGACCCAACAGACGGTTGTTTTTAAGATTTTGCAAACCAATATTCAGTTTTCTTTTCTTTGGCAGCAAAACAAACAAACCAGAGTAGCCATTGTTCATCAATCCAGGGACGGACACAGTAAAGGACATGGGTGCACATATGTACACCCAATAATTTTTGCCCAAAAAAAGGGGGAGTGGGGAGACGAAGTTTTGTAGGTAAATACACAAAGAAAACATCGAAGTTTAGAGGCAAAATACACGTATACTACACTTGTAATTGGAGATCAGATCCGAATACAGATATCTTAAGCTAGGGTTTGGGTGTTCGGTTTCTCACAGCAGGAACGGAAGAGAAGGGGTGGGCGTACCTATTGGGTGTTCGTCGCCGGCGAAGGGCCAGAAGATGGGGACCTGGGCACGGGCCTACGGCGTCGGCGGCGGGATGGGAGCTGGCAGAAGTTGGGGAGGCGAGGTGAGTGGTGGGCGGCGGCGGTCAGGTGGACGAGGTCGGGGGCCTGGGGCCGCGTGCTGGTCAGTCGTCGGCGTGGCGGCGGCCAGGCGAGACGGGTCGGGGCCAGCGTCGCGGTCGGACGCGGGGGTGGGGTAAGCAGTGGGAGCCCCCCAGAATGGTTTTCAGTCTTTTCAGTAGCAGAGAGGTTCACAGCGTCTTGCCAAATGAGGGTGTGTTCAGATCCAAATTTTGGAGTGCCAAAATACATGGTATTATTTCGTTTGTATTTGATAATAATTGTTCAACCACCAAAATACATGGTATCATTTCGTTTGTATTTGGTAATAATTGTTCAACCATTGACTAATGAGGCTCAAAACGTTCATCTCGCAAAGTACAACCAAACTGTACAATTAGTTTTTGATTTTATCCACATTTAGTACTCCATGTATGTATCGCAAGTTTGATGTGACGAGGAATCTTTTTTTGCATAGTGCACTTTTTAATGGATCTAAACACAGCCTGAGACTGTTGTTCTCCAACTTCTACCATCATCGCTTAGGCTGATCTGGCTGGCTGAAAGTACTGCTGGCTGGTTTTTTGTGAGAGAAAAATACTGCTGGCTGGCTGACTGATTTGGCTGATAATCTCAAACGAACAGGTTCGATGGACAGGTCCATCAGCTTCAAAAAAAAAAAAAACTTCCACCATCATCTACAAAGATGACTTTTGCTCATTTTGATCGTCATACATGCCCAAACCTTTTTTTCTCTTGGTTTATTAGTAATGTTAGTATGTTCAATTAGATGGTATTTCTTTTTTCATCTTTTCACGTTGCCAGAAAAAACCTCTTTTCTGATAGTGTCCTTCCTTTTTTGTAATATAGTTTTGTGAAGAAGTAAATAGAAATGGCAAGAGTAGGCATATTTACTTAGGCCGGAGCTAGTCAAGATAGTCCTGTCCCCAATGGTAAAGGAACTACCTTACCAGATATCCAACCTTTTTAACATTTCATTAAAGGGGTTAGACAGTCCAAGATATGGAGCCCAAGCTCCTAATAAACCCTAGATACTTAGATGTCCATTATCCAATAGCACAATTGAACACATCAACATAGTAAACAGGTTTACCTATGTCATGATTGACCTAACAACCTCACTTTTCGTAAACTTTATTTTGAGCCCCGACATGGCTTCATAGAATGATACAAGTAAAAAAAAAAGTAAGGATAGAGGCAAATTTCCTTCTTGCCGGGGATGGTAAAATCATATAAGTAACTTGCAAAGCATTTTATATTCAAATAAGTGCTAGAAAAATTATAATATGATGGTTTTAGCTGTGAGAGACAACCGCCGCGAGGGTTCTATTCTAGCCCACCAAGCTAGCATCTCGAGTCATCCCCTCAATTGACGTGGTGCTAACTCATAACTAATATATACTCATTATGTTTCATAAATCATAAATATATTTCCTTAATGACTCATAACTAATGATCTTTACAAATCATTTAAATTTATATTAATAACCAGGACATAGAATTTATAAAAAGATGTTATTTGTAGATAAATTTATACATTTAACAAACACATTGGCATATATACATATATTGATAGTATAATCATAGAAAATTGAAACATGTTAAGAAATGGGAAAGGTTAGTGTAGACCAAAGGTGGTTATAACTACATATTGTTTTGGATTCCTTTCGAGTAAACAATAATTATATGGCTTAAGTATTAATATCTTCTTGAGGTTAACACTGCTATCTCATCTTAGATATCACTGCAAGGTCAACCACTGATCTTAAGTGACATGGTGCAAGCTCTAAATAACCATTATGCATTATAATATTTAAGAGAGTAGTATGTGTCCTAAAATCATTATTTTGAATAAAATACAAAATGAGAGTTAATAAAAGATGCAATAAACACACGAGTTTCAGCTTAACTTGGAACTAAAAATTTGTAGCAACTAATAAGGTTAAAATTTGTAGCAACATGAGATGGTTTGGACATGTCCAACGGAGGCCTCCTGAGGCGCCGGTGCGTAGTGGAGTTCTAAAACGGGCCGATAATGTAAAGAGCGGTAGAGGTCGACCTAAACTAACTTGGGACAAGTCCGTTAAGAGAGATCTTAAGGAGTAGAATATCTCCAAGGATTTAGCTATGGACAGGAGCGCTTGGAGATTGACAATCAACGTGCCTGAACCGTGATCTCTTTTTCTCTTGTGCCCTTTATGTCCCTTTATGTGTCTCTCTATTTCTCGTCTCTTTTGGGTTTCATCTCTAGCCTACCCCAACTTGCTTGGGACATAAGGCTATGTTGTTGTTGTTGTTGTAATAAGGTTAAAATTTGAAAAGATAAAAATCTAGATTTATGGCATCATAAGATATATACTGCAAGAAGAGCCACGTAGACTAATCTAGTGTTTGAACTAAATGCATATTCAAAATACACATAAGTGACTTGCATAAAGAAAAAATATGAATATAGGTAAAAAAATCATATAGAATAACATACTTTTCACTAGGTGATGAAAATGGATCGGATACGAACGGATATCACTGATATTACATTTGTTTTCATATTTCTATTCGGATTCGGATTCGAATACGGATAGTATCAACCATGCCGGATATGATATGATTGGATATCGACATCATAGATATGCAATTTGTGTATTTGGATACGGATACAGTATCGAATGTTGAATATCCAGACTCGGATACGAACAGATCTAAACCCCTCTAAACGGATTCGGTCTCAAATACGATCGAAAAATATCCGTTCCGTTTTCATCCCTACTTTTCACACCGGAAGCTCCAACCCCTCTTGATCCGTCATTAGACTATCTAGCGTAAAATAGAAGTTGTCCTGAGTCAATTGTGAATGTCAAAATAAGGAAGGATTCACATATAGTCAGGGTTCTCAATTGTGAGTGTCATATAGAAATTTACTGTGCACGGCTTGTATTTATCTCAAATCGAACCTTGACTATATGTGACGCATGTTATGACGATTAACGTACCTTGATGCTTGCATGATTGTACTGAACGATATTTTGATCGATTGAAATGTACGCGCCAGCGAATATCGACCCCATACTAGTGGTCGACGATTCCACAAACTAGACAACATTTCGTTAAACGACATAACATCTTTTTCAGTATCTTTCGTTCCATTGCACAAAGTCACGTTTCCGTAGCCCACCGGATTATCTCACTGTACTAATGAGACGAAGACGTATCTATATATGGACATATATTTCTATCTACCTCACTAACCGGCAACATCCATGGCGTCTCATCACACGAATGTGGTATACCAATTATTCATGGATGCGACGACCACACCTCTAGCACAATGGCAATGGCTACTCTTGCTGCTCGTCCTTTGCGTGCTGCTGCTCCTACTCGCCTCCCGCCGTCCCCTCCCCCGCAGCAACGACAAGCAGAGACGGCAGCTCCCGCTGTCCCCTCCGGGACTGCCTATCATCGGCCACCTGCTCCTGGTCGGCGACCGTCCGCACGTCTCCTTCCGTGACCTCGCCGCCAAGCACGACGACCGCGGTGGCGGCGGCCTCATGCTCCTCCGCCTCGGCACGGTCCCGAACCTCGTTGTGTCCTCCGCACGCGCGGCGCAGGCGATCCTGCGGACGCACGACCACGTCTTCGCCTCGCGGCCGGCGTCGTTGCTGTTCGACGACCTCGTGTACGGGTCCTCCAACGTCGCCTTCGCCCCCTACGGCGAGCACTGGCGGCAGGTCAGGAAGCTCGTCACCACGCACCTGCTCACCGTCAAGAAGGTGAACTCGTACCACCATGCCCGCCAGGAAGAGGTAACAATTATTTGCTCACTGTTCATCATGCATGCATATATATGCACTCGGGATGAAAACGGACAGGACCATTTTCATTTTCTATTTATGATACCGTTTTCTACATTGTGATACCGTTTTTGAATTTAGCTAAACTTAAAAATTTGTTATTTTCAGTTGGCTTCGCAACCATTTTTTGTACTCTTTATAATTAATAAAATGTAGAAAAATCCCGTAACGACCATTTTCATTTTCATTTTCTATATGTTGACAACAAAAAATGTTCATTTTGTGAAGTTGTCAAAATGTGTAACGGACTTTACCATTGTGTTCCTCTCGTCGAGATGGTCGAAAAACATATATGGAACGTCCAATTTGGGGTCCGGATGAGGGAGTTATGCCTCCGAGAAAATATCTGTTCTGGGGCCGGAACTTCCGGTCTGTACTTCCGGTCCGAGACCGGAACTTCCGGTGGTTGGCGGAGGAAGACGCAGTTTTGTGCGAAAATGAACTACCGGTACTTCCGGTCCGAGACCAGAACTTCCGGTGGGGACCGGAAGTTCCGATGAAGCCTGACCGGAACTTTCAATAGGTGTTTATTCCGAATCTAACTCTTAGATCTCGAACTGATCTGTTTCTAGATCGGTTTTGGAATGTGGGAAACTTAGAAAATAAGCCTTGGAGAGGTTTCCTACTTGGATAAGACCACCCCCTCTATATATATGAGAGGATCATGGCCGATTAAGTTCCCATGTATCCAATCGATGTACAAACAAATCAATCTACTCCTTTTACCCTTTTTTCTCCTCTCCTTCAACCTCTATGCTGTTCATCCCTTGATCCACGATCAAGGATGGCGCTCTAGGCTTACCGGCCGACCTAGGGCAACCCGGCGACGTCCTTGCCCTGACGGGGTCCCTCCCGGGCGAGAGCTTCGACGGTTCCTTTGCTAGTTTGCCTGAAAACTAGCCGGTTCTTCGTCACGCAAGCATATTAGTTATCCTTTGGTGGTTTGCTTGTAAACCTCTCCGTGCTTCACCACGTAAGAGTGATATCCTCGCTACGTTCTTCGGTCCGTGGCGGCCTGGGCGTCCAATGCCCTTTCTTGTGTGTGATTCGGACCACATCCGACGTCAACACACTTTTTGGCGACTCCGCTGGGGAAGAAGATTGCTTCGGCTTCACTTTTTGTTGCCGAATCTCTTTGCCCTAGCCCTTTTCTTTGCTGATCTGTCTTTTTGTGATTGCCATTACCATTCAATCCGGCCCTAAAAGGCCGATTGCATCTGGTTTTGATCCGCTGTGATCTAAGTTGCTTTTTTGCAACGTGTCATGCTGTTCATCGGAGATTTCATCAAGGCGCTCGAGTGCAAAACCATGAAATACCAAGGGGATTCATCACAATACTACTACAATTATCCCGAGGTGCAACTTGCAAATGCATCTAATGGTTATAGTAATTATTTTGCAAGTGATATAAATTCTCATGTTAGTGTTGCTAGCTATGATAATTCTAGATATGTTGCATCGGATAATACTTTTGATGAATATTATGACCAAGAGCCGATGTGTGCTGAAAATTCATTGAGCTATAATTCTTCTAGCAATGTACAACATGTAAATCCATATTCATTGGCTATAAGCTCACATTATGTGGTTCCACCACAAGACATGCCGATGAATGAGAGAATTGACTATGATGATATTAATTACTTAGCCAAATATTCTCCAAATTCAGCACCCTATGATAATGCTCATATTAACAATTCGGCTTCATGTGTAGCTCAAAGCTCAAGCCGAATCCATGAAAATTCAGCAATGGGTGCACATGCAAACAATCGTGATTCGGCTTCATATGATGCTCTCAAATCAAGCCGAATCGAGGAAGATTTAGCCCACACTAGAAATCCATATGGCTCCTCTAAATGGAAGGTGCCTGCATATCATAGACCGTATCCGTTACACATTGATTACTTGAAAACCCCTGATGGTTGATGGATACCTGATTTTTATGAGTTTAGTGGTGAAGATAATAAGACCGCTGTGGAACATATTAGTATATATCTCTCACAACTAGGTTTTGCTGGTAAAGAAGACTATATGAGAGTGCGAAATTTTCCTTTATCCCTTACCGGTATTGCCTTTGCATAGTTTACATCTTTCCCCGGTGCACTGTTGGTTCATGGTCTCAATTAGAGGAGTAATTCTATGAATATTTTGGAAAGACTAATGAGAAAAGGCTGATCACAATTGAGTCATCGACTAAAATTGGATTGCTAGTGGGCATGAAAGAAAGATTTGATTCAGATGTAAGCAAAGGTTCAGCTACAAAAGCCGAACAACACAATATCCTTTCCGAATCAATCACATCTTCGAAAACAAGTCTTGTTACAGAAAAGCATGGAAAACGACAGAAATCAGGTAGACTTGATTTTTCAAGAGCTAAAGGGGTTGTACATTTATCTAGTGATTACTACATCATTGATAGAGATCAAGCACCTACAAGCAACAAATGAGGGTTATCTGCCTGCTCAGAATCGGCTGAGCCGACTTTAAAGTCGGCTAAGCCAACTCCTGCCTACTCTAAGTCGGCTAAGCCGGCTTCCTAGTCGGCCAAGCCGACTACCCCTACCGCCTACTCTGAGTCGGCTAGGCCGACTACCTCTGCTGCCTGCCCTGAGTCGGCTAAGTCGGCTTCCCAGTCGGCCAAGCCGACTGCCTCTGTTAGCGCCCAAGTCGGCCTAACCGACTTCTAGTCGGCTATGCTGACTTTTGCAGTTCTGGCAGCTGCTGATGTATCTTTAGGTGATTTGACCCCTCTTGTTGATTGGTTTCTGGAGAAAAAGAGCAACATCATGCATATCAAGGATATGCACTTCTCCAACATGGTCAACAAGGTAGAAAACATAAATATTTTGCTCAAATTCCAATCTGGTCATACTATTTCAATTTCAGTATCTATTAGAGATATCTTTACTAATAGTTGTTATAGATCGATTGAGAATAGCAATTTATTTGTTAATGGTAAAATAAATTCAGATTCTATCAGCCAACACATTGTGCCATATGGCAAGGCCGATGGTGATACTTCATCAAATCTAAAGCTTCCCATAAGCAATTGCAAAGGTGTGGCCGAATGGATTGATAACAAATCCAATCCATTCGTTTGCCTAGCTTTAAAGCTTACTCCACAAAGGAATCAGCTAAAGAAATCAAAATACACCTTTGACTTTACTTTTTGTGATCATGTCTTTGATATCTTGCTTAAGAATAATTTTATTAGAATCATCGATCACAGTGCTTTGCCATCTATTCAAAACTTAGAAGAGCTTACATATTGCAAGTGGCATAACTCATCTGACCATAATACTTCTAATTGCAATGTGTTTCGTCGAGTGATCCAATCGGCCATTGATAAAGGCCGATTGAAATTTTCTAAAGCTCAACAGATGGACCAATTGGATTCAATTGGCCTTGATGGCAAACAGGTTTTGAATCGGCTTGCAATAGCTGATTCACTAAAAGCTCAAGGCTCAAATGCCCAAGTGAGAGATGTGGAGCCCTCAAGTGAAGACAAGGTTGTTATCCATGAATTACAAATTGAATATACTCAAGAGGACAACAATGTTATCATAGTTTCAGAAGGCATTGGGGGGCAGGTGAAATCTCTCCAACTAAAGCAAAAGCCGATTGATCCCATTGAGCAAGTGGAATCGGCTAAGGATCCTCCTCTGAAGCATGTCTGTCAAGATGGGGAGAAGGAGGATGCTCATAAAGTTGATGGAGGTAAAGGTCGTGACAAGCTAAAAAGTAGAAGGCCAAAGCTTAGCTTCAAGGAACTTCTAGCTAAATATGAGAAGATAGCAGAAGCAAATGTCACCAATCGGCCAAAGAAAGTGCAATCATCAAAATCACCTCCAAAGCACAAGTTTGAAGAGTGGAATTGGCAAGGAGATAGATCTCACATAGCAGCAACATATTCTCCTTTTGAGCAGCCAATTCCTATATCATATGGATCACAGCCCGTATATTTTCATCCTTATTCATCTTGGGGCTGGTTTGATGAAGAGACACATCTGCCATCATATTATAAGCCACAATACATAGAGTATGCAGCTCCTAGATATTCAGAGAAATCATCTTCTTATAAAGACCGATTTGATCAAAATCAGTCTGGAGCTCAAGCAAAGACGAAAGTGGTAAAACAAGTTTACCGCGTGAAGTATGATGGCCGGAAAGATAAAAGTTCAGACCTAAATTCAACTATTGAAAAAGCCGATTACGTTGTTGAAAAATTCGGCTAATGATGGCAAAGAAGTAGAGAAATCATCTATTGATGTTGTAGGTGCCAAATTTGAACAAAAGAAGATGAAAGTGCCTAAAATCAAGAAAGAATTGCCGCTGTCCAAAATAGAAGCGAAACCGACATGCTCAATCGGTTTACCAAAGTGGCAAGAAAAGAAGTTGCAGAAGCTTAGTGCAGAGAAGCTAAAAGAAAAGGGCTTAGCATGGGTTCCTAAACGAAGAATTCAAGTTCAGAAGGATGATGCTCAAGCAAGTGTTGCAAGAAAGGCAAAGGAGAGAAAAAGGTTCAAGAAACAATTGCCAAGTTGGAGGTTTGCACCAAATCATCAAAATTATTGGTCATGGCATCATCCATACTCTCTGCCTATGCTAATATGGAATTCATCCCCTAGTATGTATGGTTATCCCTCAACTCCTTATTTTGATCCTTGGTATGAATCTGTATGCTTTGGAGGGTTGGTAAATTATTTTGCTTATCAATGATCAAGAGCTGAAATATTTATTTCGGTTATGCATGCTCTTGTGGATGAATTCATATGGCCGATATTTTGATATTGCCCTTAGTGTAAAAATATAGCCGATGAGTGCTTGTGACCATCGTGTTATTAGAAAGCCCCCATGAAATTTACTTTGATGGCTTTCAGGCCCGGGGGGCATGACATATGTATTTTGGATTTACTTCATGGATGTAACAATATGATTAATCGGCTTGCAAATAAGGCGAAGGTGTTAGCATAATCCTTATTTCTCACAATAGTGCTGTTTGAGACATCAAGCCGATTAAAATTACATTTGCACCAAATTTCAAGTTGAATGTGAAGTTTTCTTATTCGGCTTGGCTTATATTGCAATCCATGAAGTATGACATGTTGAAGCCTATGGTGATTTTTTACTAGTGGTGCAGCAAGTCACTGGTATGTTTCAATGTTTAGAAGGATCACTAAGAGCTTGTCTTGGTGTTTGCTTTGATATTATTGCCTATTTTGCTGAATTCTGAATTCGGCATATTCCGAGGCATGAAAATCAAAAGGCCAACATGTTAGCTCAACAAGCATCTGGCTATGACGTCGGTGGGCATAATTTTCATGGTAGACACTTCAAGGTTCACAAGTGCAGGTGAAGCTTGGAATAACTTATATGCAGGTTACATATCAAGGAGATGACCCATCTTAGTCCTGAACTTTACTCGAGGACGAGCAAAGGGCTAAGTGTGGGGGAGCTTGTTGGCGGTCCTTATTGCATATTTTTACCGCCAATTTTCACATAAACTCATAATATATAAACACCAAACTTAGTGTAGGGCTTATTACTAATGAATTCCACGAGTGTTGGTAGAATTATCACTTTGCAGGAAATTACACCAAACACGAGTGGAATACAATGAAAAGGCGCCATCCGAGAAGGCGTAAAAGAGCAAGAGGAGGGAAGAGGCCAAACCAGGTGACCAAACCAGGGCCAACCCACCTCGGTGTCATGGCCTAGGCCTAGCCAGAGAGCAACCAGGTGAAGAAGGAGGTGGGCCGGGCCACCCCAGGTGCGGGCGTGCTAGGGGCACGGTCATGCACTCCCTCCTGCCGCCTCGACCCATTTTTGTGCTGGTCAGTGCATTGAATGGAGAGGCTGGCGGTGTGAGGGTGCGTCAGGCAATATCCCCCTACAACCGCCCTAGCCTGCCCTATATAAAAGGGGGAGGGGTGCCCTCACTCCACACACCACACAAGGAGCAAGAGCACTCCTCACTTGAGCTAGAGCACCACTCCAAAGGGGCTTAGGCCCTAGTGGCTTATGCCCTAGTAGCTTAGTAGAGTTAGTAGTGGAGAGATGTGAGGGGAAGCTCGGGGAAGTGCCAGACTTGTCGGTGTCTGCCCGCCTTGTACCTCAATAGATACTTGTGCCTCAACGGGTTTTCCTGCTAAGTGAGTATCCGTGATTCGAATGGTTCTAAGTCTTTTGATTAGTTAATCTTTTCTTGTACTTGTTTGTGGGATTGTCATTAGTCCTGGTGATGAATGCTCTAGTAGAAGGGTCCTGCTAGACGTAACCCTATCACGCTAGAGTAGTAGTCGATAGCGTAGACGTGGTGTCTAGGCTAGAGACTACCTTCGTTTGCCTCGTGTCCTACGGTTGAGGGGTAGGTGGCAGGTTCTGACAACCTTGTTTGTCCCTTGCACTCCCCATGTGTGGACATGTTGTAGAGCTATATGTCGGAGGTACCTGGCAAACCAGGTATAAGCCGGTGCCTGATGCGAGCAAGTGGAAGTAGGGTTTACCTATCCTTAGACCCAAAAGCCATAGGAATCTATCTCTACCCTTTCCAACTCTACCCTTATGTTGTCCTTGGATGAATTAGCTAGAAGAAATACCTATGTTCCCTATGGAAATACGATCCCTGAATACTTCCGGGTGAAAGCTACAACGGTAATTCCGTACGCTTGCGGATTAATTTCTGTAGACGTTAAGAAATACCAACACCCACCTCCTCGACTTCTCCATTGGTGGGAATTGGTGATCATCTGTGATGGATAGTGAGGAGGTGTTGGCATGGTCAGAGATGCATTATCGTCATAGTCACTAGACGCTAGCATCCCGGCGTGTGGGGCTAGACACATGCAACGATGGCACCAAGATTATGGCAGAACGGAGAAGAGGTGCCTAACTATGGTTAGATCACATGACTTTGGATTTTGCAAGTGTGTCTACATTAGCGTGCATTTGTCATAGCAGTACGTGGACACAGGTATCAAGCTAGTTTTGGTAGGTAGGGTGTCAGGACTTAGATGCGAATGGTAGGGTTTGTGGATTTTCTGATGGGGACTTTGTGGTTTTCTGTTGTATTAGTGCATTAATCGTGTATGGATGATTGAGATGCACACGGATTAGGTATCGTTGCATAGTCGATGAGCTGAAATTTCTCATTTTTTGGGTCATGCTTCCTAGTTGTTGTGTTAGTCTCTGATGCTCTGTACGCCATGATTTGCGTAGGTGATGCTGCTGATGAGTTCACCATAGAGCTTCACCATGGAGGTTTATTTGTTGGATTTGGTTATCTTAGGAACATATGTGGATGAGAAGTTGTCATGGTTTGATCACTGTGAGGTTGACACTTGGTCACCACTCTGGTTGGAGGTTTCATAGAAGAGCTAGGGTATACAAAGACACCAATGATGAAAATTTATTGATTGTTACTAGGCAAGGAGCTGGCTGATGGTCTTAGAATAATTTTAACTGATGGAGACACTAATGTTATGTGCTCAGTTGTTGATAGATTCAAGAACCTGCCTGTGTACATTGATCATGAGGACACTTGCTAGAATTAGCTAGGATGATGTTGTTTCCAACCCAATTTCATAGCTCCCTAAGGTGTTCAGCCCTGCCAAGGTTCAACACATTGAAGTACAGCGGGGTGAGAGTCTCCCTATCTTCTATAAGGATCGAAAGAAGGCCAAGGAGGCTTAGGAGGAAGCTAGATATGTTGGGGAAGGTACAGGCAACTCAAGTGAGGAAGATACTAATGATGAAATTCTTGGATAGTGAGAATGAGATAGTGGATGGATATGATGACCTTTTCTAGGATAATGTGGATGATGATGTGGTAGATCAAGGAGCCGTAAGAGGAACAAGATTATAAGAGCCAAGAAGTCTCAGGGTAGCAGAATGATGGGACACGAAGATGATGCTTCTAGTGAAGATGAAGGTCTAGAAATTGAAGAAGATGGTGATGAAGGCCAGCTGAATTTCTAGAGTTTCAGGGCAAGGACATGCCCAATCCTTCATTCAAGGTAGGCATGATATTTGACTTAGTGGAAACTCTAAGAGTTTCAATTACTGAGTAAAAGTTTAAGAACAGAGTTCAAATCAAGCTTCCTAGAAATGGCAAGAGGAGAGTGAAGGTACACTGTGCTAAAGGATGCCCATGGAACTTGTATGCCTCATGTGACAAGAGAGTGAATGTTTTTTTGGTGAAGACTTATGTTGGATCACACAATTGCCAAAAATAGTGGGTCATGAAGAGGTACACTGCATCTTGGTTAGCTGATAAGTACTTGGACACCTTTAGAGCAGATGATAAATTGACTCTGGCAAACTTTGCATGAACTATCTAGAGGGAATGGAGCTGACCCCTTTAAGGAGCAAATTGGCAAGAGCCAGGAGGATAGCAATGAAGAAGATCTAGGGTGATGAAGCTACTCATTACAACAAGTGTGGGACTATGGGAATGAAGTGAGGAGAAGCAATCCAAGCATTACCTGCTTCCTAAATTTGAAGAACAGGCACTTCTCCCGCTGTTACATGTCCCTAGATGCATGCAAAAGGGGCTCTGTTGGTGTTTCATAAACCGGGCTAGTAAACTTATATGATTGCCATGCTGCACCAGGAAGTCGATGGTAGCATCCAAAAGACACGAGGATTTATACTGGTTCAGGCCAGAGCCCTACGTCCAGTCTTAGAGATGATCGAGTTCGTGTTCCTTGCTTGAATGCTCTAAAGTTCTTACAATGGGGGTGCTAGAATGGTGGAAGAGCTAGAAAAACCTAAGCTAGGCAAGGGGCTATCCGAGGGGAAGCTCCAGGAGCCCTACTACTATGGTGAGTGAATGAAATGGTAGAGGATGATCCTTGAGGATGGAGCCTTGGCTGTCCTTATATAGAGTTTGGGGCCAGGGCTTGTACAAAGAGGAGGTTCTCCTGACCGAAGGGTCATGAGCCTGAGGGAGGTCCTAGCTAACTTGGCTTGGAAGCTATGCCATCTTGTGGGGTACATCTGGGCATGGATGTCGTCATGGTCTTGTGACCATGCCATGGCATGGCATGGTGTTATTGTGCCGGCCGTGGTGGCACTATAGGCATGACGGTAGTTCGCCAGCCATCCTGTGCGATGTGATCTCTGCCGTGGTCCTCGTCATCATCTCCTGGTTTCCTGAGTCATCGTACAGGAGTTGGTGGCCGCCCCCGGGTCATTGATCGCCTTGTTGTCTTAAGGAGTGGGAGGCCACAGTCCCTATCATTGGGGTCATGGTTCCCGCAAGCCTAGGTGGCCTCTAAGTCAAGGCCCTCGTCGTGGAACCCATCCCGTAGTGGGCAGGATCGTACTCTTATCTCATCGGGCTATACCTGGCCGGTGGTCACCGTGCCTGTCGTCACCGGTTTGGACGATATTGTCTTGTCTATTTAGCGTGGCATAGAAGCGACGTCCGATCGGACCGAGGTGACTACTGTCCCCTCGGTCCTTGCGGGGTTAGTGTGGCATGCTTGCTCTTGTCATAGGAGGCACGCTTGCCGACCCTCGACCTCTCCCCATTTCATCCAGGGGTCATGAGGGGGGAGAGGTCGTGCGCCTTTCCAGCATCGCGTGGCTAAGGCAGGAGGGAGTGGTTGTGGCTAACCCTGGCCTTATCATCCGGCCTAGTTTGTTAGGCTTATCTGGGCCTCAATCGATTGGGTTTCCACTAGTTGATGTGTTGTGGGCCGTGTGGCCTTCTTACTAATCAGTGCCTTAAGACACCCGGGATTGTAACCCCGACAGTAGCCCCGAGCATTTTTATGATCATGGAGTGATCATGAAAGCGCTGAGATGCATGTGCATTGAGCGCGGGTTCGTAGTCATGGCTTATTCGAGTTTCCTCGCTTGATCCCTTGCGAGTAGGTGCATTCGATGCGGTAGGTGGTCGTTGTGCTTTGCTCTATTAGGATGCCCCGATGATGTGGTATGTGACTGCTGAGCCTTGCTGTGTCAGTGTGCCGTGTATTGGGGCCTGAGACCTAGCAGGACCGAGTAGTCTTGTCGATGTCGTATTGGTCGTACCTTTGTGAGAGTTTCAATTTTCCCGATCTCACGCGGGCATCTGATGTAGGCGGTCACCTCCCGTGGTTCACCTCGCGGTGTGAGAGTCTTAGGCTATTCAGTCTGCCCTTGGGCTTATAAATATGAGCTTCCTCCCTTCCTTCCTGCTGGGAGTTCGTGATGACAGGAGGGTTAGTACATGTTTGGGAGGAATGGCTAAGGATAGAATCTGTGTAGCTGCTTAATGTTCTAGGAGTTGGTGTCGATCTCGTTGGCATCATTCATGAGCTGGTAGGATCCCAGGTGGATGGCTTCAGCGATGATGTAGGGCCCTTCCTAGGGTGGCGTCAGCTTGTGCACGTCCTTGGTGGTTTGGATTCGCCATAGGACGAGGTCGCCAACCTAGAATGCTCACTGTTGTGGTACCTCCATAGTGCTTGCTGGTACTTTGTGGAGTGGAGGAGTGCTGTCTCGCAGGCCTCGTCTAGTTGGTCGAGCGTGTCTTGTCGATCTTTCTCCACTTTGGCTTCGTCATATGCCAGGACTTGCGGTGCTCCATAGTCTAGGTCGATCAATAGGACAGCCTCAGCATCGTACACCATGAAGAACGATGTGAAGCTAGTGGACCAGTTCAGAGTCACCCTCAAGCCCTAGAGCATGGTCGATACCTGCCTCGCCCACCGCCCCATAAATTTGTCGAGCTTGTTGAAGATGCAGGATTTAAGGGCCTGAAGGATCATGGAATTCGCACACTCCACTTGGCCATTAGTTTGTGGGTGAGCGATAGAGGCCTAGTTGACTCAAATGTCATAGTCATCATAGAATCGAAGGAATTTCTTCTCAGTGAAGAGCATGCCATTGTCGATGATTATGGAGTTTGGGACTCCAAATCTGTATATGATATTGAGGAAGAATTCCACCGCATCTTTAGATCTTACTCTTGTTATAGGTTTAGTCTTAATCCACTTGGTGAACTTGGCGATCATCACTAGAAGGTGGGTGTAGCCCTCGGGTGGTTTCCTGAATGGCCCGAGCAGGTCGAGCCCCTAGGTCACCAAGGGCCACGTTAACAAGATGATTTGTAGCTCTTTGTGTGGGTAAGTGTGTCTACCGCACATAGAACTGACATCCCTCGCAATCGCAGCTTCGTATGATTTGTTGTGCATTCGCTACTGCTATGAGCCAGTAAAAGACTTATCGAAAGACCTTCCCAACTAGCACTCTGGGCGTTGCGAGATGTCCATAGATTCTTGCGTGCACCTCCTGCAGGAGTCATTGCCCTTCTTCTCGTGAGTTGCATCTCTAGAGAATTACTGAGGTGCCACGCTTGTAGAGGATGTTTCTGATGATCATGTAGATTTGTAGCTTCTTGCTAGACGCCATGCCTTCATTGGGTCACCAAGCAAATTCCCCCACGTTAGATATTCTATGAAGGGTGCGATCCAGTCTGACCTGGTGTCCATCACTGCTTGGTCGATTGCCATTAGATCAGGAGGGCTCACGGCCTCCGGGTTGTAGTGATGTTCGACCGGCAGGGCAGGTTTCGCTTTGCCGGTCGTGCCCGTCATTTGGTCTTGTAGCCAATGGGCTCGCACGGACAGTTCGTGCGCATCATTGACGAACACTCCTGGTGGGGCTGGTCCCTGACTTAATGTGAGCTTAGCCAGGGAATCGGTGGCTAGATTGTCTTGCCTGAGGATGTGGTGGAGTTCTAGCCCATCGAATCTTTCTTTGAGCTTTGGACCTCATCGCAGTAAACCGTCATCTTGCTATCGCAACATGATGCTTCTGTCATGACCTGGCTGATGACTAGCTCTGAGTCCCCTCTAATGAAGAGGCGACGGGCGCCAAGCTCGGAGGCAATTCTGAGGCCATCGATGAGGGCTTTGTATTCTGTGATGTTGTTGGTAGCCTAGAAGTGAAGTCGGATGGCGTACTCCATGTGCTCTCCTATGAGAGAGATTAGGATGACCTTGGCCCTCGTGCCCACAGCCATGAGCGATCCGTCAAAATACAACGTCTAGTATTCCTGGCAGGTCAGAGGTGGGGGTGTATGAACTTTGGTCCATTCAGCGATGAAGTCCGTGAGGACTTGTGATTTGATCGCTATTCTTGGGATGTACGTGATGTGGCAACCCATGAGCTTTGTTGCCCATTTGGCCATGCGATTGGAGGCATCATGGTTCTGGACCATGTTGCCAAGTGGGGTGGATGCCACGACCACGATGGGGTGCACCTCAAAGTAGTGCAACAGCTTTCGTTTGGTGATGGGGATGGCATAGATAAGCTTCTAGATTTGTGGGTAATGCACCTTAGTGTCCGAGAGAACCTCGCTGATGAAGTATACTAGCCTCTGGATCTTGGGGGAGTGCCCGCGCTGTTCTCGCTCGACGACAAGTGCAGTGCTGACCACCAGAGTGGTCATGGCAATGTAGAGGAGGAGCGGTTCTCCCTTCTTGGGTGATACCAATGTGGGGGTTGTTGCTAGGAACGCATTGAGCTTCTCAAAGGCCTCCTGCGCTCTAGCTATCCAGGTAAATTGATCAGCCTTTTTCAAGAGCTTGTATAGTGGCATGCCACTCTCCCCTAGCCGTGAGATGAAGCGGCTAAGGGAGTGAAAGGTCTTGATGGCTAGAGGGGGGGTGAATAGCCTTTTAAAAATTTCTACAAAGACAAGCTAAACAAGTTTATCAATACAACAAATAGCGAGATGCGAGTTTTGCTTAGCCTACGGGGTGTTTGCAAGCCACCTATTCAATTCACAATTCTAGTATTAGCACTCAACCGCATAAGTTAAACCGAGAAGGTAACTATAACTACAACTAGCAAGCTACACAAAAGAGCTACTCTAGCAAAGCAAACTAGCTAGCAAAGATAACTAAGAAAGTAATGCGGAGTTAAGTTAGGAGGGTTTCACCGAGGGGCGAAGTATTGAGCCAACCAATATGATCAACAATGAATACCAAAACAACCGAACACCGGGATCAATCAATCACAATATGAAAGTGATGACACGAAGATTTATCCCGAGGTTCATGTGCTTGCCGGCACGCTAGTCCCCGTTGTGTCCCTCTTCACCACGTGGTTCGGTAGCTAATCGGTCTCACACCGAGCCTTTCAAAAGGCGCCACAAGAACCTACCAAATGGCAAAAGGTTGCAATGACACGAGCAATTTACTAATGTTGCCTTTTGGCACTTCGCCGAGGTAGACACAAACCCCTCACAATCACCGGAGGTGGCCAAGAACAATCACCAACTCTTGCCAACGCCTCCAAGCTGCTTCAAGCCGTCTAGGTGGCGGCAACCACCAAGAGAAACAAGAATCCCGCAGCAAATCAACCACCAAGTGCCAACTAGATGCAATCTCACAATGCAAATGCACTTGGATCACTCAATCTCACTTCGAATATACAAACAAGCAAGAGAGATGAGTGGGAGGGGAGTTGCTTAGCTCAAAGTGCTCACAAGTATGTCAAAAGTCCAAGAGTAAGAGCCTTGAGCCGGCCAACGAGTATTTATAGACGTACCCCTTCGAATATAGCCGTTAGGAACGAGATCCAGCTGAAATCGCGCTGACCGGACGCGCTGGTCCGACTGACCGGACGCGCCGGTCGAGTAACGGCTAGTTTCGCGAAGCACTGACCGGACGCGCCGGTCGCAACGACCGGACGCGCTGGTCACGATCGGACGCGCCGGTCCCGTGACTGACCGGACGTGCTGGTCAACCCTGAGTCGCGCAAAACGAACTAGCGACCGGACGCGCTGAAGAACTGACCGGACGCCACAGTGCCCGCGTCCGGTCGGAGTCCAGTAAGCTCCCTGGACGACCGGACGCGTCCGGTCGACCATGACCGGACGCACCGCGCGTCCGATCAGACAACCGAGAAACGCGCAAAAGCTGAACACTGACCGGACGCGTCCGGTCAAACAGTGACCGCGTCCGGTCCAGCGTCCGGTCACCTCTGTGACCTCCGTTCGCTTCCGTTCGATTTCCGACTTTCGGCGTAGTGGAAAATAGGCATTTCATTTCCCCGAAATCGCCTGAATCCCGCGCTCGCACGCTCGGCAAGAGGGAGAGAGGACCCCAAACCCTCTCTACCGCTTAAACTCCAACGCCATCGCAAATGTGCTAACACCACCAAGTGACCATTACCATGTGCATGTGTGTTAGCATTTTCACAATCATTTTTCGAGGCGTTATTAGTGTTATCCAAATGCATATGACATGAAATGCACACCTAGAGGCACTTAGGAGTTCAATAGCCGCGTCATTCCCCTCTTTATAGTACGGCTATCTATCCTATAATGTAACCACACCCACTAGGTGTCTTGGTTACTAAAACACGACCCTTAAGCATATACCTTTGCCTTGATCATGTAGGGTTGCGTCGAAATCCAAGTGTGGCCATCATGATCACCATGTCCATCTTGCCACCAACCTTGGAATGTACTAATCCTCATATGCTACACACAACTTAGGCATAGGATTAGTACTTAGGCATTGTCACTAATTACCAACACCAAACATAGGACTTTCAATCTCCCCCTTGTTGGTAATTGGTGACAACCCTTTCACAAAGATATTATGATAAAATTTTGATTGAACCCATGTCACATTGTCCAAGTATATTACCATGTGTAAGAATTATGGACAAGTGATCATGAATTCAAATTGATAGCAATGGCTCCCCCTACATGTATGCTATATGTTTGGATTTTGGAAGCATACATGTTAGATAGGAAAGATTAGGAGCATTGACTACCAATAGGTGCTAAGTGTTTTAGATTATAGACCTTTGAAGCGTGATACCATCGGAGTAGCGATAAACACCATCTTAGCACCTTGTGTAGTTAGATATCACTTGAAAAAGCACAAACAAAACTAGAAACCTCGTGAGATCAACATTATAAGCAAGGCTCTAGTACCACTTTGAAAAACATGAAGCAAGAAAAATCTAACTACTTCCTATTCATGCTAGTACCTCAATACATCATTCAAATTATACTAGCAAGTCACCACACAAGCAAAGTATTGGAGAAAAAGAAATGCATAACTATGCATCATACATATGAAGTGCACATGGAAATGCAACATTCATGTTTAAGAGCTTGCTCCCCCTACTTGTGTGCTCGAAATTTTAGTTGATCCCCTTCTTTTATCAAATTCTCTTCTTTTTAGAATCTATCTTTGTGAACAATTTTTCTCCCCCTTTGTGCTTCTCCCTCTTTGAGTTCTATCTTTGTGAATAATATTTTCTCCCCCTTTGGCACCAATGACCACAAGGGACTAACTTTAGATAGATTATCATGTTGACTTATGGGGTGAGGATCAAGCTTGTGATTCAACCTAGATTGCTTGCATAAATAAAATGCTTCGGTTTGATCCAAGGGCAAGCTTCTTCACACCTCACTAGAAGGGTTATCATGCACCATGTTGAAGCAAATATTTAGACAAGTGATCTAGATTAAACACTTAGGATCACAAGCTACTTAAACAAGTTATATGCTACCACTAGATCATACAAGACAAGGAAACAATAGTGGCACCATATAGACTTCAAATTCATTTGATTTTCATGAAAGAGCCTAGAACATGTAAATTATGACTAGATGCACTAAACAAGTCCTTAGCATAGAATGTATGACATGTCAACCAATTATACCTTGGGGCTCGAAGGAGAGGCATGTCATATATGGGGTGCATCAACTCATGTTGGAGAAGTCAAGTATGTTCAACTCATTCTTTAGCTTGTGAAATCTCTTCTCATCAAGTGGCTTGGTGAATAGATCGGCTAGTTGATCTTCGGTGCCCACACTCTCAATAGCAATGTCACCCTTTTGTTGATGATCTCTAATAAAATGATGACGAACATCAATATGCTTTGTTCTTTGATGTTGAACCGGATTGTTGGTTAGCTTCACGGCACTTTCATTGTCACATAGCAATGGCACATTCTTAAAGTTGATTCCAAAATCCTTCAATGTTGCCTTCATCCACAAGATTTGTGCACAACAACTACCCGCGGCAATGTATTCGGCTTCGGCGGTAGATAGTGCAATACTATTTTGCTTCTTGGATGACCATGAGACAAGTGATCTTCCCAACAATTGACAAGTTCCAGAGGTGCTCTTTCTCTCAACTTTGTCACCAGCATAGTCGGAATCCGAATATCCTACTAGCTCAAAGCTTGCACCTTTGGGATACCATAATCCAACATCTTGTGTATGCTTTAAGTACCTCAAAATTCTCTTTGTTGCCTTCAAATGACTTTCTCTTGGTGAGGCTTGAAATCTTGCACACATGCATACACTAAACATCACATCGGGCCTTGATGCCATCACATAGAGTAGGCTACCAATCATTGATCTATATAGCTTTTGATCCACCATGTTGTCATTCTTGTCACTATCCAAGCTTCCACTAGTGCCCATTGGGGTTGTAATGCCCTTTACATCTTCCATGCCAAACTTCTTGAGCATATCTTTGATGTACTTGGTTTGACTCACAAATGTTCCTTCCTTCATTTGTTTGATTTGAAGTCCAAGAAAGAAACTAAGTTCACCGATCATTGACATTTCAAATTCCTTTGCCATCATTTTCCCAAACTCATCACAATAATCTTGATTGGTTGAACCGAAGATGATATCATCAACATATATTTGCAACACAAACAAGTCTTTCCCAATCTTCTTGGTAAAGAGAGTAGTATCCACTTTGCCCATGACAAATCCTTTGGATAGCAAGAAGTCCCTCAATCTTTCATACCATGCTCTAGGTGCTTGCTTCAATCCATACAAGGCTTTTCTCAATTTGTAGACATGATTAGGTTTCTTGTCATCTTCAAAACCGGGAGGTTGCTCCACATACACCTCTTCTTGAATGTACCCATTGAGAAATGCACTTTTCACATCCATTTGATATAGCTTGATATTGTGAGCACAAGCATAGGCAAGTAAGATCCTAATTGCTTCCAATCTTGCAACCGGGGCATATGTTTCACCAAAGTCAAGACCCTCTATTTGTGTGTAACCTTGAGCAACTAGTCTTGCTTTGTTTCTTACTACTATTCCATCTTGATCTTGCTTGTTGCGAAAGACCCATCTTGTTCCAATGACATTATGATCCTTAGGCCTCTCAACTAGTTCCCATACTTCATTTCTCTTGAAGTTGTTGAGCTCTTCATGCATTGCATTTACCCAATCCGGATCTCTCAATGCTTTATCAATGTCCTTGGGTTCTTCTATTGACACAAAAGAAGAGTGAGCACAAAATGATGCCAATCTTGATCTAGTTTGAACTCCCCTTTGTATGTCACCAATGATGGAATCCAATGGATGATCTCTTGCAATGTTAGTTGGTTGAAGGGCTTGGACTTGATTGCTTGGATGTTGATGTTGATCATGAGTCGGAGATGATGAACTAGCCACTTGTTGATCTTGTTGCGCTTGAGATGATGTACTAGCTTGATTTTGCATTAGAGAACCACTAGCTTGTGTAATTGGATTTTGGAGCACTTGATCTTTGTTGTCATCCACATCAATCACTTGCTTTGGCCTAATATCACCAATATCCATTTCTTTCATAGCATTGGTCAATTGAGTTCTTCTCACATCATCCAAGTTATTTTCCTCATCTTGAGAGCCATTTGTTTCATCAAACTCAACATCATGAACTTCCTCAAGTAAACCACTAGCCAAATTCCAAACTCTATAAGCTTTGCTAGTAGTGGAGTAACCAAGTAAGAATCCTTCATCACATTTCTTCTCAAACTTGCTCAATCTAGTGCCCTTCTTCAAGATGTAGCATTTGCAACCAAATACCCGAAAGTATGCAATGTTCGGCTTTCTTCCATTTAAGATCTCATATGGTGTCTTCTCTAGAAACTTGTGGCAATAGAGGCGGTTGCTATAGAAGCAAGCCGTGTTGATTGCTTCGGCCCAAAATGAATGACTCACATTATACTCATTTAACATTGATCTTGCCATATCAATCAAAGTTCTATTCTTTCTCTCAACTAGGCCATTAGATTGAGGTGTATACTTGGCCGAGAATTGATGCTTGATTCCAAGCTCCTCACATAGCTCATCAACTCTTGTGTTTCTAAACTCACTTCCATTGTCACTTCTCACTTTCTTGATTGTGGTCTCAAACTCATTTTGTACTCTCTTGATGAACTTCTTGAATATGTCAAATACATCACTCTTGTCCCCAAGAAAGAATACCCATGTGTATCTAGTGAAATCATCCACAATCACAAAGCCATACTTGTTGCCACCAATGCTTATATATGTAGTTGGCCCAAATAAATCCATGTGCAACAACTCAAATGCTTTGGAAGTACTCATAATGCTTTTCAACGGATGAGTGTTGCCTACTTGCTTTCCAGCTTGACATGCACTACATAGCTTATCTTTCTCAAATGTGACATCCTTCAAGCCTCTAACTAAGTCATGCTTCACTAACTTGTTCAATTGCTTCATGCCAACATGACCAAGTCTTCTATGCCATAACCAACCCATACTTGATTTGGTGAGCAAGCATGTTGAGAGTTGAGTGTCACTAGCATTGAAATCAACCAAGTATAGATTCTCATATCTAAAACCCTTGAAGATCAAGTTGGAGCCATCAACACTAACTATCTCCACATCATCAACACCAAATATGCACTTGAAACCTAGATCACACAATTGAGCAACGGAGAGAAGATTGAAGTTCAACTTTTCAACTAGGAGCACATTGGAAATGCTATGATCATTTGAGATTGCAATCCTTCCAAGAGCCTTCACATCACCCTTGCTATTGTCACCAAATGTGATACTATCAATGCCACTATCATTTGATTTGAGAGAGTTGAACATTCTTGAATCACCGGTCATATGTTGAGAGCACCCACTATCAAGCACCCAATGCCTTCCTCCGGCCTTGTAATTTATCTACAAAACAATTTAATGTCTTTTAGGTACCCATACTTGCTTGGGTCCTTGGAGATTAGTAACTAAGCTCTTTGGTACCTAAATGGCCTTCTTCTTTGGACCCACAATTGGTGTACCAATAAACCTAGCATGCACACCTTTCTCTCCCTTGGTAAGCACATAACAAGAATTAAAAGGAATATAATCCATTTTAGCATGAAACTTGTTGTTCTTGTTCATTTTATTACAATTAATCTCTAGATGCCCAACTTGCTTGCATCTATTGCAATAACGACCATTGCTCTTCACAAAGCGAGACTTTGGAGTAGCAAAGGCCGCCTTGCCTTTCTTGGGAGTATAGCCCAAACCCTCTTTGTTAAGAGAGAACCTTTGGCTACCCAAGCATTTTAGCAAGCGGGCATCCCCACCATAGGCATTACCTAGTGCGCGGGTGAGATCATCCACCTCTCTCTTGAGAGTCTCATTCTCAACCACAAGTGATGAATCACTAGTAGTAGAGGTAGAGTTGGTTGTGGTGGATGATGATGAGCTACATGAAGCATTAGTAGGACCAACAAATAAAGAATCATCAATAATATCACATGTTAGTCCAATATCACAAGTGACAATCACTTGCTCCTCCTTAGCTTCCTTCATGAGCTTCTCCAACTTGAGGTCCTTCTCCTTGATGAGCTCAAGTAGAGAGGAGTGGGCTTCCTTAAGCCTAGTGTGAGCAACTTCAAGGTCCTCGTGGTCTTCCTGTAGACACTCACGAGAGGCCTCTAGCTCATCAAAGGATTTCCTAAGAGCTTTGAGCTCTTGTTCAATTCCTTTGCACTCCTTACTCTTTTTTAGAGCAACAAGCTCCTCCATCAAGGCATCATTTTCATTGCTCTTGGCAATGAGCTCTTGCTCTAAGATTTTGCACTTCTTGGTTGTCCTCTTATAGCCCTTGCTCATTTGATCTATTATGCCTAATAGATCATCCTTGGAGTAGTCCTCATCCTCCTCATCATCACTCCTACAACCATCACTAGCACAAGAATCATCATCACTATCATCATATTTTACCTTGGTAGGCTTGGCCATAAGGCATGTCGATGTAGTGTCGAAGATGGATGGCTTGTTGGAGAGGGCGATGCTTGCAATGGCTCGCCGAGTGGTCCTCTCATCATCACTAGAGCTATCGTCATCACTATCGGAGTTATCACTATCCCAAGTGACCACATAGCCACCACCCTTCTTCTTCTTGTTTATAGTGAAGCTCTTCTTTTCTTTCTTCTCCTTCTTATCCTTCTTGTTCTTCTTCAACTTCAACTCTCCATCATGATATCTTTTGTCTTCATAGGGACACTTTGCCACTACATGATCGGGGCTATTGCAATTGTAGCAAAGCATCTCCTTTGCCTTCATGAAGTCCCTTCTCTTTCTTGCACCATATCCTTTCTTCTTCATGAACCTCCCCATCTTGTGCACTAGGAGGGCCATGGTCTCATCATCGAATGGATCATCATCATCGCTCTCCACCTTGCTCTTGCCCTTAGAGGATGAAGCCTTGAATGCAATGGGCTTCTCTTGCTTGACCTTGATCTCCTTCTTCTCATCTTCATCTTCATCATCATCATATTGAGCATCGGTCATGACATCTCCAAGCACTTGGTTTGGAGTCACCTTATCCAAACCCTCTCTTTGGATCATCTTCCTCAAGATAGCAAACTTCTTAGGTAAGTTCATCAAGAACTTATGTGAGAAGTCCTTGTCCTTGACATCTTCTCCTAGGCTCTTGAGATCATTGACAATAACTTGTAGCCTATAGAACATCTCCGGTATGGACTCATCATCCTTCATCTTGAAGCTTGCAAACTTATCCTTGAGCATATAGAGCTTGGCACTCTTTACCATTGAAGTGCCCTCATCTGTTTCCTCTAATCTTGTCCACACTTCACTTGCCATCTCAAGATCCTTGATTTGCTCAAAGACCTTTGCATCAATCCCATTGTAGAGAGTGTTGAGAGCCATAGTGTTGCATTGGTTGTTGATACGGTCATTGTTGGTGAGGTTGTCGGGATCAATGATAGCATAATCATGATGTGTCACCTCCCAAACCTTCTCATTGATAGAGCCAAGATATTGCTTCATCTTTCTTTTCCAATGATCAAAAGATGAGACACCATCAAAGAATGGAGGCTTGCCCCCGACATGGTTGAACACAACTTGAGCCATCTTACACCGAGGTTGTTAAGCCTTACAAACAGTGACCACAGCTCTGATACCACTTGAAAGGTCTTGATGGCTAGAGGGGGGGTGAATAGCCTTTTAAAAATTTCTACAAAGACAAGCTAAACAAGTTTATCAATACAACAAATAGCGAGATGCGAGTTTTGCTTAGCCTACGGGGTGTTTGCAAGCCACCTATTCAATTCACAATTCTAGTATTAGCACTCAACCGCACAAGTTAAACCGAGAAGGTAACTATAACTACAACTAGCAAGCTACACAAAAGAGCTACTCTAGCAAAGCAAACTAGCTAGCAAAGATAACTAAGAAAGTAATGTGGAGTTAAGTTAGGAGGGTTTCACCGAGGGGCGAAGTATTGAGCCAACCAATATGATCAACAATGAATACCAAAACAACCGAACACCGGGATCAATCAATCACAATATGAAAGTGATGACACGAAGATTTATCCCGAGGTTCACGTGCTTGCCGGCACGCTAGTCCCCGTTGTGTCCCTCTTCACCACGTGGTTCGGTAGCTAATCGGTCTCACACCGAGCCTTTCAAAAGGCGCCACAAGAACCTACCAAATGGCAAAAGGTTGCAATGACACGAGCAATTTACTAATGTTGCCTTTTGGCACTTCGCCGAGGTAGACACAAACCCCTCACAATCACCGGAGGTGGCCAAGAACAATCACCAACTCTTGCCAACGCCTCCAAGCTGCTCCAAGCCGTCTAGGTGGCGGCAACCACCAAGAGAAACAAGAATCCCGCAGCAAATCAACCACCAAGTGCCAACTAGATGCAATCTCACAATGCAAATGCACTTGGATCACTCAATCTCACTTCGAATATGCAAACAAGCAAGAGAGATGAGTGGGAGGGGAGTTGCTTAGCTCAAAGTGCTCACAAGTATGTCAAAAGTCCAAGAGTAAGAGCCTTGAGCCGGCCAACGAGTATTTATAGACGTACCCCTTCGAATATAGCCGTTAGGAACGAGATCCAGCTGAAATCGCGCTGACCGGACGCGCTGGTCCGACTGACCGGACGCGCCGGTCGAGTAACGGCTAGTTTCACGAAGCACTGACCGGACGCGCCGGTCGCAACGACCGGACGCGCTGGTCACGATCGGACGCGCCGGTCCCGTGACTGACCGGACGTGCTGGTCAACCCTGAGTCGCGCAAAACGAACTAGCGACCGGACGCGCTGAAGAACTGACCGGACGCCACAGTGCCCGCGTCCGGTCGGAGTCCAGTAAGCTCCCTGGACGACCGGACGCGTCCGGTCGACCATGACCGGACGCACCGCGCGTCCGATCAGACAACCGAGAAACGCGCAAAAGCTGAACACTGACCGGACGCGTCCGGTCAAACAGTGACCGCGTCCGGTCCAGCGTCCGGTCACCTCTGTGACCTCCGTTCGCTTCCGTTCGATTTCCGACTTTCGGCGTAGTGGAAAATAGGCATTTCATTTCCCCGAAATCGCCTGAATCCCGCGCTCGCACGCTCGGCAAGAGGGAGAGAGGACCCCAAACCCTCTCTACCGCTTAAACTCCAACGCCATCGCAAATGTGCTAACACCACCAAGTGACCATTACCATGTGCATGTGTGTTAGCATTTTCACAATCATTTTTCGAGGCGTTATTAGTGTTATCCAAATGCATATGACATGAAATGCACACCTAGAGGCACTTAGGAGTTCAATAGCCGCGTCATTCCCCTCTTTATAGTACGGCTATCTATCCTATAATGTAACCACACCCACTAGGTGTCTTGGTTACTAAAACACGACCCTTAAGCATATACCTTTGCCTTGATCATGTAGGGTTGCGTCGAAATCCAAGTGTGGCCATCATGATCACCATGTCCATCTTGCCACCAACCTTGGAATGTACTAATCCTCATATGCTACACACAACTTAGGCATAGGATTAGTACTTGGGCATTGTCACTAATTACCAACACCAAACATAGGACTTTCAAGGAGGCCAAGCATCCATGAGCTTTTGGACTCCTTTTAGGTTCGTGATGGGGCCTGATTCTCGATCACTGTAATTTTATTTGGGTTGGCTTTGATGCTCTGCTCAGAAACGATGAACCCGAGGAGCTTTCCCTTGGGGACCCCGAATACACACTTTTTGAGGTTGAACTGATCCTGATTTCTCTAAGACAAGTTAAGGTGGCCTCCAAGTTGCTGACCAGATAGTCAGCTTTCCTAGACTTTATGATGATGTCGTCGATGTAGACCTCCATGATGTCCCCGATGAGCTCGCTGAGGCATCGGTTCATGCACCTTTGGTAGGTGGCTCCCGTGTTCTTGAGTCCAAAGGGCATGGTGATGTAGCAGTAGGCGTCGAATGGCGCGATGAAGGAGAGTGCGAGCTGGTCGGCCTCCTTCATCGTGATTTTATGATATCCTGAGTAAGCGTCTAGGAAGCATAGGGTTTCACAACCCGTGGTCGAGTCGATGACCTGATCGATTCATGGTAGCGGGTAGGGTACCTTTGGACATGCCTTGTTTAAGTTGGTGTAGTCATGCACATCCTCCAGGTCCTATTCTTCTTCCAGACCAGGACCAGGTTAGCAATCCATTCAGGGTGGAAGACTTCCTTGATGAATCCCGCCGCTAGGAGCCTAGTGATTTCTTCTCTAATGGCCTTCCACCTTTCATCGTCGAAGCGGCAGAGGAGTTATTTGATCGGTTTGGATCCGGGTAAGATATCGAGGCTGCGCTCGGTGACCTGCCTCGGGATTTCGGGCATGTTAGAAGGTTTCCATGCGAAGATGTCCCAATTTTAAAGCAGGAAGTCGATGAGCTCATACTCTTCTTGGTCGAAAAGGCCGCAACCAATTCGAACAGTTTTGCTGGTGTCTTCAGGGTTGATTTGCACAAACTTGGTGTCCTCTGTGGGCTTGAAGGCTCCTGTAGACTCCTTCCTCGTGTTGGATTCGGGTGTGACCTCAGTCATGGTAGCCTAGATAGTTCATAGCTCTGAGACTCGACTCATGGCCGCTGCGATGTTAAGGTTTTCCTCCTCACAGGAGTGCGCCTGGTGCAGATCGCTGCTTTTCGTGATGACCCTTGAGGGCCTGGGAGCTTAAGCTTGAGGTAAGCGTAATTAGGAATAGCCATGAATTTTGCGTAGCATGGTCGGCCTAAAATGGCTTGATAAGCGCTAGGGAGGTTGATTACCTCAAAGTCGAGGGGTTTCGTATAGAAGTTCATGCACCCCTCAAATGTAATGGATAGGGTAACCTACCCGAGAGGAGAAGCTCGTGCTCCGGGTATGACCCCATAGATGGGGGCGCTTGTTGGCCGTATCGCCGCCCTAGAGAGGCCCATAGCATCGTACGTCCGTAAGTATAGGACATTGAGTCCGCTCTCCCCATCCATCAACACTTTGGTGAGACGCGTTTCTCCAACTATTGCGCTGGCGACGAGGGGAAACCGCCCCGGCGGCTGAATGTGGTTGGCGTGATTGGACCTATTGAAGGTGATCGCTGCTTTTGACCATTTTAGATAAGCTGAGGTGGCTCTGGCTTGGGTTGCCATCATGTTGACCTCCCTCTCTGCTGGAGCCTTCCCTCACTTTGTCTTGTCAGCGAATGGCTCACCGATAAATAGTATCAGTTGTCTTGTTGTGGTAGGCTTCCGAGCGTAGCTACTGCAAGCTGTTCCATGGGCCAACTTGACGAGAGCCAGGGAGTCCTGGCCTCCAGATCATAGAATCTGGTCATGGTCTCCAGCGTAGGAGGGTGGTGATCTTCCCATCGCGAAGAGCTCTTGGATGTGGCCACTATGGGATATTCCGTGAGCTTGCTCGCTAATGATGATGAGAGAGGGCGCTGGCCCTTCTATGTGGATGGACTCTAGGATGCAGCCCCTGAGGGTAGTTCCGAGAGTCTGTCCACCAAGGACTGTGGAACCCAGATCTCCATGGCAGAGGTCCGAGCTGTGGCTGAAGGCGGACATGGCCTCTGGTCCTTCAATGACGATGAACTCGTAGTTTTCATGGACGATGTGGCCACCGTGGGCCATTCCGTGAGCGAGTCCGCCGACGGTGCGAGGAGCCATCGCTTCCTTGTCAACAATTGAGAGTGCGCGACTGTCCCCTACCTGGCGTGCCAACTATCGGTGTTTCATAAACCAAAGGGTCGTGAGCCTGAGGGAGGTCATAGCTAACTTGGCTTACAACCTACGCCATCTTGTGGGGTACGTCCGGGCGTGGATGTCATCATGGTCTTGTGGCCACACCGTGGACGGCATGGCATGGTGTTACTGTGCCGGCCGTGGCAGCACTATAGGCACGATGGTAGTTCGCTAGCCGTCCTGTGCGATGTGATCTCTGCCATGGTCCTCGTCATCGTCTCCTAGTTTCCTAGGGCGTCGTACAGGAGTTGGTGGCCGCCCCTGGGTCGTTGATCGCCTTGTTGTCTTGAGGAGTGGGGGGGCACGGTCCCTATTGTTGGGGTCATGGTTCCCGCCAGCCTAGGCGGCCTCTAAGTCAAGGCCCTCGTCGTGGATCCCATCCCGTAGTGGGCAGGATCGTACTCTTGTCTCGTCAGGCCATACCTGGCCGGTGGTCATCATACTTGTCATCACCGTTTTGGGCGATATTGTCTTGTCTATGTGGCATGGCACAAAAGCGGCATCTAACCGGACCGAGGTGACTGTTGTCCCCTCGGTCCATGCGGGGTCAGTGCGGCGTGCTTGTCCTTGTCATAGGAGGCACGCTTGCTAGCGCTCGAACTCTCCCCGTTTCATCTAGGGGTCATGACGGGGGAGAGGTCGTGCGCCTTTCTAGCGCCGTGCGGCTAAAGCGGGAGGGCAAGGTCGTGGCTGACCCTGTCCTTATCGTCCGGCCTGGTTTGCTAGGCTTATCAAGGCCTCAGTCGTTCGGGCTTTCGCTAGCTGATGTGTTGTGGGCAACGTGGCCTTCTAACTAATTGGTGCCTTGAGACACCCCGGGGTTATAACCCCGACAGGCTCCTGAATGCAGGCTCATATTGTTTTTTGTTGGTTTTCATATTAAGATAAAATTTGGTGGGATCATCCTTGCTGCAGTAGGAATAGATCCTAATGATTCCATATATCCTATTGCACTTGTTGTGGTGGAAGTCAAATCCAAAGCTAGCTAGAAGTGGTTTCTTTAGACATTGAAGAAGGATGACTTGGGCATTGTCAATACATATCCTTAGACTGTTATGATTGATAAACAAAAGGTGAGTTGTTTCATTCATTCATGATGTGTTCTTTGGTTTCAACTGCATGTTAATGTGTGCCCTTTTCTTTCTATTAGGGACTAATTCAAGCTGTTGCAGAAGTGCTCCCTGAACCTAAGCACAATTTCTAGGTAAGGCACTTACAAGCCAACTTCAGGGATGCAGGCTTCAGAGGGGAAATACTAAAGAAGCAACTTTGGACTTGTGCCAGATCCAATATAGTGGACAAGTGGAACCATCATGTGGACAACGCGTCTCCGGCTGCGCCAACACCTCCTCTCCGTCTGTCGCAAATGATCACCAACTCCCACCAATGGAGAAGTCAACGAGGTGGACAAAACAACAAAATAGGGGAGAAGGCTGGTGCACGCGGCGCGTGGGCCAAAAACCCCCCATCGGTTAGCGGTCCATGCTACATCAGCGTGCCGGCTCCACGATGGATGCCTCATGGCATGCCAAACGTCACCTAAGGGGTCGGGTTTAGATCCGTTTGGATGACTGGTGGGACCCAAACAAACTCTAGGGACCCAGAAATGCAAATTGGGACTTTGGAGACCTATCTGACACTTGAAGACAAGTTCAGGGACCTAAAGTGAAATTTACTCAAAATTAAAAATCAATTTCTTTCATGGTACACTAAGAGGAAGTAACAAACGAGGAGAGCAATAGGGAAGTTTAAAAATGGATGACGACCAACCGTCAGAAACAATTTCTCTGACAGTACATGACTGACAGAAAAATTAAAACCTGGCAACTTTATAAATCTACATTTGTCAACTCAACCAACAGGAAAATTAGACATCACCGATGATGAAATCATTTTTTTTCTAGAGCGACACCAGCAGATCAAAATGACAATTTTCCTACCGGTGTTGTCAACACCAAATATTCGTCTTTTTTCTGTCCGCCAAAACTTGATGTGATAATTATACAGATTTTACATACAATTCTAGAAGAATTGAGATTTAATACATCATAAGCAAATAGCATTCAAACATGATTCATGTGCTATTAATAATTAACATATATAAACAAATCATTAGTCTAGCATGACTCCAATACATTCAAAGATATCATAGTGTTTGCATCAATAACCACATACATTAGACACCCAAAGATTTAGCATCCATCTACCTAAAACATCAAGTTCTCCGAATGTTTAGCATCAACATGACAAGCGTAAGCATTTCAGCACCATCACTACTAGCTAAAATCAGTACCAACATAGGCCACGGTGCTTTCAAGGAAGCATCTGTGCAAAGGAGTTCAGCTCTAGTGTGAAACCTGAAATTTAACATGACCTTGCTTACATTGCACAATTCAAAGTATCATATGATTCAGACTGAATAGTTGATAGGTCAACCTATGCTGTCACCAACTATCTATGATGCTATCCTTTTGTATTAACTTCTATAAATGTTTTTCTGAATACTTCGGCAACTAAACAATATCAAATTGAAAAATTATCAACTACAGAAGTTTTCAATCTCACCGAGCACTGCAGCTTTGGTATAGAGCGTGTCTTCATCCAAGGTATTTTGAAAAAAATCCAAATTTTGAATGTTAAAAATATAAGAACTTATAAATATTGGGGTCCCTAAATAATCTCAAATATAAAGGTCATAAAATTTTAGATCTCACCGAGCTCTATAATTTTATATGAAATGTGTTCATCAGACTTCATATGAAAAGGTTATGAACTTATTTGAGCTACAAATCAATTTCTCCTATAGAAATTTACCCATTTTCAAGAGCAATTGGCATAATAATATTTCTAGAGGAGGTTGATTTACGTCAACCACTCCTGAAAGTGTGTATACGGTCAATTTATTACGTGAAAGAAAATCTATTTCAAGGGTGGCCTCAGAGCATGGGCCCAATTGGATATTTATAGGGTGGTTTCTAAATACAACCTCTCATCTAGAAAAACTTGTAGGCTCCCCAAAAAACCATTCATGTAGTAATGTTTTTTTCCTGAAATTGCACTTATGCATGCAAGTCACGGAAATAGGAATATGAAAATGAAAACATTTCTACACATTTGACCACTCTACTACATATTACCAAGTACAATGAGGTCAAAGCCACGTTCAGTTTACACTATCCTCCCTCACCGTCAAGATGTTAAATCTTGTTATCAGAGAACCTTATGTGTAGTAGCAGTGTATTACTTTTAAAATGATAGTCCTTATAAGGACTATGATTTTTTTTTGATGGAACAGGATATAAGGATTGTGAATTAAGATATGTCATAATGTTTCATTTAAATTCATGGACATCATATAAATGTTTAATTTAGGTTAGGGTAGTGTTAGTAGTTGCGGAAGTGGATAATTCATAAATATATAGATACAATTTATGACTAGTTAAACAATTTTTATATTAAGAGATGATGGTGATTTAGATGCAAAGTTGATGGGATATTGTAGTTTACTTTTAATAGCAACAAGTGGTAACTTAGAGTACGGAGGCAATATAACATTATATACTCACATTTTCATGAATGAGTACGTAGTACAAACATATAGATGAGCTTACAGTGCCGCAGCTCTAAAGAGAACGCGCACTAAATTCTATTCTAAATGCTAGATTCTCAGAGCAAAATATTCACACATCTATAGCAGGTACAAGCCCAGTGAAATTAAACCAAGCATATCAGGCCAGCTGATGCGTTAGCAGCTCCAGATCTCTTGCACGGCATCAGCCGGTTGTGCGAACCCCTCCATGAGAAGGGACAGCGCGATGGCCCTGTACGCCTGCTGCGTGAGGTGGATGCCATCCCAGCTCACACGGCGCGCCGGGTTCGTGCACACGCTCGTTCCTGGCGCGCCGCACATCATGTTCATGTTGAAGTTGTATGCGCCGCCCGCCCCGCAGCACGCCTGCAGAAGCGCACCCTGGTCGAAACCTGAAATGCATGCCATCGACGATCATTCATGAATCCGAACTATTTGAGTTCCTGAAGATTGGTTCATTTGCTGAGCTACGCAAGGTACGTGCCTAGGAGCGAAGCATGGTCGAGCAGGTGCATAAAGGCGCCGTAGTAGTCCGCGTACACAATGGTGACGTCGGTGTTGGCCTTCCTCAGGCCGTCGATGGCCGCCTGGAGCTGCTCGTTGTGGTGCTGGGCGAAGGCGTTGTAGCTCTTGAGGCAGCCCCGATCGTCGAGGTCGCCGGCGTCGGACACGGAGAAGATGGAGAGGTAGCTCGGGGAGCACCCGATCGGGAAGTTCCCCGGGATGATGATCTGGGTCGCTCCTAGCTCAATCACCTCCTGCAGGTTTGTCAATTGTGTCATCGACACATGCATAATTACACTAGATGTGGAGGTTGTCGATCAGGTGCAGTGATAACAACCGTTAGTCGTTATTCTTGAGACGGTGAGTCCGCTCAACTAACTTTGGTGTATTTGTTTTCGCAGACACCCCTGCTGGATTTGAAACAAGAAATGTCGCTTAACTGAACACTAACCCGTTACACCTACCGACCTACTCCGTACTAACAACCAAAGAAGAAAATCTGATAAAAAGAACTCCTGCAATCACCTAGACCTGAGACACTATTAAGAGTAATGATTTTTGCTATAAAAAAGGCAAATGTCATGACAGGTTTCTATCACCCTAATTTTGTTACACAATGTTTTTACTAAAAAAAGATACACATATGTAAATGTAACTCATGTGTAAAGCACCAGCAGTTTCACACTTTCACTGTAAATTATAGCTGTAATAATTAAAAAACAAAAAAACCATGCCTTGAGTTCCACAAATTAAATCCCAACACAATGGTACTCACCGGCCGTACGTAATAAAGCAGAACTTTCAATATAAATCTAAGCACTAAAATTCATGTGTTGGGACCCTTTAAAAAGCACTCGAAGCTAAATCTCACATGAGTATTTTTATTTTAAAGGGACTCCAACACATGAATTTCATGTCGATCTCAAATTTGTTTCAAGACTTGTGTTTACAATGCGGAGAGTATACATGGCAAGGATAATTCAAGTGTTTTCTAGCCTCCCAACACATGAGTTTTTGTTTACACCTTAATTAGTCACAACAAATTTGCATTTTAAAAGTAAAATTAGAGTACCAAAAATTAAGGTGCTAGAACCTTCCATATAACACCAGATTTTATTTTTGGATAAAGTTAGCTCCAATATGAACCATATATCTTAAAATTTTATGGCTGAAAAATCAGTACTGGAAGTACTGGACCAATATTTCCGTAGTGGTGAATCATCGGATTTTCATACGAGGCTGCAAATATTAGACGATGTCCGGTGTTGCAAATAAGAAGAGATGGAGTTGATTATTTTGCTGACACACCTTGGCGACGTCCATTATGGCGTTTATGACCTGTGGCACGTAGGCCTTCATGGCCTGGATCGACCTCGTGCCCTGTAAGAAGCCGTAGTTGTAGTCGTTCCCCCCAATCTCGCCGACCAAGAACAGCGCTCCGGCGAGCTTCTTGGTGCAATCTAATCAGGCTCAAATTTTGCATATATACATTATTTGCTATATATAGGAGCGAGGTCTGATATTTCCCATATCATATGGCAATTCAATTCAACAGAAGAATTTCCAAATTAAAACGTAGCTACCTTCTTGCGAGGAGCAGGTGGCGTTGAGGTGCGCCTTGAACCAGTCGAGCTGGGAGCTCAGCGGCACGCTCGCCGGCGGAGCCATAACGCCGCTCAGCAGCAAGACGGACCGGTCGAGCGCCGTGGCACCGGCCACCGCGAAGTTGACGCCGCTGGCGAAGTCGGCTCCCTTGTCCAGGTACGGGCTCACCAGAGACAGGTTCAGCGCCATCGCTGCGTTTACTCGGCGTTTGATCACCGCCATTTCTGGTGAAGTAGAGCAATGCACCGGTGACTGATGAAGTGATGAGGAGAAGGTACGTACCGAAGTAGTCGATGATGAGGAGGCCGTCAGAGCAGCGGCCGGTGGGTTTCCGGAGGGTCTGGCCGTACGGGTAGCTGCCGATGGAGGCGAAGAAGCCAACGGGGCCCTCGCGCAGGAGGTTGCCCGTGTCCGCGATGGAGTCACCGAAGCTGTAGATGGCGTCCACGGAGCACGCGGCCGCCGCCGGCTCCACGAGCCCTCGGAGCAGCAGTATTAGCATGCTCACCGAAAGGACCTTGTAGTACAAGAGCCCTCCGCCATTACAAGGTACAGCCGCCGTGGCCATGGTCACCTTGCTTGGTACCTATTCGAGCTTCTGACTAGCACGCAAGACGAGGTGCGACGATTTGCTGAACGCAGTTATATTCACAATAACAGGCAGGGAGATTGTGGATGAATTGATGCTAGCTGCCGGCCCATTATATTCATTTGGTTGGGAAAATGTTGCAGCTAGTAGCTCCGGTCATGGATGTAGGCATGTAGCAGCTTGTTTGCAGGCTTCAGTTAAGAAATGGTGTCCGGGCGGCGGATGGGCTTTGGATTGGTTGGGTGGATTACTCTGGCCGCCCGGTGGGGCCATGAACTGCTTGTTGGTGAGCATTTGGTCAACCTAACTAACAACCCATGGACAACGAGGACATGTGTCGCCTTTTTTTCCCAGCTCAACTTTCGGTACTACTAAAATATCCCATCAACTTTGCATCTAAATCACCATCATCTCTTAAAGTCTTAATATAGAAATTTTTTAAATAACCATAGATTGTGTCATATATTTATGAACTATCCACTTCCGCAACTACTAATACTAAAACACTAACCTATGTAAAGTAAACATATATATGTCCATCCATTTTAACTAAAACATTATGACATGTCTTAATTGATAGTCGTTGTAAGGACTATCATTTTAAATATACTACACATAAAGTTCTCTGATAAAATGATTTAACATCTTGACAGTGAGGGAGGATAGTGTAAACTGAAGGTGGCTTTGGCCTCCTTGTATTTTGGTAATATGTAGTAGAGTAGTGGTCAAATGCGTGTAGAATTGTTTTCATTTTCATATTCCTATTTCCGTGACTTGCACGCATAAATGCATTTCCAGAAAAAAAAAACATTACTACATAAATGGTTTTTCGGGGAGCCTACAATTTTTTCTAGATGAGGTTGTATTTAGAAACCGCCCTATAAATGTCCGATTGGGCACATGCTCTGGGGTCACCCTTGAAATCGATTTTCAGGAGCATTTCACGTAATAAATTGACCGTATACACATTTTCAGGAGTGGTTGACTTAAATCAACCTCCTCTAGAAATATTATTATCCCAATTGCTCTTGAAAATGGGTAAATTTCTATAGGAGAGATTGATTTGTAGTTCATGAGTTCGTAACTTTTTCAAATGAAGTCTGACCAAGACATTTCATATAAAATTATAGAGCTCAGTGAGATCTAAAATTTCATGACCTTTTTATTTGAGATTATTTAGGGACCCCAATATTTGTAAGTTCTTATATTTTTAACATTCAAAATTTGTATTTTTTCAAAAGACCTTGGATGAAGACATGCTCTATACCAAAGCTGCAGTGCTCGGTGATTGAAAATTTCTGTAGTTGATAATTTTTCAATTTGATATTGTTTAGTTGCCGAAGTATTCAGAAAAACATTTATAGAAGTTAATACAAAAGGATAGCATCCTAGATAGTTGGTGACAGCATAGGTTGACCTATCAACTATTCAGTCTGAATCATATGATACTTTGAATTGTGCAATGTAAGCAAGGTCATGTTAAATTTCAGGTTTCACACTAGAGCTGAACTCCTTTGCACAGATGCTTACTTGAAAGCACCGTGGCCTATGTTGGTACTGAGTACGGTTACTAACCTTTAGCTAGTAGTGATGGTGCTGAAACGCTTAGGCGTGTCATGTTGATGCCAAACATTTGGAGAACTTGTTGTTTTGGGTAGATGGATGCTAAATCTTTCGATGTCCAATGTATGTGGTTATTGATGCAAACACTATGACATCTTTGAATGTATTGGATTCATGCGGAACTAATGATTTATTTATATATATTAAATATTAATGGCAAGAATCATGTTTGAATGCAATTTGTTTGTGTTATATTAAATCTATCAATTTTCCTAGAATTGTATGTAAAACCTATATTGTAATGCAATATAATTATCCTGTCAGGTTTTTGCCGACAGAAAAAAGATGATTATTTGGTGTTGACAACACCATTAGGAAAATTGTCATTTTGTTCTTCTGTTGTCACTCCATAAAGAATGATTTCCTTATTGGTGATATCTAATTTTCCTGTTGGTTGATGCTAACATATGTAGATTTCTAAACCTGCCAGGTTTTAATTTTTATATCAATAATGTACCATCAGACAAATTTTTTCTGATGGTTGGTCGTCATCCATTTTTAAATTTCCTTATTGCTCTCCTTGTTTGTAACTTCCTCTCAGTGTACCGTCAAAGAAATTGATTTTTAATTTTTAGTGAAATTCACTCTAGGTCCCTGAACTTGTCTTCAAGTGTCAGATAGGTCCCCAAAGCCCCGATTTGCATTTCTGGTCCCTAGAGTTTGTTTGGGTCCCACCAGATATCCAAGTCTAGATCTCTAGAGTTTGTTTGGGTCCCACAAGACATCCAAACGGATCTGACCCTGGCCGGTTTGGTGGCGTGGCATGCGACGAGGCATCCACAGTGGAGCCATCATGCTGACGTAGCGTGGACTGCTGACCGTTGGGATTTTTGGCCCACGCCCCGCATGTACCCGCCTTCTCCTCCCCCATTCTATTGTTTCGTGCGCCTCCTCGACTTCTCCATTGGTGGGAGTTGGTGATCATCTGCGACGGACGTAGAGGAGGTGTTAGCACGGCCGGAGATGCATTGTCCAATTGATGGTTCCACTTGTCCACTATATTGGATCTGGCACAAGTCCACAACCGCTTCTTTAGTATTTCTCCTCTGAAGCCTGCATCCCTAAAGGGCATGTAAGTTCCTTACGCAGAAACGGTGCTCAGATTCAAGGAACACTTCTGCAACAGCTGGAATTAGTCCCTGACAGAAAGAAGACACATATTAACATGCAGATGAAACCAAACAATACAACATGAATGGATGAAACATGTTCACCTTCTGTTTATCAGTCATAACATTCCAGGGATATGTATTGACAATGCCCAAGTCATCCTTCAATGTCTAGAGAAACAACTTCTAGCACAGCAAGTGCAATAGGATATACGCAATCATTAGGATCTGTGCCTACTGCATTAAGGATGATCCCACCAAATTTTGTCTTAATATGACAACCATCCAAAAACAATACAGGCCTGTACGCACTCAGGAAACCCTTTTGCATGCATCTAGGTACATGTAAGAGCTAGAGAAGTGCCTATTCTCCAAATTCAGGAGAAAGGTACTGCCTAGATTGGTTCTCCTCACTTCATTCCTATATAGTCCCACAACTTGTTGTATTGGTTAGCTTCATTACCCTAGATCTTCATTGCTATGCTCCTGGCTCTTGCAAACTTGCTGCTTGAAGGAGTCAAGTTCCATTCTCTCTGGACAGTTCTTGCAAAGTTGGACAAAGTCATTTTATTATCTACTTTAAAGGTGCCTAGGTACTTATCAGCTAACCAAGATGCAGTGCACCTCTTCAGGACCCACTCTTTTTGGCAATTGTGTGATCCAGCATAAGTCTTCACTTAAAAGCCTTCACCCTCTTGTCATATGAGGCATACAAGTTCCATGGGAATCCTTCAACACTGTGCCCTCACCCTCCTCTTTGTCATTTCTAGGAAGCTTGATTTGAACTCTATTCCTTAGATTTGACTCAGTAATAGCAGCTCTTAGAGTTTCCACTGAGTCAAATATCATGCCCACCTAGAATGAAGGATTGGACATGTCCTCTACCCTAGAACTCTGGAACCTCAGCTGGCCATCATCATGTTCTTCAATTTCTAGACCTTCACCTTCATTAGAAGCATCATCTTCATGTCCCATCATTCTGCTACCCTAAAACTTCTTGGCTCTTGCAATCCTATTGCCTCTTGCCGCTCCTTGATCTACCACATCATCATCCACATTACCCTAGAAAAGGTACCATCTCAATCCACTATCTCATTCTCACTGTCTAAGAAGTTCATCATCAGTATCTTCCTCACCTAAGCTGTCTGCACCTTCCCTAACATATCTAGCTTCCTCTCGAGTCTCCTTGTCCTTCTTTAGATCCTTCTTGAAGTTAGGGAGCTCCTCACCCTACTGTACTTCAATGTGTTGAACCTTGGCAGGGTTGAACACCTTAGGGAGCTATGAAATTGGGTTGGAAACAACATCATCCCAGTTGATGCTGCCAAGAGTATCCTCGTATCAATGTACACAGCCAGGTTCTTCACTCTTTCAACAACTAAGCACATAACATCAGTGTCTCCATCAGTTAAAATAATTCTCATACCATTAGCCAGCTCCTTGCCTGGTAACAACCAATAAATTTTCATCATTGGTGTCTTTGTACACCCAGATCTTCTATGAAATCCTCCAACTAGACTGGTGACCAAGTGTTAACCTCATAATGATCAAACAATGACAACTTCTCATCACATATGTCCTAAGTTGACCAAATCCAATTAAGAAACCTCCATGATGAATCTCTATGGTGAACTCATCAGCAGCATCACCTACGCAAATCATCGTGTACAGAATATCAAAGACTATTGCAACCAAATTGGAGAATCTAACACAACAACTAGGAAGCACGACCCAAAAATGAGAAATTTGAACTCATCGAGTACAGCAACCATACCTAATCCGTGTGCATCTTAATCATCCATACACGATTAACCCGCTAAAACAACAAAAAGTGCAAAATCCCCATCACAAAACCCACAAACCCTAATTCGCATCCAAATCCCCACACCCTACCTACACAAACTAACTTCATACCTATGTCCATGTAGTGCTGTGGCAAATGCATGCTAATGTAGACACACTTGCACAATCCAAGTTGGATGAACTAACCCTAGTTGGGTGCCTCTTCTCCCTTCCACCACAATCTTGGCGCCATCGACGCCCGTGTAGCAGCCCTGCCTGCTGGTGAACGCCAACGTTCGGCAACTACGACGACAATGCGTCTTTGACCGCACCGATTCCTCTTCATCCATCGCAGATGATCACCAACTCCTGCCAACAGAGAAATTGAGAAGGCGGGCAAAACAACAGAATGGGGGAGGAGAAGGCGAGTGCACACGGGGCCTGGGTCAAAAACCCCACCAGTCAGCGGTCCATGCTGTGTCAACATGCCAGCTACACGATGGATGCCTCATGGCATGTGACGTCACCTAATGGGTCGGATTTATATCTGTTTGGATGTCTGGTGGGACCCAAATAAACTCTAGGGACCCAGAAATGGAAATTGGGACTTTGGGGATCTATCTGACACTTGAAGACATGTCTAGAGACCTAGAATGAATTTCATTCTTTAATTTTTCTATCAATATTTTATGTTTCCCTGTCAGTAGTTGCACCATTAGGGATATTCCCATTTCAAATAGTGGTGGTGTGGTTGTGACATGGAGGGTTCCACATGAGCCTTGAGGTAGAATCCCTAGAATGCCCAGGACAAAACGCGAAACTTGCAACCTGTGATGCCAGAAGCCCACAACCATACAATGGCTGCTCCGGCATGAGTATTAGTTTTTAAAAAATTTCTTGTAGCAGCTAAAAATCAATTTTGGGTGGTTCAGGGCAGTTCCAAACCCACCCCTATTAAGGTCCTATTTCTACAATCAGTTGTATAAGGGCACTTTCAAGAACAATTCCCGGAAAAATATTTGGGTCATGTTTAGAAAACCTCATTAGTATAGTAGGGTGAGTGCACTCAAATAGACTTATGCTTTCATGATAGCTTAAAAAGTGTTCCCTAGAAAGGACTTCATTCATCCACTCCAAATATATAAAAAAATTCACCTCATGCAAAACTGATGTGTTGAGTAAACACATAGTTTGCATGACTTTCCAAAGGATAAATACATGGCAGCGTGCCACATATAATGGTCTCAAGAGCACTATTTGCCCACCACTTCCCTCAAGGGAAGCTCAACGAGACACACTCCTAAGAAACACTCCACTCTTGTCACATATCTGTGGGAAATAAAAGATTAATGTTGTAAACTAGAATTCAACTTTGATGAACTTTGGAAATATTTTTTACCTATGTCGCATTTATTGAATTTCAATATTTCAGCACTCATTGAATTTCCATTATGATAGGTGATACAATTTAAAATAAAATGTATCCACAAAGTTACTAGTAGTTGTATTTGATCAAAGTAACAAAATCTGTAGTGAATCTTCCATTTTCATTAGCTAGGGGACCATGTTTTTTGATGTAAGTCTCAAATGTTGTATCACATGGTAGAAGAGTAAAAAAATGTGCAACTAATGTGCTCTCCAACTCCATTAGCAAATCCTAGCTTTAATCACACATGGATGAACAATGAACAAGTTGAGTGAATTGAGCATACAACTTTAATGCAGAATCTAGCCCGTTAAATGAAGATAATTGCATTGCATGCATCCTGTTGATTATCCAGAGTCTTAGATCTTATAGCTCCACAGTGGGTTCATATAGCAAAGAAGGAACTGAAAAAGGAAGTGGAGGCATGCAAGAACTGAACCAAGAAACCATTACCGCCGCCGTTGTGCCACCCGCCCACCGCCGCCGCCGTGTTGCCGCCACCGACAGCGGATGTTCTTCATCGGTGATCTCGTGCCCATGACGGTCTCTCTCAACCATCGCCAATGTGGTGGGTGCACTTCCTGCATCACAGGCCTGACCGCCTTAGCCAAGAGGTAGGCCGCCTCACTTCAGTCAGAGAGGGATTGCGGTGGGGAACAGGCTACAGTGGTGATCGTGTTGCTCTGGTTGATCCCCAAGCACTCTTCTTTTGGTGGGTTCTCAGTTCTCTTTTACTTATACCAAATGTAAATGAATAGAAGCTTCATTAATTATTAGAGTTACAGACTAACAGTCTAATGTGACACATTAAAATGGTAGTGCAGGAAATGGATGATCATCAAGTGCATTACATATATTTATGATGTTGTTACAGAGGAGGGAGACTAAATGACTTACCATCATTCCAGCAACATCTCTTCTATCGGACAGAAGTTGAGCCTATTATGTGAATGTATCAAGACGCTTGAAGGTCTTAACCCTACCCAAACAACAACAAGAAGCTGCAGTAAAATAGTAGGAGTAGGTGAGCAAGGGTTCATGATGTGACCAACCATCCAGAACAACACAATGCATGATGGAAGATGGATTGAAACTGCAGGAGTGTATGATGAAACTAAAGGCCCAAAATCACCTCCATTAACTAATTGAGGCTGAACATTCAGATTGCCTGCTACAAATTTTCGAGACTGGTGGATTCCGGACAAAAAAAATTAACAAAACATTGACAAGATTCTAGAGCAGGAGAAGGTGAGAACACCGAACCCACCCAAAACCAAGTGCTCGGGGGAAGACTATCAACCAAACCCTAGCTTTCTCCTCCTCCTCCTCCTCGATCTGTCCTGTCTCCTTCAAATGCAGTCTGATCTCGCACCGGTGGCGTCCCCTCCCCCTTTCCCCTCGCTACTCCCTCTCTGATTGAGAAGCGAGAGAGATGGCTTCACCCGTCCGCCGCATCGCTGCTCCCTGGTCCGCCTTGCCCTGCCTCTCGACTTAGGCCCGTGACGTGAGAGGAACACCCCCACCACATTGCCACCGGATGGGGGAGGCGGGTGTCACGTGATTGAGTTGGACAGTGAATAATATCCTCCGATGGTGGCTGGTGGATGATGATGGCGGATTCTTGGTGCATTGCATTCCCCACAGCTCCTTTCCCTTCCCTCCCCTTTTGCCTCTCTTCGACACCGGAAGTCGAGGCAGCTTGCTAGATCCATGGTGCCTCATGTTGTTGGAGTCGGCTCTCAACATTGACAGGTATGGTTAGATTCCAGGGGCATCGTACGTCAGTGGGAGAGGTGTTGGAGTACATGGGATAGCCGGATCGACAGTGCCCTGCTGCCTTTTTTTGTCTCCCCTCCTCTCTTCCTCCTTCCCTGCTGCACGACACCACTCACCTTGATCACCTCGCCACCCGGCCTGGCGCACGCTCAGTTTGCTCACACAGGCGCACTGAGTCCATAGTGCCTGACTCTGGTTGTCCCTTATGTTTGCGTGCATGATCATGTTTTTTAGGAACAAGAGGGATTAGAGGTTGATCCCTACTGAAATATATTAAAACCACCAACAAAATGTACATGCAAGAAAAAGGACAAAGCTAAGCAAAACGATCTCAAGAAATGAAAAAAAAGGATAGAAAGAAAATGAGGCAAATTACACAAATTGCTCTAGCCATGAAACAATCAAAGAGAAGTGCTTCTTCTTCGCGCAAAGAATAACTAGGCCGAAGACTTCTTTGAAGTAGTGTTTGCATCTTTCTAATAATGTCGCTTCACCGCTGGAAATGAGATTATTTCTGACTGACCAAATGCTCCAGCACATCCACACGTTGATCTCCATGAAGAAGGATACCTTAAGCTGGGATTTGAGGCCCTCTAGAATCTGCAAAGGATCCACTGAACTTCGGACCTGCACACCCACAAGATTCCAGCAAACCTTGGCAAACTAACAGTGAAGGAACAGATGCACCACCGTTTCCTCACAGGAATCATTGCAGAGAACACATTCAAAGGATTGAAGTTGCATATTTTTTTTTCTCACGATGTTCCTAGTACTGAGTCTGTCTTGGGCAAGCAACCAGAAGGAAACCTTATGCTTATGTTGGTATCCACAACCATTGGAAGACTGGATGAACCCAGTTTTGTCGCATCAAGTGTTTGTAAGCCTTTGAAGAAGAGTAAGTGTTGTTCCAAATGTATGTCTAGACATCCCTCTCATCTGTCCAAGGTAGGTTCTGAATAGCAGAGTCCAATAACAACCATTGATCAAGGGCTTCCACTGAGCTGACAAAGGGAGATTAAAGAGGCAACTCACATTTGTTTGATTTCTAGCCTGCGAGAGAGACGGACTGGGCTTCTTAGCAAAAGACTAAAGTTCAGGAAAAGCAAGCCTTGGAACTCTTCCAACCCAGAGCTCATCCCATAGGAGACAGGAACTTCCATCTGCAATGGTAACCGAGGCCATGCGCCCATGCCCTGTGCATGATCGTGTTTTCTCTGCCACTGCTTCATTTGGCGAGATGGGTTTGAACTTCGAAATAGCAACGCAATCACGCAGACAATGCATCTCGGGTAAAGATTGAAAACTGCGCATGCACTAGGAAATAGAAAACACATGCGAATATGTTTGAGAGAAAACTCCACTTTCGGCAAACCAAGTTACTTGAATATTTGGCTTTAGGCAGGTTCGAAGGTTGACTCATAGTCAGAGCAATCTGACACGTCGACAACTCTCAGGCACTGTTTGAGTCTTTAAGATGACCAATTATTCTTGCTTTTTTCTATAAATAAAACTAATTCATGTGAAATTACTCTCTCTCTCTCGGTTCAAAAACAACTGTACGTTTCACTTTTCAAAAAGTCAAGTTTTTAAGTTTTAACCAAATACATGTAAACAAAAGTACTGATATTTAATTATGTGTACAATGTATCATCACTAGATTGATCGTGGCCAAGATTCATGGTAGGTGACTCAAAAGCCAATACCACCTCAGGCCTGGTTTGATGCACGTATATTCATCTCAATCCACATGTGTTGAAGTGAATTGAAGTGGAATTAAACAAAGTTCTATTCCATTCCACTCCAACACACGTGGATTGAAGTGAATACACGTGCATCCAAAAAGACCTATGCGATGTGTACAAAAACATCCAGAAAATGTGTTACTTGTTGTGCATACCTAAGATTTTGATGTTCTTAAGGGCAACAATAGTTTATAAACTAAAACAGCGTGAGGGCTAATACAACGATAATAATAAGCCACGGTCGTCCATCTGTGATTCTCGTCTGAGCGCGGCTCCACAGGACCGGGCCACATCTCTCCATCTCTCTCGTAAATAGAAAAACGAATCTCCACTCGCTCATCTTTATCTACCCGACGCTCGATGCAGCAGCGTGGCCGCTCATTCATCAGCGCCCCTTCCCCTATAGCGTGCTCGTCGGCTGCCGCGCTGTGCCCCATCACCAGCCGGGTCGCACGCCCGTCCCAAACACCTGTGTCGCTCGCTCCCTCGTCGTCCATCTCCCGTCGCCATCGCGCATGCCACTGACCCCGCCATGGCCGCTAGGGCACATGTGTTGTGGCGCCTCAGGTCTTTACCGGCCGAGCCAAGGGCACCCACAAGCACGGGCGGTGCTGGTGGTGCTCCCGCGCCGCCTGCTCCGACCCCAACGGCGGTAATCGACCGACCCAGCCTTCCTCTCTCCTATGTTGCATATGTACGTTTCAAGTGTTTTAGGCGTTTCAGATATATGTTGCAATTGTTTCATCTTGATGTTGCAAAATTAGATCGAGGGATGTTGCACATGTTGCATATATTGCAAGTGTTTCAGAGGCATATTGCAAGCGTTTGTTTAAAATGTTTCATCTGTTTCTAAACGTATGTTGTAATCGGTTTCAATCTAGATGTTGCATATATTGCAACAGTATGTTCCAAATGTTTAGTTGTTTCAGTTTTATGTTGCAGCAAATGGTTTTATGTTGCAAGTTGCAAGTGTTTTATTTTGGATGTTTCATGTGCTTCACAGGCATGTTACAAGAGCATGTTCCAAATGTTTCATCAGTTTTCGGTCTTATTTGCATTCATGTTGCAAGTGTTTTATGTTGTTTGGCTAGGGGCAAGCCAGGGGTGGCGAACGGGGCATGCGGCGCGCTGGGCGGCGACGGACGGAGGCACTGGGGGCCGGCTGGTGGACGGAGGTGCTGGTGGATAGGGGTGCCGCAGGTTGGGGTGTGCTCATCCTCAGCCGCTCATCCCGGCTCCCGTGTGTCGCCCGGGCGGAGAGCCGGAGAGAGGAGGGGGTCAGGGGAAGGACCGGTAGGCGCAGAGACGGGGCAGAGCACACTCATGAGCAGCCGAAGGCGAACGGGGTTGGGTCGAAGACGGGCGCTGGTCGCTAGCCACTCCCCTAATACATTGATGTTTTATAAGCAATCTAGTTCATTCAAATGTAATTTTAATTAAGACGATCGAAAAAGCAACTCATATATGGATTATTTTATGACAATAACAAAACTAACAATGATGGAAAAGCTACCATATAGTCCTAAATATGTCTTTGTGAAACAATGATATCTTGTGCATCTCATATTACTCCTTCGTATCATCTGAAATTTTATATGACATTGCATAATAAAACAACCTCCGGCACCGTTTACACACCAATGTATTTACGGGCAAGTTCTTTGAGTTTTTTCTTTCTTTATAACAGGCATTTTGAGTTGATTGTCTGCTGTCTCAAGCTAGCACTGTTTGATCTCTAGGCGATGTGGGAAGCTAAGAGGTGGCCATAGTCAATAAGGGCACATGGTAAATTATTGTTGATTGGCTTATATAATTTTTATTTAAATCCTACATGGTAACACGAAGGTCGCATCCTAGCTCAATGACATTATGTAATGTTTTAATGAAATATCTAGTTGGGCCAAACCTACAAGCCCAGGCACCTAGGACACACCTCTCAATTTTCCTATATCAAAGTACCCATTAGTGAGCACATCAATGACTCGGCCACCTAAGCGGTACAAAATATATGAAGTTTCTCTATGTTCTTGAAGGCAATCAACAACTCATCAAATAAGTTGAAGATCTGGGTAGAGTTCACTTACAGCTTCTCAGCCAAAACCAAAATCTCCGTTCGAACCTCGAAACATCATCCTTACCAGCTCATTTTTTTAATAACAGAATGAAGTTCCTGGCTTCAGCCCTCTTCAAGAAGAGGTATCAGTCCATACTTATTAGAAAAAACATCTTGCACACCTAGAAGTTTCAAACTTAAGATCCGAAAACTAAATGGCCATCCATTTGAGGTGAAGAAATGCAGTGCCCTCCACTCTAATAGACAACCTGCCTGAATCATAGCGCCCATTTGGTCCTCAGTGCGCTACAACCAAGTCCAAAGCTGAAACCAATGTGTTGCCTTGAATAAGTATTAAAAACCCAATCATGTGCTTAAGGCTAAGCTTGATGGCTTAAAAATGCTTCTCAAAAAAAATTGCAGTGATATGTATGCTCGTAAGAATGTTTCTATTGAAGACTCACTTGGGCTTACTCAATTGACTGAAGGTGAGATCAACAATAAGTTCCTTGATGTCTGTCCACAAGCTTAAATATGACATCGTTGTCTCTATCCTCCATGTACATGGGAGAGGCCTCAACAAGATGCATGATGGGAATGGGGATCCCGATCTTTCATCAAATGGAGATAACTATTCATTTGGGCAGAGAGTGACACACTAATTCGGCTTTAGGTCATAAGATCCGAACACTGCAACCTTAGCACCACGTCTCCTCTGGTTATCTACTATGTCACAATCTGGTTGACCTCACCGAGAAGGCTTATCCCCGCCTGCGAATTAAAGAATGCAAGCAAGAACTCAAAACAACGCAAGTCAAGTAAAGTGACAATTGCTGATCAATGATCAAGCACTTGAATATAGGGTTTCATAGACTGAATGAACTAGCGACTATTCGAAGACAAATTGATCTAAAGCAAAACCTAAACCTAACGTGAGTGGCGTTGGCTCAAATGTAGTGTTTGTGGGGCGTGCCTACCCCCTAAAAGTGTTTGCTAATGGGCTCTAAATTAATACACTGCCTAATGGACCAGAAGACTATGTCACAACATCCTACCAGATTTTGAACATGGACTTGTTTTGACGATTGCGGTTGATTGCAATAGAGTTTTGATGTGAGACCAGTGCCATTAGAAAGATTATATTCTTAGCTTTTCGTGCATAGGTAGAACATTGAAAACAAAGTTTGTATGCCTCATGGATGACATTTTTAGTGTGGGCTACTCCTGGAGAGCGAAGCGGACTCGAACTCGAGTTGGGCTAGGCCTCCCACTAGACTTGGATGTCCTTGCTGGTCTCCACCTCCATGCCTCTCTCCATGTACTTCATGACCCTCTCCAATGTTTCTAAGCATGATAACATCATTAGGTAGATGTGTATTCTCATAACTAAGAAAAGGGTTGCTTAAGAATGAGCTCACCTCTAGATTTATTTGCCGCATTCAAGCTATAGTCATTTGTCATTGTATAATTGTTGGAGGAGTGACGGGTCATCCGAAAGAGTGATGTCCTCATCGTTGAATGTGCATGAAGTTGCAAGCAAGATCTAGACACATGGTATGTCTATGTGTGGTGATATTGAAGAACCTTCCACGTCCAAGGACCTTACCTTAAAGGTTGATACCAAGAATAAGACCAAGTTGAAGAAGAGAAGCAAGACGATTGCTACTCCTCCATCAAGCTCAAGTGATGAAGATTTAATCAATGAAGAGATGATGAGGAAGATCTTGCTTTCTTGACGAAGAAGACCGACCATCTACTCTTAGGGCTTGGGAAGAAAGGAAGTTGTGGTAGGACAAAGTAAGATGCTATAATTGTGGTGAATATGGTCACATGTCTTACGGTTGTCCTCATCGCAACTAGCAGAAGGGAAAAGGGAAAAATAAGGAAAGTGATGACACACCCAAAAATTTCTATTTTAGGTTGAGAATAGAAAACACTAAATAAAACAATTGATTTTATAATTTTTCTAATTTTTTATAAGAGTTAAATAGGTTGTTGAGAATTTAAACAGTGGAAAATGTGATTTTATATTTTTTATAATTGTAACATTCTAGGTAATTAAATTACCTAAAACATTGTGTTTTCACTATGCTTGTCCCATGATCTGTAGCAAGCACACATGATTACAGAATTGGTATCACAACTGTACAAACATAATTCTCATTTACTATAACCAGTACCAAGACTTACAGTTCACAGGCTGTAGCTGGCCAAGAATATCCAAAATATAACATGTATTCAATATAGCGCAATGTATCTAGTGGACATGCCCAACTTCACAGGCAGCCAACCCTTAGCAGCCAGAAACGTGGAACATGGCCACGTTCCTCGTTCCGGGAACGTCCACATCCCTGATCCGGGGACATTAATGTTCCCACGTTGATTTTGGTACACGACACTATTCTTTCGTGAAATTGCTGTGGGACACTGTACTTTTTTTCTTTGCTCTAGGTACACTGGGCGGTGTCCTATAACAAAGAAATTAGTGTCCCAAACAAAGAAAAAGTATTCCAGTGTCCCATAGCCAATTTCACATAAGTGGAGTGTCCCACCGCAAAATTTTCCTTCACCCCAAATTCTCATTTCCATTCCACATTCCCATTCCCTTGTGGGAACATGGCTGCTAAGAGCCAACCTTGATAACCTAGCACCACGCGTCTTCTGAGCCTCTAAAATCCCGACATATAAAAATCTTATTGTGGTGGATGCTCTCAACTCTCGTCTTCTATAAAACACATATTAAGCAAGAATGAGTACTTTCATACTCAACAAGACTTTGGTATTTAGCAATAGACACGTGAATGCAATATTAATAATCAGCACATTTCAGGTTCTCATCACAAGCAGGAATCCTTGAGTACATACATACAAGCTGCTATAATTGGAGCCAGCCAAAAAGTTTCACGAGAAACGCAAACTCTAATGGGCAACAAATTAAGGCCAGCAACAATTTCACTGAGGCAAAAGGTGATGCCCCAACATAGATCTCATTCTATTTGTCAATTTTGCTGTAGTGGTACCCAGTTTTCCCTGGCTTGAGAAGCTCCCACATGAGCAAGTTTTTCATGCACTTGAGCCACCCGCACTTGGCCCCTCAACTGTGCAAGCTGCTCCCAGAGCTGCAGAAGTATACAAATTTTGAGAACCGTATTAGATGAATAAGGAATCAAATTTCCCTCCATGCATGCTTGTTTCTCACAAACCAAGCAGCAGTAAATTATATAGTTATATATTCACAGCACCAGCAGTTAAAGCAACGGTTGCACGAACTCATCAAAAGGCAATGATATCAGCATCCATTTGGATGTCGTTAAGTCAAATTGACAGACCAGAGCTAATGGATGAACAGGATCAAAGATAGGCACAGCGTCAAAGTAATGGCTTATTATAAAACCTGCTACAGATCTTCCAGACCATACCATCACAGCAAAACAAGCATAATAGATGAATAAACTCCTTGGCTACGAAAATCAAACAAGTGTCATAGATATGGTTCAATATAAAAAGATTTAGGCAGCATCAACCCAGTTTGATAATAGATTATGATATTCCCCTTTCATAAACCGATTACTCTTGAGCACATCAGACAAATTTCATGTTATAGTAACTAAAATATTGCTTGTTCTAAATATTGTAAGACCAAAACTAAGTAAAGCTATACCTGGAATGAAAAGGCTTATGTGAGGAACAGGGGTGTTGATTCTTCTACCCTTGCAAATCTTCTCCACCTTACAGGTCTTTAGGTCAAACGTGAAGAGCACATTGTTGTTCGCCCTCACATAAATGACATCGCTTGCACACGAGGAACCGCCGCCGGAAGCCGGGGCCGGAGATGAGGCGGCACCAGCGCTTGCACACGAGGGCGGCGCGGACGAGGCTCGCGGGCTCGTGCGGCGGGAAGGGGAGGAGGATCTCCTCGACGAGGTCGTCCGTCAGCGGGGGCGGCGGGGGCATGCTGGTGGCGGCGAGAGGGTTTGGCCGGAGGAGTTGGTGGGGGTAGGCGAGCAGCCCGAGGCAGTGAAGATTTAAAAGACCGAGAGGACTGAACTGAAGAACGGACAGGCTCCACGCCGATTCGGTTCAAAGGCCCGGGGGTTCTGTCTGACAGGTGGGCCCTGGGAGCCAGTTGCCTTCAATGGACCATTTCCATCTGAGATCCTGTTCATTTTACCGTTTACCCCTTAAATAAAACAGGTCAATATTGATCCTAGTTATTTTATCCATGCACTTAGAGGCCTCCAAAATTCATGATAAATTCAAAATATGTTAAACTCACCAAAATATGACTATACTAAAAGTTATAGTCCTAGAAGATACTAAATCCGTTCCAAATTATAATTCGTTTGACTTTTTGACCTCCAAGTTTGACCACTCGTCTTATTTAAAAATTTGTGCAAAATATCACTTTTTTTATTGTGGCTTGCTTTATTAACAAAAGTTCTTTAAGAATGACTTAAATTTGACTATGTTTGTACAAATTTTTTGCATAAGACAAGTGGTCAAACTTGAGGTCAAAAAAGTTAAATAAATTATAATTTGGAACGGAGGGAGTAACATTTAAGGGGGTAGAACATTAGAGGAGTATCTTTTGTATAAAGTGTGGAGGTTGTTCTGTTCATGAATAATCAAGAAATAATTAATGTGAGTACATCATGTCAGTGGTACATCATTGTAGGAGTTTTACCCTTAAATACACCAGTATGTGTGAGATATACATAATTTATGTTTCCAGTACAGCATTTTTATAGGCTGCATATGTAGTCCAAATGTGATGAAATTTGTGAGCTAGACTTGTTTCTATATAAGGTAACTTCAATAAAAAAATATCATGTCCAAAAAAACTTGCATGAACTAGTAGTTATGGACCTATTCCTATATTGCTTGATTGGGGTATTAAAAATGGATAAAAAACAGTAAATGCGAAAATACTTATTTTTCATATGTTCCTTGGTTGACCTAGTATTAGTTAAATGGTTCAGCCCTTGATGGCTGATCCATAGAGTAGCTAATATCGAAGGCATGATTAATAATTGATTCACCTAAGATATTTTATTCTCACTATATTATTATAACTAAGTCTCCACATAACACTTCGTATCACATGCATGTTTTAACTTTTTTAGGGAAATAGGACCTTTTATTGACCTTCATAGGAAGTACAAACACCATCAGACGGATATACAAACCAAACACGTCTCCCTAATTCAGTATAGATACAACTCCTACCTAGATTATGAGCATCCACATTTGATTGTCTCCCTTCATGGACAAATTCAACAAATCTAAATTCACTTGATCTAGCTCTAGTTTCCTGGACAACATGCCCATAAGAGCCCATACTTCCTTCATGAATGCTTGCGACGACTCCGGCATTGTCACATGCCAATCTGAAGTCCTGCAAGAGCAAATCGCTAGCAAGAGCCAAGCCTTCCTTACATGCTATTGCCTCTATTGTTTCTGGCTCCAAGCTGCCTTCCATCACCACTGCTGAGGACCCCAAGAAACGTCTAGTGAAATCTCATGCAATAGCTGTAGCGACGACACTTCCTAAGCTCTTAGCCAAGGCAGCATCAACGTTGATCTTCGTCAGCCCCGATGGGGGAGGAATCCACCGGGTGGAGCTTCTCTGAACAGTATGTTGCTCCTTAGCTCGTGGTTTCACTGATTGAAGATCAACCACGAAACTAGTAACAAAAGCTATGTGTTGAAAGCGGGCTTTGGTAGATATCTTCGTGAATAGCTTTCCGTCTTGCATACCAAATCACCCAAAGAGTAACAGTAACCCGAATTAGGACTTCATGCTTCAAAGATTTTATAATTGCGGCCAACCAGCCCCTTGCATCAAGATCCTAAAGCTGAATAATATGCTTAGTTATTTCTTCCTTCTCCAGCGCCCAAACACAGTGCGCCATACTGCACTCAATGAGTAAGTGCCACCATGAATCCCCAGCACGGCGGCGCCGTAGATGGGGCACACACTGCTATCAACCATATTCCTATGGAGAAGAAGATCCTTCAATGGGAGGGAGCATCTAGCAAGCCTCCACAAGAACACTCGCACTTTGGAAGGGACATAACTCCCCACAACGTAGACCACTCCTTCTGAACTGCTTGTCTGTCCGAGACCCCTGCCGATCCAGCTAGAGATTTACGATGTGCAAGCATTTTATACACTGAACGGACCAAAAAGACACCACGCTTCTCAAAGTGCCAAGCCCAGAAGTCTTGTTGTTTCCATGTACTCAGTGGGATGCTCGATATCAAATTCACAACCGATGGTGTAAATAATTAAAACACGATGCTTGGCCACGGGCGTGTCCACCTCCATCCGGACGCTGTCTTTGCGGGCCAGCACAGCAGATAGGCCCAACAGGCGTTCTTTTCCCCACTCACACTCGCATCCGGCTATCGAGCATCGCTGCGCATCAGCGCTGCCGCACTCTGCCTCGCCGTGCCCCCTTCCCCATTGCGCGACCGTCCTCCATGCACGTCGCGCCTTCCCCTGCCACACTGCACCCCATTACCGGCCATCCCGCGCCTTTCCCCTATCCACCTCACCATCGTAGTCATGGCGGGCACCACACCAGCACCACCCCGGCGCCACCACGAGGAGGTCGCCGCTGGTCCGGACTTCGTCTCTCGCGCTTAGCCGAAGACACCGCGGCAGGAAGGGAGGCCAGCGCAGTTGGGCTGTTTGCTCTGGACGTTCCCTGGACCTAGCTTGCTGGCTACCGTAGTCCCCCACTAGGAAGACCAGGGCCGTCCGCGATGCCGTTCAAGTGTTTCAGGTGTTTCAGACTCATATTTCAAGTGTTTCATCTGAATGTTTCAAGTGTTTCCTATAACGTAATAGTATGATAATTGCTAACAACAATTGTAGCGAGAAAATAGTCTAAATGATGCTAAAAATGAAATATATGAAAAAATCATCATTTCATCCCCACTGAGCACCGGTAGTGGCTAAATCTGAGGAAAGAGCCGTATAAGCAAGGAAAGTTAGGATTATGGACCAAATAAGTAGCTTTGAATCCAAAAGAGTCAAGGAAGGAGTCAAACTCTTTTTAAGGACAAGGTAGGAATTTTCTCATAATTAGTAGAGGATGTGTCATGACTGGTTTCTATTATTTTTGTCGTGGTTGTCCCACTTGCACAGTTTGTACTAGGTCGGAGGTCAGTGGGTCTGGACGTGTAGTACCCATAGATTTGGTTGCTAGACAGCTGCCATTAGATCATATTCCAAATCCAAATGTTTGGTTTCTCTAGAAGTACTTTCTATACTCACTAGATTATTATTTATTTCAATTGCAGTACAAGTTAATTTTTCTAAGTTTAGTAAAAGTTATAGAAAAATGGAATATCTACATTATATGAAATTAGGTTTATTAAGTCTTGTGTAAAATATATGTTGATAATATATTTATTGGAACCCATAGATGTTGATATATTTTTCTAAATTACGATTAGAATCAGAAAAAATATGGCAGGGCTAGCGTCCGAACGCAGCTTCGACACTTGCAACTGCTTCGCATTAGACGCCCCCTACGCTCGCATCAGATCCCGCACCAGTGAATCGTGTCCCGCCACCCGCGACTGATCCCGCACCATTGACCACGTCCGACCATCCGTGACTCGATCCCCATCCCGGTTGCGCCCCCTATGTCAAGCCCACAGCGCTCCCCCCTCACCGCCGTGCCATCCCCGCCAAGCCCCGTCCTCCGCTGCGCTCTGCCTAGGCCGTGCCCCTTCCCCCGTCTAACGTCTCATCTCCTCTGCAACATTCATCCGACCGTTGCAACATATGCAGTATACTATTGAAACATACTTGTATAGCCATTGCAACATCTAGATGAAACATGCGTCTGAAACAGTAGAAACTTTTGAAACATACATTTGCAACATACATCTAAAACAGATAAAACATGTGAAACATACACTTAAAATATACGTGTGTAGCCATTGCAACATATGTAACATCAGATCATTTTGCAACATCAAGATAAAATAAAACACATGAAACGTACAGATGAAACACATGAAACATTCAGATGAAACACGTGAAACATACGTCTAAAACACTTAAAACATATACTTTCAACATACGTATATAGTCATTGCAACATACACAATATACAGATGGAATACTTGAAAACAACTTCTGAAACACACCTGGAACAAACACATGGTGCCGCCCACAGCCACGACATACCTAATAGGGAACTGCAGTAGCCAACAAGCCGTGCTTCGGTGCAATGGAGAGGGAGGACGGCGGCGAGCAAGCGGCTGCGCGTGGCGTGGTGAAGAACACCGCGCCGCAGCAGTTGTCATGAACCACGCCGCGTCGCCTCGAAGAACTCGACGACAAGTGGTGAGTGGCGGTGGGGAGACAGGAAAGCAGGCAGCGGCACTCGGACGCGGTCATGATGGAGCAAGCACTATTCGGGCGTCGAGGCCCACCAACCTGCGTCTAGACGAAACGAACGCCCTACCCACAGCATTATCGAAAAAAATTAGCTTAGCAGAAAATTTAAGCTATATAGGGTCTATTAGCTTGGCTGAAAAGATAACTTGAAAATTACTATTTATTAATTTGTTGCGAGAGAAACACTATTCTTTCTTGAAAAAGTACGGCTGACAGCACATAAATTAAAACGGAGGGAGTAGAATCATTCCATGCCTATGCGGTGGTTCTTTTGTTTGAGTTTCAGTGCGTCTGTGGCGTAGGTGTCCTTCTCCCGCGTGGTTTCGTCGCCTTGTTCTCTGACTATGAGAGCAGAGGACGCGTCATGATCGGCCTCCGTTATCTCTCTCCTTGCTGTCCCACGCTCCTACTCGCACGGTTTGTTGACTCCTGACATCTTTTTCGAAGCGAGTCTGCGAGCTTTGCACGGTTTGTACTGGGTGCCAAAGATTGGATCGGCCGCTGGACAGCTGCGGTGAGGTCGTCTTCCCAAGGAGGTTTGGTATTTGGTCCTCTCCTCTGCCGCGAGGTTCCATTCCGTTTCTTGATTTCACGGGTCTCCGCTAGCTATTCCTTTTCCTCCGCGGTTTGGGTGCCTGATGGACGTCGTGACCGGCGCGGTGAGCACGCTGCTACCCATGCTGGGCGACCTGCTGACGCGGGAGTACCAGCTGCAGGCGAGCGTCCGGGACGACGTCGCGTTCCTCAAGGCGGAGCTGGAGAGCATGGAGGCCGCGCTCCTCCGGATCTCCGAGGCGCCGGCGGACCGGCCGCCCGACGCGCAGGACAGGCTGTGGGCGCGGGAGGTCCGGGAGCTGTCCTACGACGTGGAGGACTGCGTGGAGGCCTTCCTCGTGCGCCTGCACCAGCACCGCCACGCGCCGGCGCCGGCGCAGCCCAGGGGCCTGAGGGGCCTCATCGACAGGGGGCTCGGCCTGCTCAGGCGGGCCAAGATCCGCCGCGACATGGGCTCTGAGGTCAGGGACATCAAGCGACGCGTCGTGGAGGTCGGCGAGCGCCGCGTCAGGTACAAGGTCGACGGCGTCGCGGCGGCGGCGAAGCCCGGCCGTGGCCCGGCGCCCGCCGACGGCCTTCGGCTGTCGGCTCTGTACGCCGCGGCGACGGAGCTTGTCGGCACCCAGGAGAAGAGCCGTGAGCTGGTCCAATTGCTGATGGTGGAGCGCGATGAGGCGTCGAATCGGCTGCTGAGGACGGTCTCCGTCGTCGGTTTTGGAGGATTGGGCAAGACGACTCTCGCTAGGATAGTGTACGAGGAGCTGAAAGGCCAGTTCGATTGCGCGGCTTTTGTTTCCATCTCTCATGATCCTGACATGGAGAAGGTGTTCAGGGACATGCTCTGCCAACTTGACAAGAACCGCAACACCAACATTGCAATGTGGGGCGAAGCACAACTCATCGAACAACTAAGGGAATTCCTTCGAGACAAGAGGTGCGTTCATTTCCCTTCACCTTCATAGATGTTTGTTACACTTTGACAATTGCCATGTATTAATTCATCTCGGTTCCCACTTGTAAATTATATTATCCTCTTGAATTTGTTTTAGATTAGACTTTTAGTACCGGAAAGCAGAAACGGTTTCTTTTACTACTTGTATCTATTGCAAATTGAGTGCTTAAATTTGGACCTGAATTTTTTGTTCATGTTACCTCTGTACTGATTGCTGTAATAACAAAATAAAATTGTATCAGGAGCTTTACTAATTAACATGGTTCTTTGGTGCAATCCAACAGCTACTTCATTGTCATTGATGACATATGGAGTTGTTCAGTATGGAACACAGTCAGGCATGCTTTTATTGAGAATCAATGTGGAAGTAGAATAATCACAACAACTCGCATCCTTGATGTTGCCAAGCAAGCCAATGGTATCTATGAACTAAGACCTCTTTCTCCTTCTGACTCAAGAAAGTTGTTCTACCAAAGAGTATTTGGCACTGAAGACGGAGCTCCTCCAAATCACTTAGCTGAAGTATCAGAGAATATTTTGAAAAAATGTGGCGGTGTACCTTTAGCTGTAATTACAATAGCCAGTCTATTAGCAACTAAAAGGAGAAAGGAAAATGCAAATAAGCACTGGTATCAAGTGTATCAATCCATGGGTTCTGGACTTGAAGAAAGCATGGATGTGAAGGACATGCGTAGGATACTGTCTATCAGTTACTATGATCTGCCGCCACATTTGAAGACCTTCTTGTTGTATCTGACTTTGTACTCAGAGGATTATGGTATAATAATCGAACATGTGATGTACAAATTGATAGGTGAAGGAATTATCCGGAAACAACATGGGCAAACTTTTTACGAAGCAGGAGAGGATTACTTTGAAGACCTCATCAGTAGAAGCATTATCCAACCAATGATTTTTAACCATGGGAGTAAGGTATGGTCTTGTTGTGTGCATGACATGATACTTGATCTAATCGCTTCCATATCAGAGGAGGAGAATCTTTTACAAACACTTGGTGGTTCCCAGACGATGTGTGAGCCAACAAGAAAGATCCGCCGATTGTTCCTCCAAAACATGAAGATCGAAGATGTCAAGAAGGTGGTAACCATGAACCTGTCCCATTTGAGATCACTGACTGTGTCATCGGAAGCATTCACTTTGTTGCCTACCCTGTCCAGCTTTCCGATCATATGGGTGTTGAATTTATATGGCTGCACTCAGGTGGATAACAGTCACTGCAAGCACATCTGCAATTTGTATCACCTGAGATATCTAAAGCTATCTTTGACATCCATCACTGAGATACCAAATGAGATTGGGAACCTACAGCTTCTGCAGTTCCTGGACTTGAATATGACCAACATAAAAGCGCTTCCACCAGCATTTGTCCAGCTAAGAAAACTAGAGTTCTTGTGTGTCGACAATCGGACTAGACTACCAGAATGCCTTGGGAACTTAATTTCTCTACAGAAGTTATCACCAAGTATAACAATCAGTTCCCCAACAATGCTGCGTGAATTGAGCAGGCTGACCGAGCTGAGGCGTTTGATGCTCCGCTTCGACGACTGGGATGATGAGAGCTATGAGGAACCTTTTGTGCAGTGTCTATCCAACCTGGTCAATCTTGAATCCCTGCAGATATTTGATTGCCACAACGGCCTTGGTTCCAATTCCAACATTGGCATGTTGTTAACACCAGGGCCTCAACAGCTTCGATCCATGAACATAGGGCCTGGCACCGTAGGCTGTGTGCCAAGATGGATGCCATCGCTCTTTGCCCTGTCCGCCCTAGACGTCACACTGCTGACACTACAAGAGGAGGACCTCCAGGTCCTTGGCAGCATACCATCTCTTCGCAGCCTCTACGTATGGGTGAAGGAGCACAGAAAAGACAGGCACAAGAGGTTGGCCATGGGCAGCGACGACTGTCCATTCCGTTGCCTGACAAAGTTCAGAATCGGGCCTGGCGCCATGGAGGTGGAGTTCGCAGCAGGAGCCATGCGAAAGCTACAAACCATTCGTTTGGACCTCCATGTGCGGCATACCTTGGACCAGTTCGGCGACTTTGATTGTGGCCTGGAGAGCCTCTCCTCGCTCGAGCGCGCCGTTGTTCATATGAACTGTTGCCGTGCAGAGCTTGAGGAGGTGGAGGCGGCGGAGGCTTCGATACTGAAAGCGCTGGAGTTGAATCCCAATAGACCCACGCTTGAGTTGGACAAGGTAATGTGATTCAGCATATATAACTTATATGTTTGGTTGCTCGAAATTTCGTCTCGTTTATAATGCTTCTTATTATCTGCATAACTTGTCAACTGAAGCATGGTGGTTCATGGAGATCTGGCTGATGTGGTATGTTTGATGCGTATTTAAGCTGATATTATATATATTGTCATGGATCAATCCTCTGCAACTCAAATGTGTCACGCTTGAGCCTCGTTCATATTACTGGTATGGTTTGAATCTTTTTTTTTCGGAAAACAAGCTGAATTTTAACCCTTTGCAATATTTGCGCTCATTCCAGTATTGTTTAGTAACTGAAACCAAAACTTGTGTTTCCTTAGCTCAGATTCAGAATACAGGGAGAGGGCAAGACGAAGGAGCATCTTCAGGATTCAAGGTGCTGTGCTGGGCCCAATTTTGTGAAAACCACCAAAGGTTAGCTCCTGGGCCCACATGCAGAGATAACAGGAGACAGGGCCGTGGGAGTATGTAAGCCGGAGTGGGTGGCCAGAATCGCGCCACCTCGGAGCCCAGGATTTAATCTAATCCAAAACCCCTGCGGTCTTTTGCTGCGACTGGCCGACTGCCTCACTGCCTGCTCCATTTGCAGCTATCTTTTGGTTCCTCTGCTTCTCCCCCGTTCATTCTCTGTGCACTTCCAGTCCCAGCCCCATCTGCTGGCTGCTCTAACCAGCTGCAGAGCTGCTCCAATGGCCACCTTGTCTGCCATCTCCGCCAAGGCCAGCTACGGCTACTGCAGGGCACCAACCCTGAGCTGGAAGGTAAATACTGAATTACCATCTCTTTTTGTTTATCTTTTTTTTTTGGTACTTGATTTTACATATTCACTTCACTGCCCAAGCTGCTTTGTGTGTGTGTTAGTTTTGTTGGTTGGTTGGTGGACATCTACCTATATATCTTATATGGTTGTATATCATGTTAATGACCCATATCACTGTTCATGTTGAACAGTGCCCGAACGTTATGCCCATAAACAGTACCAATGACATGTACATAAACAGTACCAACCATGTACATAAACAGTATCGATGACATGTATATGAACAGTCACATCATATCATGAACAGTCACATGCCATGCCTATGAACAGTACCCTCACCCGTGCAAAGCACGGGCCTCCTGCTAGTTATAACTAGTTCGTCTGGTTCGTGGCAAATCTTTCGACAAACTTTGAGTTTGTAGTACGTGTGCCATTGTATGAACTGCAAGGCAAAGTGTGGAAGACACTGAACCTAGCGCTGTGGCAGGTCTGGGTTCTAGTACGTTTTCTGTAGGTTTTCAAGAGGTCAGCATGCGCCAGTAGAAGCGAGGCCAATGTCGATGGTTGCTTGAAACAGAGGAGAGATTCAGAGTCATATGCGTACTGTATGTGTGTATGTAAAGTACGCACCAGCAACACGGAAAAGCAGCAGCAGCAACAAAAGCGTAGCTAGCTAAATCCGTGTAGATCCCGCGTTTGTCGGCCACTCAACAGAATATGAACGTTGCCGGTACCAGTTATCCCCACAACACGACACGACCGTAGCAGTAGATTTCCTTCGTTTGGGTGAGTCCCCTTCTCCCAGATCCTTGTCCTCAAGAGGTACGATCAGCAGATAGCAGGGGTGCAAATGGTACTATGTGTTTAGTTGGCGAAAAGTGGGTAAAAAGTTACTGTAGCATCTTTCGTTTTTATTTGACAAATATTATCTGACCATCAAGTAACTAGGCTCAAAAGATTCCTCTCGCCAAAACCAGACAAACTTAGCAATTAGTTATTTTTTTACCTATATTTAATATTCTATGTATGCATCTAAATATTTGATGTGATGGGCGGAAGAGAAATTATTTTGGGTTTGCATGCAGTGGCGGATCTAAGAATAGATGAAAGGGGGGCTGAACAACGGCAAGAAAGGGCCACTTGCCCACTTCCTAATGGGCTCCTTTGCTTGGGTTGGAATCATCCTCTGTTAAAACGTGGCCCATTTAACAGGCTAGCTCAGAAATGAAGAAAACATCGTCTTCAACCTCTAGCTGCACCTCCAGCCCCACCTTCTCTTGCTCCATGGTAGAAATTTCTCTTTCCTTGCCTGAAATTTCTAAGGACGGGTCCATGGGCGCGACCACGGTAGGGGGGGCTCGAGCCCCCCCAGCCCCGGTGGCAGATCCGCCCCTGTTTGCATGGGAAAGTGAACGGGCATAAATCGGTAAAACCTCATTCCCTGTTTGAGGTGCATGCACCTACGGCTACACACATAATATTTTGGGTAGTAGTACTATTTTGGTTAAACATACTCGTAGTTTGGATGAAAACCGGGCTATCCAAACGCCGTACTATCTGTTTGCACATTTTACTTTCCTGGTTTCAGGCCTGCTAGTTGCATATATATATATATATATATATATATATATATATATATATATATATATATATATATATATATATATATATATATATATATATATATATATAGTACAGTACCATTTTTGCTATTACATTCCAATTGATGTATGTGCTCTCTCCCACCCTGAATGGCTGACTGAATGCCTGAATCTATTCTCTGCCCCTTTGACTGAAACTTGCAGGGAAGCAGAGTCTCAGACCGGAGTGTGGTCTCCATGGCGACCACCCGAAGAGGAGGCCTCCTCGTCTCCCTAAGATCCCCTCGGTTTCGCGTCTACGCGGTAACGTTTTATTGATCGGTTTCCTCTGCACGTTTTGACCTGCTGCAATGAAAGACAATATATATGAACTGTATTGTATGCGCATATATATGTATAATACATGCAGGCGAAGGCGGAGACGGTGAGCAAGGTGATGGACATCGTGAAGCAGCAGCTGGCGCTGGCGGCGGACGTGGGGCTGACGGCGGAGTCCAAGTTCGCGGACCTGGGCGCCGACTCGCTGGACACGGTGGAGATCGTCATGGCGCTGGAGGAGGAGTTCAAGATCACCGTCGAGGAGGACAACGCCCAGAACATCACCACCATCCAGGAGGCCGCAGACCTCATCGACAAGCTCGTCGGCCAGAACCCAGCAGCGCCGGCGGCATGATACGAGCCGACATCGAAACCTACCCGGACAATCCATTGCTGCAAATGCATGCTCCGTTATACAGTACTCCGTATATACTACTATAGCTAGAGATAATATTCATGGACGGATGGAAGAGCTAGCTGATACCTACCACCGTCGTTGCCAGGATTTTCATCGATCTGTTTTGTTTCTTTTTTCCCAGCATTAGCTAGCGTCGTTGTTGTTCGACGACAGACATTATAGCCAGCTCTCCTTTCAATTTCCGCAACTTTTTAGCCGTGTGTGATGAGTGTGGGTTTTTTTTGTTAGGAGAAGATGATTGATGAACATGTTATGCGCTAGTGCACATGATTTTTGCTCGCAACTTTTGTGCCCAACGAACCTTAATTGGTCGACATGCACGTACGTGTTCAGGTACTGCCATACTTCTGCCAGTAGTGACCTGTAGTATGTTAAGCTGTGTCAGGGTTCCAATAGTCCAGTCATAGATCGCCCCTCCAACAATCATAAACTATGTCAGGGATTCAGAATACTTTATTTTGGCAGTGATGCTGTGCCCTAGTACGGGCTACGGTGAACAACTACGGAGCCTGCAACCCTACTTGTGGGGGGACGTGCAGCCGAAAGCCAGCGGCCGAGTTCCTCTCAGACAAGACCAGATGAAAACGTACCGGTAGTGAATGAAGTCAATAAACGAGATTATATGATTCAGTTATCCCTTTACATTAGATCCAATAAGCTGAACCCTTTTTAATCTCTCGTCTCTTTATTATTTTGATCGAATCAGCAGGGGAACCCCTACCTTTTTTTTTGCTTTTTTAATTAAATGAAGGAATAGGATGTACAAAGGAGTAGCCCAACAAAGAGAAAAAACAACAGTTACAAGGCATCTGGGCCCAAAACTCAAGATGGCAACGGGTACGTACCCGACGGGTAGTGACCACCCGTATCTGTACCCGTACCCGCAAAATTTTACCCGTCGGGTTATCCGTACCCGCATGCGGGTAAAAAATAGTTACATACCCGTACCCGCCGGGTAATTCTCACCCGACGGGTAACCCGTACCCGATAGCATACCCAAAAATTACCTAAAAATATCAAATAGTCACATGCAAAAATAAATCATTCTAAGCTTCCAACAAGTTACAAAAATACTAACAAACATTATTAGCATCATTATAACAAAGGCAATCTACTAGAAATATAGTAGATGTCTCAATGGGCCAAATTCATGACTTATATGCGCTAAAATAACTGAGGTTGGCTAGTTATTTTTGTGGGTATGTCTTACCCGCGGGTATGCGGGTATGGGTAGTATACACCCGCACCCATACCCGCCATACCCGATGGGTATAGGATTTTGCCCAATAACGTACCCACGGGTAGAAAATTCATCACATACCCGCCTTTTTATTGGGTAATACCCGTTGGGTACTCGGATTTCGGGTACTCGTTGCCATCTCTACCCAAAACAAAAGAGAATTACAGTACAGATAACTATCTCTCCAAGTATTTGTTGGAATTTATATGGGCTTGGCCCAATAACCAATTGTAAAATTCCTAATAAATCTCAAAGGCCCATTTATGTGAGCAAGAGGGGATGTGAGAACTCTTTAGTACCACCTTGCTGGTTGAAGTGGATGTAGTCATACTTAAATATGGAAGTCCTCTCCACTTCCTCAATCTAGTGTGAGGAGGAGAAAGAGAAGTCCACACGCGCTCGCTTACTGGGCGGGGCGAAGGGCGCGGGTGCGCGGCACCTACGTGAATGGTCTGTCGAAATCCGACTCCTCGCCTTGCGGGATCGCAATCTCCTTTTGCTGTTTTCGTTTTTGGTTTCTTGGCCTTCAAGTTGCATGAGTCATAATCGGTTACAAATTAAGAGTCCTAAATCAATTTAGATCGTGATCGCGAAACGAGATTGGTTGGACAGGACTATATAAGCAACCTGCCGGCCACGCCAAAACGTATCCAGTTGAGCTAGGGTTTTTGCCTCTACTCGCTATTGCGCCGCCACTGTAGCTACTCCAGTCCGATCGCTTGCGTGCACCAGCGACCGGGTGAGCAGGTCTCCGGAACCCTCGTCTTTGCAATCCTGCACCGAGAGAAGGCGAATAAGGTTTTTGGGAAGCGTTCTTCGCGCGACTGCTCCCAAAGCTTCCACAACGGCTCGTCTTCCGAAGGGTGCATCGGCGCGTCGGCTTCGTCGTGCTAGAGCTCGCGGGGTCGTCATCAAGAATACTCTTCCGCCTCTCATCGATGACTTCGACGACGACTTCAACATCAACGACATCGACACCAGCGATCTCGCTCCATCACCACCGCCAGCCACATCTTCAACACCATCTACTACTACTATAACTGAAAGGTATAATTCTCTTGATCTAATTTTGACGTTCGTACAATCTAATCTATCTGCTAGACTATCAATGCTTGTCATGTTGATGCTGTGGAATATGCTGATCTGCTATACTAGTATGTCATACATGTTTAATTTAGTTCATATATTTGCCATGATTTATGTTCTAGATTTAATCATGCTTTTAATCTGGAAATTGCCTAATTCTTTAAAAGTATTGAGGGGATTCTGTCTTTGCTGGCTTGGCTTTGAGACGTCTCTTTATTATTTAGACGAATATAAGATGGAGTAACAGATACGTTTGCAAGAGCCTGCTCGACTTATGTTTCTAGGCCAACAAAAGTGTCTCTCATGAAACATACACCCTGTTCGTTTCGTTGGATCAGCAGTCATCCAGCAGTGTTTTTCTCTCACAACAAACCAGCGAACAGTACTTTCAGCCACAATAAACCAGCGAAACGAACAGGGTGATAGTTAATAATATCTTTTATGCATTCCTCCCTGCAACTAATTAATCAAATGCAGCTATGCATGAGTATTTCCTATCTATACCCACTGGTATAGAAATGATTTTTTTGCTCATGGTCAAAAATGATCTTTGGAGCCAGTTTTCAAAACTATTACTATGCTATTGATGGTGAAAACAAGTGATTTTTAAAGGTGGTTTGAAAACCGCCCATAGAAATCGACTTTAGGATGCTAAAATGATAGCATCACCAAAAATAACTTTTGAATTTTAAAAAAATCATTTAGAAGTTGTAAAAAATGTTTTTTGGCATGATTTTTTAAAAATCATTCAGAAGTTGTAAAAAAATGTTTTTTTTGACATGGTCAGAGGCCTAGAGGACTGACCACTATCACAAGATTTAATTTACCTCTACCTCACACGTACCATCTCGTACCACCACAACACATAGTCATTTGTACTATACATATAATGCAGTCCTTTTGTACTAATATGTACGAATCTTGTAATTAATATTTTAACTCGAAATAATAATCTTTAATAGGAAAATTTTCAACTATTAAGTTTTACATCTCATCGAGCAATGCAACTTTTGATGTAGAGTGTGTCTCTATCCAAGGTCATTTGAAAACTTCAAAATTCAAAAATTGATAACTTAATTTATATATGGAACCCTAAACGATCTCAAACAAACTATTTGTCAACTACAAAGTTTTAGATCTCCTCAAACTATACAACTTTAATATAAATTTTGTCTTTATCCAACTTTATTTTGAAAAAGTTATGAACTTATTTGTGACGTAGCTATTTTAAGGACAATTGACTTAGTCAACCGCCCTTGATAATCAATTTCTAGGGATGGTGGTCTTAACAAAACCATCCCTAAAAATCACCTATTTTCATAGACGGTTGACATAAGCAATTGTCACTAAAATTACATTTTTAGGGGTGGTTCTTTTAAGCCTACCATCCCTAAAAATATAGTAAACCATTAATGAAAGTATGCCTTTTTCAGGGACAATAGACATAAAAGAACCACCCTGAAAATGTATTTTCAGGGACGGTGAAAGTCCTATGTTTGGTGTTGGTAATTAGTGACAATGCCTAAGTACTAATCCTATGCCTAAGTTGTATGTAGCATATGAGGATTAGTACATTCCAAGGTTGGTGGCAAGATGGACATGGTGATCATGATGGCCACACTTGGATTTGGACGCGACCCTACGTGATCAAGGCAAAGGTATATGCTTAAGGGTTGTATTTTAGTAACCAAGACACTTAGTGGGTGTGGTTACATTATAGGATAGATAGTCGTACTATAAAGAGGGGAATGACGCGGCTATTGAACTCCTAAGTGCCTCTAGGTGTGCATTTCATGATCATATGCATTTGGATAGAACTAATAACGCCTCGAAAAATGATTGTGAAAATGCTAACACACTCACACTTGACGAGATCACATGGTGGTGTTAGCACATTTGCGATGGCGTTGGAGTTTAAGCGGTAGAGAGGGTTTGGGGTCCTCTCTCCCTCCCGCCGAGCGTGCGAGCGCGGGATTCAGGCGATTTCGGGGAAATGAAATGCCTATTTTCCACTACGCCAGAAGTCGGAAATCAAACGAAAATCAAACGGAGGCGAACGGAGGTCACAGTGGTGACCGGACGCTGCACCGGACGCGGGCACTGTTTGACCGGACGCGTCCGGTCAGCGTTCAGCGTCTGCGCGTTTTTCAGTTGGTTGATCGGACGCGCAGCGCGTCCGGTCACAGGCGACCGGACGCGTCCGGTCGTCCAGGGAGCTTACTGGACTCCGACCGGACGCGGGCACTGTGGCGTCCGGTCAGTTCTTCAGCGCGTCCGGTCGATGGTTCGTTTTGCGCAACTCAGTGTTGACCGGCGCGTCCGGTCAGTCACGGGACCGGCGCGTCCGGTCGTGACCAGCGCGTCCGGTCGTTGCGACCGGCGCGTCCGGTCGGTGTTTCAAAATTGAGCCGTTACGCGACCGGCGCGTCCGGTCAGTCGGACCAGCGCGTCCGGTCAGCGCGACTGCTGTTGATTTCAGTTTCTAACGGCTATATTCGAAGGGGTACGTCTATATATACTCGTTGGCCGGCTCAAGGCTCTAACTCTTGCACTTTTGACATACTTGTGAGCATTTTGAGCTAAGCAACTCCCCTCCCACTCATCTCTCTTGCTTGTTTGCATATTCGAAGTGAGATTGAGTGATCCAAGTGCATTTGCATTGTGAGATAGCATCTAGTTGGCACTTGGTGGTTGATTTGCTGCGGGATTCTTGTTTCTCTTGGTGGTTGCCGCCACCTAGACGGCTTGGAGCAGCTTGGAGGCGTTGGCAAGAGTTGGTGATTGTTCTTGGCCACCTCCGGTGATTGTGAGGGGTTTGTGCCTACCTCGGCGAAGCGCCAAAGGCAACATTAGTGGATTGCTCGTGTCATTTGCAACCTTTTGCCATTTGGTAGGTTCTTGTGGCGCCTTTTGAGAGGCTCGGTGTGAGACCGATTAGCCACCGAACCACGTGGTGAAGAGGGACACAACGGGGACTAGCGTGCCGGCAAGCACGTGAACCTCGTGATAAATCTTCGTGTCATCACTTTCATATTGTGATTGATTGATCCCGGTGTTCGGTTATCTTGGTATTTATTGTTGATCATATTGGTTGGCTCAATACTTCGCCCCTCGGTGATACCCTCCTAACCCTCTCTTGTATTTCTTTCTTAGTTTTCTTTGCTAGCTAGTTAGCGTTACTAGAGTAGCTCTTTTGTGTAGCTTGCTAGTTGTAGTTGTAGTTACCTTCTCGGTTTGACTTGTGCGGTTGAGTGCCAATATACTAGAATTGTGATTTGGATAGGTGGCTTGCAAACACCCCATAGGCTAAGCAAAACTCGCATCTCGCTATTTGTTGTATTGATAAACTTGTTTAGCTTGTCTTTGTAGAAAATTTTAAAAGGCTATTCACCCCCCCTCTAGCCATCAAGACCTTTCAAGTGGTATCGGAGCCGTGGTCACCGTTTGCAAGGCTTAACAACCTCGGTGCAAGATGGCTCAAGTTATGTTCAATCATGTTAATGGCAAGCCCCCATTCTTTGATGGCATCTCTTCCTTTGATCATTGGAAAAGGAAGATGAAGCAATATCTAGGCAATATACATGAGAAGGTTTGGGATGTGACCAATGAAGGATACATCATTCTTGATGAAGAAAATCTCACTCCAAATGACCGCATCAACAAACAATGCAACACGGCGGTACTTGACACAATCTACCGTGCCATTGATGACAAAGTATTTGAGCAAATCAAAGATCTTGAAAAGGCAAATGAGCTTTGGATAAGGCTTGAAGAAACATATGAAGGCACTTCAACGGTAAAAAGTGCCAAGCTATATATACTCAAGGACAAGTTCTCCACATTCAAGATGAAGGATGATGAATCCATCCCGGAGATGTTCTATAGGCTCCAAGTCATTGTCAATGATCTCAAGGGGCTTGGAGAGAAGGTTGAGGACAAGGACTTCTCACACAAGTTCTTGATGTGCTTACCCAAGAAGTTTGCCACCTTGAGAAGAATGATCTTTAGAGAGGGATTGGACAAGGTCAAACCAACCGATGTGCTTGGAGATATAATGACCGATGCCCAATACAATGATGATGAAGATGAGGTAGAAGAGAAGAAGGAGACCAAGGTCAAGCAAGAGAAGCCCATTGCATTCAAGGCCTCATCCTCTAAGGGCAAGAGCAAGGTGGAGAGCGATGATGACGATCCATTCGATGATGAGACCATGGCCCTCCTAGTGCACAAGATGGGGAGGTTCATGAAGAAGAAAGGATATGGTGCAAGAAAGAGAAGGGACTTCATGAAGGCAAAGGAGATGCTTTGCTACAATTGCAATAGCCCCGATCATGTAGTGGCAAAGTGTCCCTATGAAGACAAAAGATATCATGATGGAGAGTTGAAGTTGAAGAAAAACAAGAAGGACAAGAAGGAGAAGAAAGAAAAGAAGAGCTTCACTATCAACAAGAAGAAGAAAGGTGGTGGCTATGTGGTCACTTGGGATAGTGATAACTCCGATAGTGATGATAATAGCTCTAGTGATGATGAGAGGACCACTAGGCGAGCCATTGCAAGCATCGCCCTCTCCAACAAGTCATCCATCTTCGACACTACATCGACATGCCTTATGGCCAAGCCTACCAAGGTAAAATATGATGATAGTGATGATGATTCTTGTGCTAGTGATGGTTGTAGGAGTGATGATGAGGAGGATGAGGACTACTCCAAGGATGATCTATTGGGCATAATAGATCAAATGAGCAAGGGCTACAAGAGGACAACCAAGAAGTGCAAAATCTTGGAGCAAGAGCTCATTGCCAAGAGCAATGAAAATGATGCCTTGATGGAAGAGCTTGTTGCTCTCAAAAAGAGTAAGGAGTGCAAAGGAATTGAACAAGAGCTTAAAGCTCTTAGGAAATCTTTTGATGAGCTAGAGGCCTCTCGTGAGTGTCTAAAGGAAGACCACGAGGACCTTGAAGTTGCTCACACTAGGCTTAAGGAAGCCCACTCCTCTCTACTTGAGCTCATCAAGGAGAAGGACCTCAAGTTGGAGAAGCTCATGAAGGAAGCTAAGGAGGAGCAAGTGATTGCCACTTGTGATATTGGACTAACATGTGATATTATTGATGATTCTTTATTTGTTTGTCCTACTAATGCTTCATGTAGCTCATCATCATCCACCACAACCAACTCTATCTCTACTACTAGTGATTCATCACTTGTGGTTGAAAATAAGACTCTCAAGAGAGAAGTGGATGATCTCACCCGCGCATTAGGCAATGCCTATGGTGGGGATGCCCGCTTGCTAAAATGCTTGGGTAGTCAAAGGTTCTCTCTTAACAAAGAGGGTTTGGGCTATACTCCCAAGAAGGGCAAGGCGGCCTTAGCTACTCCAAAGCCTCGCTTTGTGAAGAGCAATGGTCGTTATTGCAATAGATGCAAGCAAGTTGGGCATCTAGAGATTAATTGTAATAAAATGAACAAGAACAACAACAAGTTTCATGCTAAAATGGATTACATTCCTTTTGATTCTTGTTATGTGCTTACCAAGGGTGAGAAATGTGTGCATGCTAGGTTTGTTGGTACACCAATTGTGGGTCCAAAGAAGAAGGCCATTTGGGTACCAAAGAGCTTAGTTACTAACCTCCAAGGACCCAAACAAGTATGGGTACCTAAGAAACATTAATTTATTTTGTAGGTAAATTACAAGGCCGGAGGAAGGCATTGGGTGCTTGATAGTGGGTGCTCTCAACATATGACCGGTGATTCAAGAATGTTCAACTATCTCAAATCAAATGATAGTGGCATTGATAGTATCACATTTGGTGACAATAGCAAGGGTGATGTGAAGGCTCTTGGAAGGATTGCAATCTCAAATGATCATAGCATTTCCAATGTGCTCCTAGTTGAAAAGTTGAACTTCAATCTTCTCTCGGTTGCTCAATTATGTGATCTAGGTTTCAAGTGCATATTTGGTGTTGATGATGTGGAGATAGTTAGTGTTGATGGCTCTAATTTGATCTTCAAGGGTTTTAGATATGAGAATCTATACTTGGTTGATTTCAATGCTAGTGACACTCAACTCTCAACATGCTTGCTCACCAAATCAAGTATGGGTTGGTTATGGCATAGAAGACTTGGTCATGTTGGCATGAAGCAATTGAACAAGTTAGTGAAGCATGACTTAGTTAGAGGCTTGAAGGATGTCACATTTGAGAAGGATAAGCTATGTAGTGCATGCCAAGCCGGAAAGCAAGTGGGCAACACTCATCCATTGAAAAGCATTATGAGTACTTCCAAAGCATTTGAGTTGTTACACATGGATTTATTTGGGCCAACTACATATACAAGCATTGGTGGCAACAAGTATGGCTTTGTGATTGTGGATGATTTCACTAGATACACATGGGTATTCTTTCTTGGGGACAAGAGTGATGTATTTGACATATTCAAGAAGTTCATCAAGAGAGTGCAAAATGAATTTGAGACCACAATCAAGAAAGTGAGAAGTGACAATGGAAGTGAGTTTAGAAATACAAGAATTGATGAGCTATGTGATGAGCTTGGAATCAAACATCAATTCTCGGCCAAGTATACACCTCAATCAAATGGCCTAGTTGAGAGGAAGAATAGAACTTTGATTGATATGGCAAGATCAATGTTAAATGAGTATAATGTGAGTCATTCATTTTGGGCCGAAGCAATCAACACGGCTTGTTTCTATAGCAACCGCCTCTATTGCCACAAGTTTCTAGAGAAGACACCATATGAGATCTTAAATGGAAGAAAGTCGAACATTGCATACTTTCGGGTATTTGGTTGCAAATGCTACATCTTGAAGAAGGGCACTAGATTGAGCAAGTTTGAGAAGAAATGTGATGAAGGATTCTTACTTGGTTACTCCACTACTAGCAAAGCTTATAGAGTTTGGAATTTGGCTAGTGGCTTACTTGAGGAAGTTCATGATGTTGAGTTTGATGAAACAAATGGCTCTCAAGATGAGGAAAATAACTTGGAAGATGTGAGAGGAACTCAATTGACCAATGCTATGAAAGAAATGGATATTGGAGATATTAGGCCAAAGCAAGTGATTGATGTGGATGACAACAAAGATCAAGTGCTCCAAAGTCCAATTACACAAGCTAGTGGTTCTCTAATGCAAAATCAAGCTAGTACATCATCTCAAGTGCAACAAGATCAACAAGTGGCTAGTTCATCATCTCCAACTCATGATCAACATCAACATCCAAGCAATCAAGTCCAAGTACTTCAACCAACTAACATTGCAAGAGACCATCCATTGGATTCCATCATTGGTGACATACAAAGGGGAGTTCAAACTAGATCAAGATTGGCATCATTTTGTGCTCACTCTTCCTTTGTGTCAATAGAAGAACCCAAGGACATTGATAAAGCATTGAGAGATCCGGATTGGGTAAATGCAATGCATGAAGAGCTCAACAACTTCAAGAGAAATAAAGTATGGGAACTAGTTGAGAGACCTAAGGATCACAATGTCATTGGAACTAGATGGGTCTTTCGCAACAAGCAAGATCAAGATGGAATAGTAGTAAGGAACAAAGCAAGACTAGTGGCTCAAGGTTACACACAAATAGAGGGTCTTGACTTTGGTGAAACTTTTGCCCCGGTTGCAAGATTGGAAGCAATTAGGATCTTACTTGCCTATGCTTGTGCTCACAATATCAAGCTATATCAAATGGATGTGAAGAGTGCATTTCTCAACGGGTACATTCAAGAGGAGGTGTATGTGGAGCAACCTCCCGGTTTTGAAGATGACAAGAAACCCAATCATGTCTACAAGTTGAGAAAAACTTTGTATGGATTGAAGCAAGCACCTAGAGCATGGTATGAAAGATTGAGGGACTTCTTGCTATCCAAAGGTTTTGTCATGGGCAAAGTGGATACTACTCTCTTTACCAAGAAGATTGGGAAAGACTTGTTTGTGTTGCAAATATATGTTGATGATATCATATTTGGTTCAACCAATCAAGATTATTGTGATGAGTTTGGGAAAATGATGGCAAAGGAACTTGAAATGTCAATGATCGGTGAACTTAGTTTCTTTCTTGGACTTCAAATCAAACAAATGAAGGAAGGAACATTTGTGAGCCAAACCAAGTACATCAAAGATATGCTCAAGAAGTTTGGCATGGAAGATGCAAAGGGCATTACAACCCCAATGGGCACTAGTGGAAGTTTGGATAGTGACAAGAGTGGCAACATGGTGGATCAAAAGCTATATAGATCAATGATTGGTAGCCTACTCTATGTGACGGCATCAAGGCCCGATGTGATGTTTAGTGTATGCATGTGTGCAAGATTTCAAGCCTCACCAAGAGAAAGTCACTTGAAGGCAACAAAGAGAATATTAAGGTATTTGAAGCATACACAAGATGTTGGATTATGGTATCCCAAAGGTGCAAGCTTTGAGCTAGTTGGATATTCGGATTCCGACTATGCCGGTGACAAAGTGGAGAGAAAGAGCACTTCCGGGACTTGTCAATTGTTGGGAAGATCACTTGTCTCATGGTCATCCAAGAAGCAAAATAGTATTGCACTATCTACCGCCGAAGCCGAATACATCGCCGCGGGTAGTTGTTGTGCACAAGTTTTGTGGATGAAGGCAACATTGAAGGATTTTGGAATCAATTTCAAGAATGTGCCATTGCTATGTGACAATGAAAGTGCCGTGAAGCTAACCAACAATCCGGTTCAACATCAAAGAACAAAGCATATTGATGTTCGTCATCATTTTATTAGAGATCATCAACAAAAGGGTGACATTGCTATTGAGAGTGTGGGCACCGAAGATCAACTAGCCGATCTATTCACCAAGCCACTTGATGAGAAGAGATTTCACAAGCTAAAGAATGAGTTGAACATAATTGACTTCTCCAACATGAGTTGATGCACCCCATATATGACATGCCTCTCCTTCGAGCCCCAAGGTACAATTGGTTGGCATGTCATACATTCTATACTAAGGACATGTTTAGTGCATCTAGTCATGATTTCTTATGTTCTAGGCTCATTCATGAAAATCAAATGACTTTGAAGTTTATATGGTGCCACTATTGTTTCCATGACTTGTATGATCTAGTGGTAGCATATAACTTGTTTGAGCAGCTTGTGATCCTAAGTGTTTAATCTAGAAAACTTGTCTAAATATTTGCTTCAACATGGTGCATGATAACCCTTCTAGTGAGGTGTGAAGAAGCTTGCCCTTGGATCAAACCGAAGCATTTTATTTATGCAAGCAATCTAGGTTGAATCACAAACTTGATCCTCACCCCATAATTCAACATGATAATCTATCTAAAGTTAGTCCCTTGTGGTCATTGGTGCCAAAGGGGGAGAAAATATTGTTCACAAAGATAGAACTCAAAGGGGGAGAAGCACAAAGGGGGAAAAATGTTGTTCACAAAGATAGATTCTAAAAAGAGGAGAATTTGATAAAAGAAGGGGATCAACTAAAATTTTGAGCACACAAGTAGGGGGAGCAAGCTCTTAAACATGAATGTTGCATTTCCTTGTGCACTTCATATGTATGATGCATAGTTATGCATTTCTTTTTCTCCGATACATTGCTTGTGTGGTGTTTTGCTAGTATACAATTGAATGGTGTATTGAAGTACTAGCATGAATAGGAAGTAGTTAGATTTCTCTTGCTTCATGTTTTTCAAAGTGGTACTAGAGCCTTGCTTATAATGTTGATCTCACAAGGTTTCTAGTTTTGTTTGTGCTTTTCCAAGTGATATCTAACTACACAAGGTGCTAAGATGATGTTTATCGCCACTCCGATGGTATCACGCTTCAAAGGTCTATAATCTAAAACACTTAGCACCTATTGATAGTCAATGCTCCTATATTTTTCCTATCTAAACATGTATGCTTCCTAAATCCAAACATATAGCATACATGTAGGGGGAGCCATTGCTATCAATTTGAATTCATGATCACTTGTCCATACTTCTTACACATGGTAATATACTTGGACAATGTGACATGGGTTCAATCAAAATTTTATCATAATATCTTTGTGAAAGGGTTGTCACCAATTACCAACAAGGGGGAGATTGAAAGTCCTATGTTTGGTGTTGGTAATTAGTGACAATGCCTAAGTACTAATCCTATGCCTAAGTTGTATGTAGCATATGAGGATTAGTACATTCCAAGGTTGGTGGCAAGATGGACATGGTGATCATGATGGCCACACTTGGATTTGGACGCGACCCTACGTGATCAAGGCAAAGGTATATGCTTAAGGGTTGTATTTTAGTAACCAAGACACTTAGTGGGTGTGGTTACATTATAGGATAGATAGCCGTACTATAAAGAGGGGAATGACGTGGCTATTGAACTCCTAAGTGCCTCTAGGTGTGCATTTCATGATCATATGCATTTGGATAGAACTAATAACGCCTCGAAAAATGATTGTGAAAATGCTAACACACTCACACTTGACGAGATCACATGGTGGTGTTAGCACATTTGCGATGGCGTTGGAGTTTAAGCGGTAGAGAGGGTTTGGGGTCCTCTCTCCCTCCCGCCGAGCGTGCGAGCGCGGGATTCAGGCGATTTCGGGGAAATGAAATGCCTATTTTCCACTACGCCAGAAGTCGGAAATCAAACGAAAATCAAACGGAGGCGAACGGAGGTCACAGTGGTGACCGGACGCTGCACCGGACGCGGGCACTGTTTGACCGGACGCGTCCGGTCAGCGTTCAGCGTCTGCGCGTTTTTCAGTTGGTTGATCGGACGCGCAGCGCGTCCGGTCACAGGCGACCGGACGCGTCCGGTCGTCCAGGGAGCTTACTGGACTCCGACCGGACGCGGGCACTGTGGCGTCCGGTCAGTTCTTCAGCGCGTCCGGTCGATGGTTCGTTTTGCGCAACTCAGTGTTGACCGACGCGTCCGGTCAGTCACGGGACCGGCGCGTCCGGTCGTTGCGACCGGCGCGTCCGGTCGGTGTTTCAAAATTGAGCCGTTACGCGACCGGCGCATCCGGTCAGTCGGACCAGCGCGTCCGGTCAGCGCGACTGCTGCTGATTTCAGTTTCTAACGGCTATATTCGAAGGGGTACGTCTATATATACTCGTTGGCCGGCTCAAGGCTCTAACTCTTGCACTTTTGACATACTTGTGAGCATTTTGAGCTAAGCAACTCCCCTCCCACTCATCTCTCTTGCTTGTTTGCATATTCGAAGTGAGATTGAGTGATCCAAGTGCATTTGCATTGTGAGATAGCATCTAGTTGGCACTTGGTGGTTGATTTGCTGCGGGATTCTTGTTTCTCTTGGTGGTTGCCGCCACCTAGACGGCTTGGAGCAGCTTGGAGGCGTTGGCAAGAGTTGGTGATTGTTCTTGGCCACCTCCGGTGATTGTGAGGGGTTTGTGCCTACCTCGGCAAAGCGCCAAAGGCAACATTAGTGGATTGCTCGTGTCATTTGCAACCTTTTGCCATTTGGTAGGTTCTTGTGGCGCCTTTTGAGAGGCTCGGTGTGAGACCGATTAGCCACCGAACCACGTGGTGAAGAGGGACACAACGGGGACTAGCGTGCCGGCAAGCACGTGAACCTCGGGATAAATCTTCGTGTCATCACTTTCATATTGTGATTGATTGATCCCGATGTTCGGTTATCTTGGTATTTATTGTTGATCATATTGGTTGGCTCAATACTTCGCCCCTCGGTGATACCCTCCTAACCCTCTCTTGTATTTCTTTCTTAGTTTTCTTTGCTAGCTAGTTAGCGTTACTAGAGTAGCTCTTTTGTGTAGCTTGCTAGTTGTAGTTGTAGTTACCTTCTCGGTTTGACTTGTGCGGTTGAGTGCCAATATACTAGAATTGTGATTTGGATAGGTGGCTTGCAAACACCCCATAGGCTAAGGAAAACTCGCATCTCGCTATTTGTTGTATTGATAAACTTGTTTAGCTTGTCTTTGTAGAAAATTTAAAAAGGCTATTCACCCCCCTCTAGCCATCAAGACCTTTCAGACGGTTTGTAAGCTTTAGGGGTGAAAGTGGTCTGGATAACTCACCAAACCGATTCAAATATGAAATTCTAAGATATGGAAAACAATTTTTAATATCCATGTGGATACGGATAATTCGAATCTGATGTGCAGATGAGAAGTAGGATATAGAGTAGACAAAATCCGCCGAATGTGGATTGTCCCCAAATTCTATGCGGATTAACCAATGCTTAAAATAGGATATTCGACACTTTCTATCGATTGGCTAAAACCAAGAGGAATTAAGGATTTAGAAAAAGCTTGTTGGTGGAGAACACTCATTTTGTGATGTGGTTGTTTGATGTTCTAATTTTTGAACTGAGAATTTGATGGATGTTATTACTTATTGGTTAATAACTTATCATTTGTGAGTGAAGTTACCATGTCAGGTGTTAATTGTGTCGGCGTGATAGCAACAACATGGAATGCAATACAGGATTATTATCCATTTCTTATTCTTGGTTCTTTACTAAAATCATTTTCCGACAAGCATAAAATTCTCTATGTATGCACATATTACTCGACTATTTAAATCTGTCTCAGATCCAATTCCTCTCTATATTTGTACCTGTTCTGACATTTGAAAAAAAAAATCTGCATACATATCTACATCACGTATTATCCGCTCCGCTTCGAATCCGACTAAAAAAAGCGGATTAGGATATGAGGCGGCATTATCCACTCCGATTCATTTTCATTCCTAGTAAGCTACAGTGCCCATGGAGCTAGTAAAAACAGTTTGCTGTGTAGAGCATCTTTGGAAAAATAAGAGACGCCTATAAAAAATGGTTTTTACTAGTGACCTATGATTTTCATGCTTCGGTAAAAGTCATTTATAGCAAATTTGGCCGGATCTTCTTCTTTCGAAACATCAAGTATTTGTGAACCCTGGAGTAGTTGCACCCCGATCATCAAACTTTTTTTTTTGCTTTGAATTATAGCTCTCCCTATCAAGGAAAAAAGAAGTTCACATAAGCCTCATTAATAAAAACAAAGAAAAACAAAGACGCTTGACACACGGGAATAATTGAGGAAGTCCCTGTCCCTTCTTTCCGTTTCAAGAAAAGGGTTGTGTGGTTCATCCGAAATTCCAAATCCTCGAAGAAACTGGAAGGTTCGTTCTTTCCTGTGGTCAGCTTCACATTAAAATCGCTGAGAAAATTCTCTTTACAGTGACGTATCTATTGGTTCTGTTCTCAGACAATTTTTTTTCTCAAACAAAATACGAAAGCATATGTTCATATACACATGTGCATAGTCACATAATACAACACGCATACTCTACCTTATTAACATCTTGTTAGGTTGGCGGATCTTGGCATCTTGACGTTGATAAACTTAACTAAAAATCTTTGTCGACAAGTACGTTTGTCTACCACTAAAAAAGTAATAATTAACCAAAAATATGAACTTCTGTCTCGAGCTTGGTTTTCTCTTTTATTTTTTTCTTAATTCATTTGTTTGTCAGGTTGCACCCATGTCTGAGCTCGACTAATTAAGCATCCTAAAAGAAAGTACTTCCTATGTTCCAAATTATAAGTCGTTTTGATATTTTTGGTACATCTATTTTGGTATGCATCTAGATATAATAATATGTCAAGTACGTAGCAAAATGGATGAAAAAAAAATCAAAATGCCTTATAATTTGGAACGAAGGCATTAGCAATGTAAATTCCCCTTTTTTATTCCTGTTCTAATGATATGGAGCCAACCTTCATTCCAGCCAAACACCAGCACTAACAGAATGATTTCATATAGATGAACCAATCATGGAGCTTCGGTCGGGTGTTCTACCGCTGCCTATATACTACAAAGTTAGTGGTTCGGTTATGAAGCAAGGTTGCGTGTGATGTTGCTAGTTCCCAAGCTGACGTTAGGCATTCATGTAGTGGGATGGAACCATATACCCTTTTCTAGAAATGGGAGCATGCCTATGAGACAATGCAACCGCAACCATGGTAGAAAGCCCCATATTTGGAGACAAACACCGATGGAGGATTACATAGCAAGGGTTGGGTAGGGAGAGAAGTTGTTATCTGTCGAAATAGGGAATGAAGTAGTCCCTTTGTTGAGGACAATATTCATAGTTCACGCTCTTGCACACCAACGCCGTTGGAAATGACACCTTCGCCTGATGCCCTCCAATGTTGAGCGATGTGCTCCTTGGCTCTAGTGGAAGCGCAACCAAGGACAGAGTGGATTATTAGGTTGTCAACCAAAAAATATTAATTGGTGGATTAAGTCGTCAACTCAAAACCAAAACCAAAAATTAATTGGATAAACTAGATTAGTATTTGGGTCAATCAAATCGAATATGACAAAACCAATGCCATGACAAGTAAACATCGGTATAATATGTTTTTTTGCCTCTATATTTACTTGTCACGCTGTTAGTTTGGTTTGGATAAATTTAACAATCTGAACCATATAGAGCATATGAAGCAAATTCTAAACAAATAATCGGTAATAATGAGCTCAATGCAGCTACTCCGCAAGTAGTGTTTGTACAGTATTTCTGTGTGAGAGATCTATAGCCAAAGCTAGATTGGGTACCAAACGGGTCCAACGAGACCTTCCCTAACCCTCCAAATTGGCTAGTAGTCCCAGCCTCCACGTTTGCAATAGTTGTCCAAATCAGCTTGGGTAGAGGTCTCGCATGATGGCATAGCAGCTTGCAGAGGCAATAGTTGCTTGCTCTAACAAAAGGTTGAAACCACCACTCGAAAGCACATTGGGGCAAAAAAGCAGACTACTCCGTCTGTCTCAAAATACAGGATGTTTTTAACTTACATCTTGTTGACTATTCGTGGAACAAGAGCAGTATGCAATATATGCATTGTTGGCTCCAAAACTCATGGGGCAGGGCTAGTGCTAGGACGTCCGGATGCTAGCTCCCGTCCGGACGCAGGTTGGACACCTGCACCCATGGTGTATCGGATGCCTCCGCGCTCGCACAGATCCCGTGCCGCCGATCGCGTCCGGCAGCCCACGACCCATCTCATGTCATCTACTACGTCCGGCCACACGTGACCCATCCTGCATCTCAAACCCATCTCAGCTATGCACCTACGTCAAGCCTGCCACGCTCCTTCCCCGCCACGCCTCGCTCCTTCCCCGCCGCGCCGCGCTCCTCCTCTCGCCGTGGCGCCATCCCCCGCCGCGCCCTCGTCCTCCACCATGCTGTCTCGGCCGCGCCCCTTCGCCGTCCTAATGTCTCTTCTCCCCTGCAAAATCCATCTAACTGTTGCAACATATGCTGTATACTCCTGAAACATACCTTTATAGTCATTGCAACATCTAGATGAAACGCTTGCAACATGCGTCTGAAACAGTTGAAATATTTATAACATACATTTTCAAAATACGTTTGAAAACAGCTGAAACATGTAGAACATACACTTTGCAACATCCAGATGAAACACGTGAAACATAAAGATGAAAAATATGAAACATACATCTGAAATGCGTGAAACGTACTATTGCAAAAGGCTCATCGATGCAGAGCTTGATGCTAGCACGGAGTTCGATGCCACGGAGTGACGCGGAGGGTGGCGCTAGTCCAGGCATGTGGCACGGGCCTCGCCAGTGGTTGCAGTAGGCGGATGCGCGTGTGGCCATAGATGGCAACGCTAGTCCGGGCGGGAGGCGTGATTTCGAGTACGAGGCACGGTGGAGGCGGCATATCTGCTTCGACGAGGTGCACAATGAACGGGGCAGTGATGGGAAGGAGCGTGCGTCGCGAGTGTGAGAGAGCGGCACGAGCGACAGCGCAGAGAGGCGGACTACTCAAGCATTATCAAAACTAATGCATCTACGGCCTTGTTTAGTTCTCACCCTAAAACTTTATACCCTATCACATCGGATGTTTGACATGTACATGGAATATTAAATATAGACTAAAAAATAACTAATTACACAAATTGCGTATAATTTGTGAGATAAATCTTTTAAGCCTAATTAGTCTATGATTTGACAATAAAGTGCTACAGTAACACATATGCTAATGACAGATTAATTAGGCTTAATAAATTTATCTCGTGGTTTATTGACAAATTCTGTAATTTTTTTATTAGTATCTGAATACTTCATACCAAAGCTTCATGTAACCCCGATGTGACCACCAAACCTTTACGCCCTGATACTGAACAAGGCCGCTTGTGGCTTGCCACTTTAGGGGCTGTTTAGTTGGCAAAAATTTTGGCGAAATGCTACTGTAGCAGTTTCGTTGTTATTTGACAAATATTGTCCAATCATGGTCTAATTAGGCTTAAAAGATTTGTCTCGTCCATTTTGTCTAAACTGTGTAATTAGTTTTATTTTTTATCTATATTTAATGCTTCATGCATGTGTTTAAAGATTCGATGTGACGGAGAATCTGAAAATTTTGGCAAAATTCTTGGCAACTACTCCCTCCGTCCCAGAAAAAGTGTCGTTTTAGGTTTTTCAGACATCGTGTTTGACTGTTCGTCTTATTCAAAAATTTTTAATAAATATTATTTATTTTGTTATGACTTATTTTATCATTAGAGATACTTCAATAATGATTTATTTATTTTATAATTTGCACAAAATTTTTGAATAAGACGAACGGTCAAACATGATGTCTGAAAAACCTAAAATGACACTTTTTCTGGGACGGAGGAGTAAACGGTACCTTATTCTGCTGTTAGCTTGCACTGTGGAGAGAAGCAGTGTACGTAGAATCCAAGCTGCAGGATTGGCAGGGGAATCCAAGCCGGAGCGTGACATCAGCCTACAGCCGCGCCGCCATGTCGTATGTGTAGTGTAGCCTTGTGTGCACCCAACCCAACGCGAAGAGCCCCGGCAAGACGTGTCCGCATCGAGCACCGTCCAACTCAAACCCCAACGGCCGGATCCGACCCGCCGTGCTCTACATATCCGTCCCGTCACCCCCACTTCCCCTCTTCCTCTTCGCTTTTTCCCCCAAATCTCGCGTGCTTGTCTCTCTCCGTGTCCTGCTCCGCCCCGCTGCCCCCAGCGCGTGCGCCTCCGATCCGGCGGGTTCCGGCGCTGCGCCCGTCGATTGACGCGATTCGTCTGCCAGGGTACCGGCCGGCGCCTGCGCGCGCTGCGGATCGAGGACCGGGGTCGCCGGATTTGGGCGCCGCGGACGAGACCTAGCTAGGCGCCGGAGTTTGTGACGGGAGCTAGCTTTGGCGTGGTTGGTGGTGGAGGGGAGGAGGAGGAGGAGGAGGAAGGGAGCGGTCGGTCTCATATGCGCGTGACGGTCACGCCCAAGGACGAGGAGAGGCTGGTCGGCTTGATGGCGCGGGAGCGGCCGCGGTCGGCGGTGGTTGCGGCGGGCGGAGATTTGGTCACTGCTCCCGGCGGCGGGGGCGGCGAGGGGTCGGATGGGGACTCCTCGGGGTCGATAGAGGAAATTTCAGCTGACGACTTCAGGAAGGACTCGTCGTCGGCGTTGGGCGGCGCCGCGGCGGCGGCGGGGCAGAGATCTAGGTCTTGGGTGGGCCCGCCCGCCGTGGGTTACATGGCGCGGAACTTTGGGCACGCCTTCAACAGCTTCGCGTGGTCGCAGGCCGTGCGGAACAAGCCGCTCGGGCTACAACCACCGCCTGCCCCGGACGACGACGAGGTGGAGCACGCCGTGGACGCCTCCGACGGGGAGAAGGAGGAGGGCGAGATTGAGGAGGGGGAGGCTGTGGAGGCCTCGGCCTCGCCTGCTCGTGCGCAGTCTGAGACCATCGACTTGGACGCGGATGCGTCGGAGAAGTCAGAGTCGGTGGCTGGTGACGGCGGTGCCGGTGCTGTGCCTGCCTCGGTTGCTGAGGAAGAGGAGGTGAACCTTGATCAGCGTGTCGGCACTATACTGGAGGAGCTCGAGATGGTCTCCATTGAGGAAGCTGAGAAGTATGGACAGATGCTTCGTGTTTTTGCTGAATAAAGGCTTCGTTTTGGACGAAGACTGAGAAAACCGGTTGTAACTGCTGCAATGTTGCGCAGGTCGTTTGAGGGTGCATGTGGACGACTGCATACCTGCTTCGAGAACCTGAAGCCGCTGTTCCAGGAACTGGAGACTGGGAGTCCGATGGCTATACTTGAACCCCTCATGCAGCAGGCGTTTATTGGAATTGACACACTCACCACTGTAAGGCCTACACCAAATGCTGGTTGGTACTCACCCTTTGATGTAGGGCTGATGCTATTTGCGTACTGCAGGTGGCGATTTCGTATAACTTGCCGAGGAGTGAGCAGAATAAGACAACACTTTTGAAGTATGCAATTGATCTTCAGCTAATTATTTACAGATGAAAACTGCCACCGCCACTTTTGTAACTGACACGATGCCCATTGAATGATGCAGGTCGTTGTTCCACATAAAGAACAGATATTCAGACATGCTGACACCGGAGCAGCGAGACGAGGTTAGTAATGTCTCCATTCCGTTTTGTTGCTTATATGATGAATGCTGAAGCCGCAACCTCAAATTTCTGTCCTGTTCCTGTGTATCAGTTGGACAGCCGCGTGAGGAAGTTAGTTTTTGGAGAAAAAGACAATGTCAGTGACCCAAGTACAAGTGGCACCAATGTGATAAATGTTTCGGCTCCATCTGGGCAGGTTTCATCCTCAGGAGGACTGCCATTTGAATCAGGTGCAGCAAATCCATTTAGTAGCTTGCCGAGGTTGGAAGTACCTGCCAAAAGGATTAGTCCCCTGTTGGATCTTCATGCAGATTATGATGAGAACAGCTTACCATCACCAACCAGGGATAATGCACCGCCTTTTCCTGTGCCAAAGCCTATTGGTTTTGGAGCATTTCCAATGGCACCTGAGAAGTTATCTTTCCCAGAAAGAGTTGAGCCTGCAAAGAATTCGTTATATCCATCCTTAAATGATCCTCTAAAGGCTGTCTCCTCATATCAGCAGAAGTACGGGCAGAAATCTGTATTTCCGAGTGATGATCTACCAAGTCCAACTCCATCTGGTGATGAGGGTAAATCTGCAGATAAAGGTGGTGACATATTTAGTGAGGTTTCCAGCTTCCCTGTTCCAAAGAGTATTGCATTACCAAGTACAAGCCAGATGCCTGCTTCTCAACCTAGCACAGTCAGCAGCAGTGGTATTAGTTATGCATCTGGTCCACCTGGTTTTGCTAAACAAATTGAGCAGTCGGCTGCAGGTCCAAATCATGCAACTAAGGCAGCATCTAAAAGTAGAGATCCGAGGCTCAGGTTTTTGAACCGTGATTCTGCTGGTGCTACAGATGTGAATCGGCGTGCAAATTTTTCAGATTTGAAGGATGGGAACCTGGGTGGAGCGTCAGTTGGTTACCGTAAACACAAAGCAGTTGATGATCCTCAGGTAGATGAAAATGCGTTAAAAAGATTTAGGGGTGGAACTGCAAATCCTAGAGACATGCAGCCTACAGGGAATCCCAATCAGCTTATGAACATTAGGGCTCCTACAAATAGTAGCGGTATCAATATGAAAACTCTGCAACCCCCTCAAACTACTGCTCCACATGCCAGTGCAGGTCCTGCTGTCCCGTTGCCTTCTATGTTATTAAAGGACATTGCTGTGAACCCAACATTGCTGATGCATTTGATCCAAATGGAACATCAAAAGAAGTCAGCATCAGAAACTCAGGGTGGCATGTCTAGTGGGATGACCAACAATGGAATTACAGGCACGGTTTTCACACCTGGCAATGCTCCAAAGACTACAGAAGCTGCACAAGTCCCCTCTGTTAGGCCACAGGTCCCAGTGCAGACACCTCCTTTGGTAAAGCTCTTTGTACTCTTAAGTGTCTTCTGTTGATACTTGACTACTTGTATACATCATTTGTTTGTTTGATAGCTATTTTCCTTTGGATCATTATATTCTGTAGTTTTAATGTGCTTATTAAGGGGTTAAATGATTAGAACCTGGGGTTGTCTATTGTGATCCCATGTTGGCTCGTATGTTGTGTTAGTCAATAATTAGGTGTGTTAGTCAATAATTAGGTGTGCTACCTTTACATTTAATGCCAGCTCTTTTTAGAGTATTTTACTAACTTTTGCTATTTTTGTAGAACTCACAAAATGATGGTGGAATCGTTCGCATGAAGCCCCGTGATCCACGGCGCATCCTACACAGTAACATAGCACAGAAATCTGACGCAATGGGCTTGGAGCAAGTGAAAATTAATGGAATTACCCAACCAGACTCTCAGGGCACCAAGGACCAGACTAGTTCAATACCTTCTCAATCAGCTTTGCCATCTAGCATTGCAAGGCCATTCAGCAGCACAAAACATGTTGATCCTGTCTCTAATTCACAGTTAGCTGCTACAGCTATTATGGCTCCTACACAACAAGCTTTGGGCAGCATAAATAAGGTGGACCCAAGACTAGCAGTTGAACAGAATGGACAAAATGCTGATGCAACAACAAATGATGCTTCTGCAACAGCACTTGAAGCTACACAGCCTGTTAGCCTATGGGGTAATCTTGATCATCTCCTTGATGGATATGATGATAAGCAAAAAGCTCTGATACAGAAGGAAAGGGCAAGACGAATAACAGAACAGCACAAAATGTTCTCAGCGCGAAAGCTATGCTTGGTGCTTGATTTGGATCACACTCTTCTTAATTCTGCAAAGGTATATTGATATTTTGGCGTATGAGGTTATGAGTTTAAAGTTGCTTAATTATTTTTCTGTTCATGCGGCCCATACCTTTTCAGTTTATAGAAGTGGAACCCATTCATGAAGAGATGTTACGGAAGAAAGAGGAGCAAGACAGGACTTTGACAGAACGTCATCTCTACCGTTTTCATCATATGAATATGTGGACGAAGCTGAGGCCAGGAATATGGAACTTTCTTGAGAAGGTTTGCTGGTTTTTTTTTTTGGCACAGAATTAAGTGTTTTTGCTCTGCTGTTGATTTTTGACCTGTGATGATTTGTGCAGGCTAGTAACCTATTCGAGTTGCATTTATACACTATGGGAAACAAACTGTATGCTACCGAGATGGCCAAGGTTCTTGATCCAACTGGGACCTTGTTTGCTGGACGAGTCATATCAAGAGGTGATGATGGTGATCCCTTTGACAGTGATGAGCGAGTGCCGAAAAGTAAAGATCTGGATGGGGTACTGGGTATGGAATCAGCAGTTGTGATCATAGATGATTCTGTAAGAGTCTGGCCTCATAACAGGCACAATTTGATAGTTGTAGAGAGGTATGCGTCAATGCTTTCGTTCTTCCTAATGAACTGTTGTCAAATGCACCTGCCTAATCCCCTTTCCATGTGATTTTCTGCAGATACACCTATTTCCCCTGCAGCAGACATCAATTTGGCCTTCCTGGACCGTCACTTCTAGAGATTGACAGAGACGAGAGGCCTGAGGATGGTACCCTTGCTTCGTCACTTGCGGTATGGTACTTTTTTCTCAAACATATGTACCAACATGTGAACTTTGATTATACTCACGTGGTTCTCATTCTGGAAATAGGTCATTGAGAGAATCCACCACAATTTCTTTTCACATCCTAACCTCAATGAGGCTGATGTGCGGAGCATACTAGCATCTGAGCAGCAAAGGATCCTTGCTGGTTGTCGTATTGTCTTTAGCCGGATTTTCCCAGTTGGAGATGCCAGCCCCCACTTACATCCTCTGTGGCAGACTGCAGAGCAGTTTGGTGCGGTCTGCACAAACCTGGTTGATGACCGGGTCACTCATGTTGTTGCCAACTCCCCTGGGACAGACAAGGTGAATTGGGCATTATCCAAAGGCAAATTCGTGGTGCATCCAGGATGGTGAGGAATATTGCTACTTCTATTTACATGAGTATTTTCTTTTCTATTTTATGACCTTTTTTTCTAACTTGTCGAGATAACCCATCACTTGATTGAAATTCTGTATCATGTTTGCCATAAACAGGGTAGAGGCTTCAGCTCTGTTGTACCGGCGCGCCAACGAACATGACTTTGCAGTCAAATAACACCCGCCCTGAGCCCCAATCATATAGGTTCCAGGGAAGATTTCTTCTCGGGATGGGATATGTTCATGGTAACCTAACGTGATTAAAAAAAACCATAACAACATATCTAAATCAGGACCATAGTAAGAAGGAAAACCACCACCAAAAGAATTCTAGGCCTTAAAAGAAACGGTAACGAAGAAAACGCTTTATGAAAGCCTGGAAGAGGGGACTGGGTCTGTGGTGGAGTCATTACCGAGGTGGTGAGTATTTGGTCAAGATGTCTTTTAGAAAGAGCCAGCAAAGATGCGCGAAAAGGTGAAGATGAGCTGATGCTCACCGCCTCATCATCCTTTGTAACATGTAGCAGTAAAAGTGGTGCAGTTTTGGTAAGAGTCCTAGGTTCAGAAATGTTGCTTCTGGCCAAAGGAAGCTGGGCTGGGGGTTTTTGCCGTTTTGGTAGCTGCCGCTGGTCGCCCATCGATAGTGTGACCTGAACTGACACGGCGGCATGAATCTTCGGGGCAGGGCATTTATAGGATGTGTCAGTATTTGTGTGTGTTAGCTCGGGTGTAAAGCTGGTTCCGTCTGTGCCGACGAACGCTGCAAAGGCACGTGGACAGGGACACCTGGGGCTGCGCCTGCTGCTCCCCTAAACGTACTCCCTTTTGGTTTTCCGAAACTGAAGGCCGAAAAGAACCTTCTGTTCAGTTGGTTCATGTAAGAATTCATGGCCTCAGAGAAGAACCAGTTGGTTCAGGTAAACGGGTTGAAGAATCAATGGCGGCAGAGAGGAACGCAGAGGTTCTGATGGGTTGTTATTTCGAAAAGGAAACGCGTGACGGTGTCAGCGAATCTACTGCCACGTAATGAAAACCGACTGCATCGTCTTCTAACCGAAAGGGCAAAGAACCGTTATGATTTAACCGTATCTGTGAGAATTGATTCTTTTGGGTTGATGATTTCTGCCGGTTTTTTTAGTGTTTTGTTTTCCAAACAAGCTTTGGTTTGCGGCCTTACTGACAAGTATGTTTTGGCCATTTTGGTTGAATGGGATTTGGAGAACGATCATCCGTGCTAAAACTGTTCTTGCAAAAAATATACTTACCTTTTGAACGACATAAAGACATTTTCCTGTTGTAAGTAAAATAAAAATGCTATTTTCAGAAAAATCTCCACATGAATCGAGGATCACCATTTTTGCAACATCACATGACCATGTAATGGCTATTTACAAGTCTGATACACCATTTTTTTTAGAAAAGTCATGTTACTGCTTGACGGGACTATATGTTAAAAGACTTGCCATTTTATAGAACAAGTCATATGGTGATACTTTCCTTAAAAAAATGTTAAAACTTATTGTTTTACATATTAGTAAACAAGTATTCACAAGAAAATATTAGCATAAAATGAACATGAAACAATGCATGATCCATGCAAATGCCATGTTGTAATATTAAAAGCATATCCAAGATTCTTTCTTAAACTTCCTCCCTAAATCATCATTTGGAGAGTGATTTGTAAAAAATCATTATCTATATTTTTTCATCCTTCAGTAACTTTTTCTATTTTTGGCTAGCAAGGAATCCGAAATAGAGGGTAAATATTTGGTATTTTTTCATCAAAATCTCTATTCCTATTAAATAGGAAGGATATAAAAAGGCTCTTATGCTCTAAGGGTGTGCAGAGTGTATAAGGTAGAATCAGACTCTAGGGCATGCGGGGTGTATAAGGTGCAATCAGGCCTTAAGGTATAATGATCAGTGACGTGGTTAAGGCCCAAGTGTTCCTTTCAAAATAAGGGCCAAATGTTGTTGTGCATAAGATCATAGATACTCACTCTGTCCTAAAATTATAGTCGTTTTAGCGTTCATAAGATGTCGTAGAAAATTAGTGTTCATAAGACGTCCTAGAAAAACTGTCGTTGGGCTACTATGTTTTAAAAAGAGTTTTACCTCTACTTTTAAGAAAGCAATGTGACACATGATTCTGCTGGGGTTACCAGCTACAGAAACAAAACCAAAAGCGCTAAGCCTAGTACAACACTTACATTTCAACGCATCAGTATGTGTAATAGCGCTAGGCTGGAAATTCTTGAGCCAACACATGACTGCATCCTTCACTTGATCGAAGTGCTTCCTGTCCCATTCCTTAAGCAAGATTCTCCAATTCTGCATCAAGGATATAGCAACGCAGATCACATCAGTTGGTGTTTTAGGAAACACTCTCAATTGCCATCTCATTCTTGGTCGTCCACATAGGCCATGCAAAACATGCAAAAATGAAGATGAGCATTCTAATTGGTAAGGGTCCCTTTGAAGACTTCTGTAAGCATACTCTAGATAAATTTAGCTATATGACATTTAAAAAAATACGATCCACAAATTCCACTTACAAATGCAACAATTAGCATATCCTTTCCAACTCCTTTTTGATGAGACTCTGAGGCACCTGTAGTTTGTTATTGAACACTTGCCACAAAAAGAACTTAATTTTTAAAGGAACCATGCCTTTCCAAATATAGCCAGCCTCCCTGCTAGCTACCCTTTATTCTTATTCCAGGCCAGACAACAGAATCATGATGACTATTTAGGCTGATATTCTCCAGGTCATCCAACAACTCCAACCATCTACTATACTACTACATAGATAAGGATCTCCTAAAATCTATAATCCACTGTCCCTACTGAACACTCATGTTCTCTCATCATTTTGAAAATGTCATCATAGAAAAGTTTTAGTGGCACATCATGTAACTAGCAACCTTGCCAAAGCTTACAATAATTACCATCCCACTCTTAAAATAGCCCCCCACTTGAAAAGATGTTTAACCTTGTGAAGATTTTGCCAAAATTGTGAGTTCCCTTTTACATTAGAGTCAAAGAAACCGCATACCCCCATATATTTAGCCTTTAGGATCTTGAACCATAATTCATCAGGCTCTTGGAAAATCTTCCAAATCTACTTCCTAACAAACAATCATTCATAATCTTAGTAGTAATGATTCCCAGACCCCCTTGGTCCTTAGGTTTGCTTACCATCTCCCATTTGGCCATATGGTACCTAAATTTCTCTTTAGCCCCTTGCCAAAGAAACATAGCTCTAATGCCGTCCATTTGTTTATGTATGACCTCCTGTAGTCGGTAGAAACCCATACAGTATAGAGGGACACTACTCAAACATTTATTAGTAAGAATCTGTCTCCCCCTAGAAGTAAGGTGTGTTCCTTTCCAAGGGTCTAGTCTTTTAACCACGTTTTGAGTCACTGGTAAAAATGCCCTCATATTCAGATGATTATCACTAATAGGGATACCCAAATACTTCAAAAGGCAACTCCCCTAAGGCACAATTTAACATGTTAGCTATCTCTTCTTTTTCTCCCTACTAGGCCCCAAAAACAAAGACTTTGCTCTTGTATAAATTAATCTTGAGTCTTGACAACCATTCAAACAATATAGGATAAGCTTAAGATTTTTGATTAAGCTCTCACATCCATCAATCATAATAACAATATCATCTACATATTTGATGTGAGAAATCCTTCGGGAATTAGTTCCTCAAGTACTCCCTCTATGTGCCCCTTATGTATGGTCTTTTCCAACATAACCTCAAAGCATTTGCTACTAGATTAAAAAGTAATGAGGATAAAAGGGTACCCTTACCTTAAGCCTCTAAAAGTTCTAAAATAACTACACCTTTCCACATTCATATTGACAAACACTCTCCCCTTTTGCATTATCCATCACCCACAAAATCCATTATGTTGGGAACCCTTTATCCACCATAATTTGTTCTAGAAAATACCACCTAACTTTGTCATAGGCCTTCTTGAAATCAATCTTTAGGATCAATCCACTCCTCTTAGATCTCCTCAATTCATGAAGCACCACCACCCCTCTAGGATATTTTTCCTTTAACAAACCAACTCTAGTTCTTTCCAATGTTCCTTTTTGCAATAGGTACTAGTCTATTGGTTAAAACCTTAATAAACAATTTGTAGTCCACATTTAACAAGCAAACTGGCCTATATTGTCTGATGCTATTAGCTTTCCTTAAAAAAACTCGATATGCAAGGGAAGACAACCCTTGAGTATTACATTAAGAAGAAGACCTTCTCACGCTGTAAGGACCGTGATGCCTAAGAGGGGGGAGGGGTGAATTTGGCAACTTAAAACTCTATTTCTATCTATGGTCTCTTTTGCATTATCCATCACCCATCAAAGAATTAGGGGAGGTGAATTGGTGGGGGTTTGTTGCGGCCTCTGGGGCTATTGTTGCTTTTGACTTGGCGAGGGTACGCTGTCGATGGCATCAATGTTGATTGGCTCGCGCGAAGGTGTGGTGACCTTTGCATTGGCCTCGGAGGCGGTCAAGACTAAGCTCTCTGAGCTTCGGATTTCATTCTAAAATCGATGTCGGCTATGCAGTATTTTTCCATGATTTCATGAAGGTTCGCGATGCTGCTGGTTATCGGTTTTCTTGCGAGTCTTGAGGAGCAGGGCCTCGGGCGTGAGCCATTTACGACGGCTAGGATGACTACTTCGTCAGTTATGTTCGGGGTGCATGCTCGCAGGTGGATGAACCTTCACTAGTACTCCTGCAGCGGCTCTCTTTCTGCTTGTTTGCAATGGAAAAGGTCCATTGGGTGATTAGATGCGGCGCTGATGCCCTGAAGTTGGGGCATAGCTTGTCACGGAGGTCACCCTAGAACTTGATGGATCCTAGGCGTAGGTTGCTGTACCAGCTTTGAGCGATGTCCTAGGCTATGATTACAAAGGATTTTGCCATTGTGGCCTCGTCACCACCTGCTGTGGCTACTGTTGCTTCATAACTCATGATAAATTGCCTTGGGTCAACATTACCATCGTATCTTGGAAGGTTTTTGTAAGGTCCAAATGGCTAGAGGGGGGGTGAATAGCCTATTTAAAATTCTACAAGCTTCACTAAACAACCACGTTAGTATAAAAGATGGCTAAGCTTATTCTAGCACTAGCTCAACTACACTATGCAAGCCACCTATACAATTCTAGTGAAGCAAGGCTATGATCTCTAATACACACCAACAAGGCTAAGTCACTAAGCTACTTACTCCTATGTGATAAAAGCTACACTAGGCAAACTACATTAGAACTAGTACAAGAAAGTAAAGAGCAAGTGACTTGATTCTTATACCAACGATGTAGAGAAGTAATGCACTCGAAGAATCAATTACAAAGATCAACCACAAGAGAAATCCTCAGCAAAGAGATAACACAAGATTTTTACCGAGGTTCGCTTGCTTTCCGGCAAGCTACTCCTCGTTGTGGCGATGCACCCACTTGTCGGTTCGCGAGCTAATCAACTATCAAGAGTTGAGCCCTCGGCGGGCGCCGCACAACCGCACACAAGATGGGGATCCTCCAAGCCACGAGCTCCACTAGAGTATCCAATTTGCGAACTCCCGCGGGGAAGGATCAAGAACCCCTTACAACACTTGGTGAGGGCTCCAACAATCTTCAATTGCGAGCTCAATCACCTACGCTGCTCCAAGCCGTCTACCGTGTCGGGAAACACGGAAGAGTAACAAGAAATCCGCAGCAACTCGAAGATCAAGTGCCTCTAGAATGCAACTCTCAAGCAATGCACTTGAATCTCACTCAATCTCACACAAGATGTGCAACTATGCAAAGAGATGAGTGGAGGGGTTGTTCTCTAGCTCAAAGGATGTCTCTAGGTCTCAAAATGTGCAAGAGTTCCCCTCAAACCCCGGACATCCTCTATTTATAACGAAGGGGTACGCAGCTAGCCATTACCGGACGACTCAGTTGAAATCGCGCTGACCGGACGCTCCGGTCAGGGTGACCGGACGCGTCCGGTCACTACAGGACAAGCGAGAACAGTGCGCGTCAGAACTAGCCGTTGCCGTGACCGGACGCACTCAACCGTTTGACCGGACGCGACAGTGCCAGCGTCCGGTCGCGTTCCAGTAAGCTCCCGTCGAGACCGGACGCGTCCGATCGCACGTGACCGGACGCTCCGCGCGTCCGATCAACACTCTACCCTTCTGGACGCCTGACCGGACGCTCTGGTTTCGTGAGGGACCGGACGCGCCGGTCGAGCGCTCTACTTCAGCGCACAGGAGAACTGACCGGACGCGCTGGTCAGTCCAGACCAGCGTCCGGTCACAAACCCTAGCGCCCACACCGCGTTGAACTAACCGAGACCGCGTCCGGTGCAGCGTCCGGTCACTGTATTTTCAGTGATAAACAATTCGGATTTCCGCCACCTTTTCTCACCTCCGGCGCAATAGAAAATAGGCATTTCATTTCCTCGAAAACGCCTGAATCCCGCGCTCGCACGCTCGGCGGGAGGGAGAGCGAACCCCAAACCCCATACTACCGTTCAAACACCACCGCCTTCGCAAATGTGCCAACACCACCAAGTGTACACCATCAATGTGTATGTGTGTTAGGATTTTACAAACATTTTTCAAGGCGTTATGTTAGCTCTCAACTAGATCCTAATGCATATGCTCAAGACATTGATCTAGTGGCACTTGATTCCCGAGCTAACTGTGATTGCCCCTCTTGATAGTCGGCTATGTATCCTAAACCCGGTCAATCACTTCTCTACTCATCTTAGACCGGCAAAAAGAAAATCCTATGGTTATACCTTTGCCTTGCGCTCTTAGATCCTTCTCTTCCACTTGATCATCATGTCCATCATATTATGTGCGTCTCCACCATGATCTTGCTCATCATTTCATGCACCAAATCATGTGATCTTGTGGCCATCTCTCCATGCCATTTCCACCTCCATCACATGTTGCTTATGCCTAGCTTAATCACACTTGATACAATAGCATTAGCAACTTGGTGTCATTAATTACCAAAACCAAACTTGGGCTTTCAGTTTTGTGGGTTGTAGGCTAGTGGCCAGCTTTTTGTTTGGAGGGTGTGGGTTAGCGATGATTTTGGGTCATAAGGCATGGGTAGGGTTTGATTCCTTTGTGCTGGTTGTGGGTGGGGAGGATAGATGTTTTCTAGATATAACTGATGGAAGCGGAGGTTTGGTTGATGGGGGCGCGGAGGTGGTGGTGGATCATTTTGTCCGGGTGGTGGTGGGGGGTTTGACAGCGGAGCCTAGAGGAACTCCCAATCCATATGGTTATCAAGGTGGTGGTGCAAGAAAACAATGCCTCTAGTGAGGCAATGATAATGATAGAAAGAGAGGTGGCAATTTGGTTGCTTGGGAAGTAGTCATGAAGCCAAAAGGGAAAGGTGGGCTTGGTGTTTTGAATCTAAGACTGCAGAATGATGCCCCGCTTATGAAGCACTTAAATAAGTTCTATAATAGGGCAGATATTCCCTGGGTAAACTTGGTCTGGAGCAAATATTACACAACTAAGGTGCCACACGCTGCTAGGGAATTAGGATCCTTTTGGTGAAAGGATGTACTCAGGCTCAATGTCATTTTTAGAGGTATTACCTGGTGTGAACTGGGTAGTGGCTCCTCTATTTGCTTCTGGGATGATCTTTGGACCGACTTAGTGCTGTCACAAACTTACCCAAGATTGGGCCTCGTTTGCTAGAAATGAGGGAGCTTCAGTGATGGAGGTCATGCAAGCAGATGACCTAGATAGCTTATTTCTACTACCCCTTTCACAGCAGGCTTTCAAGGAGCTTGAGGAACAAAACCAAGTTACAAGATCTGCCATATGATGAAGATGCTATAGATAGATGGGTTCCCATTTGTCAGTTTTATTCCTAGGTGTTCAAGAACATAGATGCACACTCGGCCTTCAAAATCATCTGGAAGTCTAGGTGCATCCGCACATGTAAAGTTTTTTGCCTGGTTGGTCCTTGTAGATTGGCTCAACACCAAGACTATGCTGCGCAGGAGACACCTTGATGTCCAAGATGATGCCATGTGTTATGTGTGATAGTGGGGAAGAGGAGACCATTGATCATCTATTTTTTGACTGAGTTCGCAAAGTAATGCTGGGCAATCATAAATATCGACTGGGACATGTCACTACCTTTGTTGGACAGGTACACTCAGGCACGAGGAGCTCATTCCATCCCCTTCTTCACGGAAGCAACTTTGATAGCAGCATGGGAGCTATGGAAAGTGTGCAATGACAGAGTCTTCCAAAGGAGAGATCCAAGCCCTAGTATATGGTTATCAAATTTTAAGCACCAATGTAATCTTCAATCTGTTCATTTCAGAGATGATCTTAGGTCATCTTTTAGTGTTTGGCTAGATGCCTTTAGTTAATCTTGATGTAAGAAACACTCTATCCTTTTTTTAAAATTAATTAAAACTCCTGCACTGTGGGGATCTCCCCCACAATATTTTCGATAAAAAAAGGTCGACCTCGGCGTCAGCGAGGCATTCGTTCATTCTTCTAGCTGTTCTCTATCCTCGGCCGCTTTTTGCCTAATCACCCTCAGTCGGGCTTGCCTCTGTAGTGCTTCGAAGTGGCCCCTTTTCTGGTACAGCTCCTCATGCATCTGGTTAAGGGCCTCGAGTCCCCTTTCCTCTGCGTCCCCGTCGCTCGCCAGCTGTCACACCCCAAAATTTCTGTTTTGGGTTATGAATAGAGAACACTAAATTAAATAAACTATTTTTATGAATTTTGTAAAAGTTTCCAAGTTATGTTGCTCATACTTTAAACAATGAAAAATGTGATCTTCACAAACTTTTGGAATTGAATCTAATTTGTTTGTTGCATTCATGCTGAGTGCATTAATTTTATTGCGTGAAAAATGAATTTAAAAACTCATTTAAGCCTTGAATAGGTTTTATTCTATTAATAAAATTAAATGTTAAGCTTTGTTTGAAAAATAAATTTAAATGTACTTTTAAAAGGTATGTTTAAAAGTGACTAATTTAGAAAATCTCAAAGTGTCCAAATAAGTTCCAAGCTTCGTTTTAATTTAAAAGGGTTTAAAGTTGAGTTTCAAAATGGATTCAAAAATTTATAAAAAAGGTTTTTCTTTTTTTTTTCCTCTCTCTTTTCCGGTCTAAGCCATCATGTCACGCATGCATGGTCGTTTTCCTTCCTGAGCGCCAAGTCCTGCTCATGCATGCATGTTGATCCTGGTCAACACTAGCACGCCTCATCACCTCCCTGCTTAGTTTGGTCATCACGCTTTCAACAATACAGGGATGCAACCATGCATGTGTAAGGTCCAAATAGGCTAGAGGGGGTGAATAGCCTAATTAAAACTTCAACAAGAATTACTTAACCACAAGTTAGTACGAAAGGTGGCGAAGCAAAAAGCACTAGCTCTAACTAATTAAGCAAACCACCTACACAAGTCTAGTACAAGGCTATCCACTAAACACAACAACAACTACAAGCTAGATACAAGAAGTAATGCGAGAGAAGAGCTTCGAGTGATTATACCGCCGTGTAGAGATGAGAAGTACCAATCAATCAATCATACAAGAGAAATCCTTGGAAAGAGAATGACATAAGAATTTATTCCGAGGTTCACTTGCTTCCCGGCAAGCTACTCCCCGTTGTGGCGATACACCCACTTATCGGTTCACGAGCTAATCGACTATCAAGAGTCAAGCCCTCGACGGGCACTGCACAACTGTACACAAGATGGGGATCCTCCAAGCCACGAGCTCCACTAAAGTATCCAATTCGCGAACTCCCACGGGGAAGGATCAAGAACCCCTTATAACACTTGGTGAGGGCTCCAACAATCTCCAATTGCGAGCTCAATCACCTCCACTGCTCCAAGCCGTCTACCGCGTCGGGAAATACGGAAGAGTAACAAGAAATCCGCAGCAACTCGAAGATCAAGTGCCTCTAGAATGCTACTCTCAAGTAATGCACTTGAATCTCACTCATTCTCACTCAAGATGTGCAACCAAGCAAAGAGATGAGTGGAGGGGTTGTTCTCTAGCTCAAAGGAAGTCTCAAGGTCTCAAAAATGTGCAAGAGTTGCCCCTAAACCCCGGCCAACTTCTATTTATAGCGAAGGGGTACGTAGCTAGCCGTTATCGGACGACGCAGTTAAAAACGAGATGACCGGACGTACCGGTCAGGGTGACCGGACGCGTCCGGTCACTATAGGACAAGCAACAACAGTGCGCGTCAGAAGTTACCGTTGCCGTGACCGGACGCGCTCCAGTGTTTGACTGGATGCGCTGCACCCGGCGTCCAGTCGGAGTCCAGAGAGCTCCCACCGTGACCGGATGCGTCCGATCAGCTCTACGTCAAGCACTGTACCAATGTGTGTTCGACCGGACGCGCTGGTTCCACGAGGGACCGGACGCGCTAGTCCACGACCCCCTTTCGCGCACATCTGCCTGCGGTTTGAACTGACCTGATGCACCTGCCGCGTCCGGTCACTTCGACCACAGCGTCCGGTCACTGTTTTTCAGTGAAAAACATTCCGGTCACGGACACGAGCGGCCTTGGAGACATATACATTAAAGATGATGATTCTTGTTATGTTAAGATGTTCATTTACTTATCGATTATACTTTATATTGATTATGTTTACATTGATCATGTGGTTATGGGAATAACTGCTACCTTGTCGCTATTAATTGCTAAACATGATATATACATAAATGTTAACCGCAATAAACCAGTGTCAGCTATTTGAGCCTCATGAACCCCTTGCTATATTTGTTGAGTTCGACATGGACTCATCCTTGCTATTTCCCCCACCCTCCAGTGTCCTCCAGTGTGTAGTAAGTTGCTGCTCAGAAGACAGATAAAAGTGTAGTGGAGTTTCCAAAAGTCTTGGATGTGCTTGGCATACGGAGCCCCCAGTCAGTCGTCCTTGAGAAGAATGGAGCCTGAAGTTTAGTCACTGTTCCGCGATATTCTGATGTAAGTGTTAATATAGCTATGTATACGTTATATAATAATATTGTTTCTAATACTTCTTCATTCTGACATATGTGTGGACTTCCTAGGTACACATATGACAAGCCTGGTTTTGTTCTTTAGAAAATCGGGTCTGACACATAATCATGCATTTGAAAAGAAAATAAAGAAATTCATAATCCTGCATTTGAAAAGATATTCACAATTATGCATTTGAAAATTTTAAGAAAAACACTTTATTAAAAAATGATAAAAATAAATAATGATGTTCACCAACACCTTTACTCATGCTTATCACCATTTGAATATACAAATTCATGTTTCTCTTGTTTGAGAAATATGCTATGGTTTGGTTATATTTACATGTGCACATGTGGTATATCCATAAGTATTTCAAATTAAGCATGGTGCTTAGGTTGAAATAGCTTTCTTTAATCAAAATTTAACATGGTGTTAGATTATGGTTAATGAATTTTGAGTACTACTTTCATAAACAATAGAAATAATCCATGATGGTGATAGATCAAGGCTAAAAATCTTTTGCAAATTTTACCATAGCCTTGCTTGAGTAAAGTTTTAATAAAGTTGGATAAAAAAATAAAATAAAACTTAAAAAAATATATATTATAAAATGCACCATCGTCACAAGAATTCAAATTCCATCTCAAGTGACGACAATAAAAGCTACACTACTCACAAAATTCAAATTCAAATTGTGAGTCATGGTAAGTATAATTCAAAAGGTGAGGAAGTCTTGCTCATAGACTTTAAACTTGATGAGCAACTATCTTTTTATTCTTGCATTCCACTGCATGTTTACTTTGAATAAGTCATGCATCCACTCCGTTTTGAGTTTTTGCATATCAAATCCACAACATGTTTAAATTTCATGCATATATCCATATTGCTTGCATTTAAAAAATAAATAAATAATATTCCTCACCATGATCATTCTCTATCTCCATTTGAATAAATCTCTATATGCTTTCATGATACCTTGGTCTACCATAGTATGCTTAGGTTTGGAGTATCTTTAAAACACCTTTTTAAGTTAAGCATGGTGCTTAGTTTAAAGAATGTTTTTCTCAAACCAAATCAGACATGGTGTCTAGTTTGCTTTTTGAAGCAAGAGGTGTGATAATCTTACTTTCAAAAGCTTTTTAAAGTAAGCATGGTGCTTAGTTTAAACTGCTTTCTGAGATCAATTTAGGCGTGGTGTCTAGTTTGATCTTTGAACCAAAAGTATGCCTAGTAGACATTGGCTATTTTGGACTAACCCTTGTAGAAAACTTTCAAATTTAATTCGGGGAAGTCAAAGAGATGAAGTCACATTGAAGATGAGAAAGGCATAAGTTGAACTCCAAATGACTTTGCGCAAAAAGACACGAATCATTCATCCTAGATGGAAGAGAGGTAAGCATCAACTTTTATCCACCTTGTATTTTGTTGCAAGTCACCTTTGCCTTGTACCATGTTAGAGTGCAGCCAACACATAAAAAAATGATGATAAACCAAAAACTATGCTAAAGTAATCCAAAAGAAATATCTTTTCTTTGGTATATATAAAAAAACCTTTCCTTAATGATGAAATACACATGTTTGAGTTTCAATTTTTGCTCGATACATCCTAATAACTCAACATATCATGTTCATAACATCTTGATTTCATGGTCTGAATAAAATGAACTCATCTTTCTGATTCCATCACCAATGTTATGAACAATGCATGTTATGTTAACTTGAACATATTAAACGTGCCCAAGGTTAGAGAAAAATGAACAAAGTTTTGGTTCTGTTGGTGTTTTTCCACCAACAGAGCCTATGCACTTAATCTCTACCTTGTCTGTATAAGCAGAACACACTTCGAATCAAGTGTGGGGGAGTCAATCTTCCAAATCCACCACCACACCGGCAAATAAGAAGAAGGAGGTGTGGAGTCCCAAGGAGACATCCGTACTCACTCCCCCGAGTATGGACAACCCTTCATCAAGCAAGCAATGAAGGGAGAGACAATCCTGTTCATAGGACTTAAAACTATGAACTCTCAATGCAGGTAAACGGTAGTTACCTTTTTTATTTTCTGCATTAAATAAAACATTACTAGTATAGTAATGATAAGACATGAAAACAACAAAAAGATTTATTTCTCAAAACTTAAACTTCATCCAGATACAATCATCTAGCTTGGGGGAGTGATGCTTGATTCGTCAACACCTCACAGGTTCCTAATGCAAGCATGGTGCGTGGATTATTCAATCTACTTTGATCATGCTAAGCTCTTAGTCTGATCATAGTGTTAGAATTGGTTGCATATGACATGGAAACAAAACATATTTCAAAACACATGATAAAATTTGATTACTCTTCTAAGTCTTATATGAAGCATGTTTTAGCTTGGAGCATGATTTAATCATCATGTCTTCATAGGCCTTTTAATCTAACATATGCAATGGTTGAAATGCCTACCTTGATTAAATTTCAAATTTGATCATTGTCCTAAAACTTGCCAAGTATAAAACTTTGAATGATTAACTAGACCAAAAATATTTACTGCTTTAAATAAATTCTTGCCTATACTAGTAAACTTTGGTTTGAAAATATGGTTCTTGCACAATCATGTTTTCATAGACTTCTTAAATTAATCGTGGTGCTTAGGTTGATTAGTCTACCTTAATCAAATTGAACAAATTGCTTAATTTGATTATTGTTCCAAAACTACTAAGTATAAGATGAGCTTAAAATATAAAAATTCATAAATAAATAAAATACATACCTCGGAGTCTTCACCAAGCAACTTCGGCTTTGAGCTAGCTTGGGGAGGGCCCCACTCAGGTATGGTTGCATGCATATTTATTTTCTGTTTGCATGTTTGTTTACCTCATGCATAGAAAAGAAAAATAAAAATATTAATAATATAAATATTAGCAATAATATAAATAAAATAAATAAAACAATTCCACTCCATACAATATGTGTTGTAGAAATGTTGATTCCATCCTTGTTGAAATGATGAATAGTTGCTCTGCCTTATATTTCATAGTATGCCTAGTTTATAGCTTAGCTTTCTCCAAAGTTTGAGTTTATTCGCTTAAATCATGTTTACTCTGAAAACCTGAATCTTGTAGGTAGCAAGTGCTTAATATAGTCTAAGTAATTGCGTGACATGATACAGAGAAATAAACCTTGCTATGACTTTGTTCCTACAAAAGACTTGTCATTAGGTGATTTCATTTTCAAAACTTAAAATCAAAAGTTCCTCAATGATCAAAATTCCTACCAAAGCCATATGACACATTTCATATACAAAACCTTAGTCATATGCTGCTTGCATTCATGGCGAGCTTTGTCAAATTGTTGCGACCAATGTTGAGATTCTTTTCATGCACCCATGATCAAGATTCACGTACACTTTATAAAAATAAAACTCTATGTCAAAACTTTTCTTCCAAAAGTGGTCAAAGAGAGCTTGGGCTATATATAAAAAGATGCCATGCCAAAGAAGCATGAGCCAATAAAAGATGTCATACCAAAAAGGTATGTGCCAAAAAAAGAGAGAAAACAATGGGTACTTAGGTGGCCGCCAAAAAGAGAGACAAAAATGGGTACAAAAGTACCCACAAAAAGTGAGAATAAAATATAGCCCAAGTTTTCGAAGATCTCAAAAGAAGAAAAGTATGACACATGAGTTCATGAAAATACAAAAATATTCACTTGCACAATCTTGATCAAAGTGTATGACTAGTTTCTCCTACGGTCCGGTTTTTGACTTAGCAACATGACATGATGCAAGTGGGCCACTTTCATCCATACCAAGATCCACAAAAGCCTATATAGATGGTAGGATGAAAGAAAGGCATAAGTCAAAAGCCTTTGGTGAATACATGTACACTTTGAGCGATTGAGTGTATCATTTGAGGAACTACATTTATCTTGTAAAACTTTCAAAACCTTCGGAATGATAGTCAATCGAAAGAACAAATGATAAGTAGCTCTATTTATCTGTTCTATCTTGCAACTACCCAAGACTAGAGAAGCTGAAAAGCTCCACAAGCTGCAAGGTAATATATGGGTAAGCAAGAAAGCCAATTCATTCAAATTGCGGTAGAAAACTTTGCTATAAGCTATGCATATTTCAAAATGTAATTGGCATTATAGCAACTCCTGATCAACAACCAACGTCTTAGCTTTTGCTCGAGGATGAGCAAAGGGTAAGCTTGGGGGAGTTTGTTGGCGGTCGTTATCGACAAATATTTACCACCAACATCCAACCAAAAAGGAGGAAATAAACATTGCTACACACATATACATGTGATAATGCCTTGTTTCCACTTGTACCCTAGAATTATCAGGAATGCAGAACATAGGGTGGAAACAAACAGAATAGGAGCAAGAATACGCTTTTCTGGAAAGCTAAAGGGGAGAAGAGAGAAGAAAGGCCAGTCCAGCATAGAATTGGGCCAAGCCCAACACACACAGCGTTACTAGCCTAGAGGAGAGGCGGCCACGCGAAGACAGGCCTGAGAGGGGCCAGCCAAGGTGCCGCCGCGCCCCCCGTGGCGCCGACATGGCTCGACCTCCTCCCACCGACTGCAATTAATGCAGTGAGGATGGTGCGGGCATGGGTTCCCTGAACCTGGCCTCCTAGGAGCCGGCCACAGCTACTATATAAGGAGGGGGAGGCCTCCTCATTTTCATCATCACATACACCATGTAGCTCATAGATCCCTCTCTCTCTCTCTCTCTCCCTCTCTCCCTTCCTCTCTCTCTCTTTCTCTCTCTTCCTTTTATCCTTTTGTAGTAGAAGAGCTTGCTATCATGAGGGGCTCACTCTTTGGAGAGAGACATTGATATCAATGGTATCTATTATTTCTCCAAAGTTTGTCCTATTTCATAGACTACAGTTCTTTTGTTATGTTCGTTGCATGTGATTAGAATATAGTTTGTTGCTATGATCTTTATGTTCCTAGCATATGAACTAGACTATAGTTTCATGCTTTGATCTTAACATTAGAACTTTAATCTAAATAATATTTTGTATATGAAAATAGATAGAGCTAGAGGATATATCCTTGTCCATGAGTTACTGTCCAGATATCCTAGATTAGCTATCCATTTGTAGGATCGTCGTCCGTTCCCGTGGCGGATGCTCTAGTAGAGGGCCCCTGATAAAGACGGGATAACCCTGTATAACACTAGAGTAGTAGTCGATAGTGTAGACGTGGTGTCTAGGCTAGAGGCTACCTTCGTTTGCCTCATACCCCACGGTCGAGGGGTAGGCGGGCAGGTGGTCACAGCCCTGTTCATCCCTTGTATTCCCCCATGTTCGGGTACGGCGTAGAGCTAGAAGCCGACGTAACTTGGCAGACCAGGTTATATCTGATGCCTAAAGCAAGTCAGTTGGTGATCTAGGTTGTCTCTGTTAGGACCCAAGCTCATGGCATAGACGTATTGCTCTGCTAAGAATATATCTTGCTTGCTCTTATAGGATCATTCTTTTATTCTTTATTCTTTCATTCCTTATTCTATCTTCTTTATCTAGAGCTCGTGGGTATGTATGATCACTATCCAAACCATAAACTGTTAACCCGGCTATGAACTTTGGTCTATCATATACACACATCTCACCATGGTATATATTTATGTTAATCCCTTTTGCCATCCTTTGGGAAAAATATAAATACGACACCCTGAATACTTTCGGATAAAATGCTACAATGATAATTCCGTGTGCTTGCGAAACCCGTTCTGTAATTGTGTAGAAATATCATTGAGGCGGTGTTTGACATCATTGCTAATTCTAGTAGTATGCTAAGAAACTCCAACAGACCCACACCCTCCTAAGACAGCATAGAGACCTTAGGGGCCTGGTACTATGTCTCATAGTCTCAGGACGCTAGTGGTACTCCGGCGTGGCCCTAGTTCTAAGTGGTAGGGTGGCATCGTATCTAGTTGGAAGGCAGCCGGAATCAGCCTAGACGAGGCGCATTGTCGATGATGGTGATCTTGTGGGTAGTGTAAACCTCTGCAGAGTTTCTGGATGATCGATCGATACATGTGCTAACTTGTTGGCTATGGACCTTTCCTGAGTCTGGCTTCACTTGATTAGAGAGAGGAGTCCTTTCTATCCTCCCCCGGGTTTCATGTTGGTTTCCGGCTTAGGCTGTTGAGGCAAGGTACGAGCGGGAGTCGTTCGTGTCGCCTAGAGAGTGTGAGAGTGTGGTGAGATGTGTGTGATGGGATGGGAGAACATGTGGAAGAGATGGGTTAAAACTTGATGAAATATTATTACTACTAAAATTGTGACTACTCGCATGGGAAAACCACAACCCCAAATAGGTCTTCTTGTTTACCCTATGCATTCCACATACCACAAAGCAATGCAAAGCATAGGGTGGGAGACGTGGCTAGTACAAATCGTACTGATAGATTTTTGGCAGGCTCTGAGCCTGAGTACGACTACGAAGGCGATGACTGGGAGGAGTAGTGGTTCCTTCCTTCGCTCAAGGTGGTTCGAGGAGGAGTTGCTCGCATTCGCTGCCGTCTACCTCTGTTGCTATTCCAGATGCTGAGTGAGAGTGTGTTTCTGCCCTACGAGATGATGAAATAAATGTGTAAACCTCTCTATTTGTACTCTTTTATTCGTGTATGACGATGTACCGACTGGAATTTGAATAATGTGACGGATTGTTCTATCACATTATACTATGAACCTGTGGATTTCCCTTTGAGGAAATCAGGATCGTTTCAACATGTGCGAGTTTTTCTGAGAAAACAGGAGGTACACCAAAAACCCTAAGTAATAACAGTTGTATGTGAAGTGTTATCATTACTCATGCAAATGCATTAGTCAATTGTATGTATATGATGACTTAATTTTTTTTTGCAGATATACAAGTGTCATCCAACGGAGAATCGCCTCACGAATGAAGAGCTCATAAACTTTGCGAGGACATGACGTGGCTCACCATGAAAGAAATAATTCACTAAATGTACATATTGCTAGGTTAGGTTAGCAGTCATTTCATATATCGTTTTGTCCAAGAAATAATTCCATCCTATCCTATGAGCAGTAAATTCCCATGTGCTAATCTCCGAGGCGTCCGGTCACCGATCGGGCTATTTTTTTTATTACTAATAGTATCATTTTATCTAGAAAATAATTTTATCCTGTCCCGTGAACGATAAATTCCCATGTGCTAATCGCTGTGGCGTCCGAACACCGATCATGCTATTTTTCTTATTATTAATAGTATCATTTCTGTCATGTCCCGTGAGCGGTAAATTCCACTGTGCTAATCACCGTGGTGTCCAGACACCAATCGGGCTATTTTTTTATTACTATTAGTATCATTTTGTTCAGAAAATAATTTCGTCCTGTCCCGTGAGCGGTAAATTCCCATGTGCTAATCACTATAGCATCCGGACACCATTTGGTTTATTTTTTATTATCGTTAGTATCATTTTGTCCAGGAAATAATTCCGTTCTTTCCCGTGAACGGTAAACTAGCCATGTGCTAATCTCCGGATCATCTAGTCGCCGGTCAGGCTATTCTTTTATTACTAATAGTATCATTTAGACGAGAAATTAATTTCATCATATCCCTGAGCGGTAAATTACCGCTCACGGTAAATTTTTATTACTAATAATATCATTTTGTTCAGAAAATAATTTCGTCCTGACCCGTGAGCGGTAATTTACTGTTTACAATAATTTTTTTTATTACATTGTATTCAGATTAACCTTTCCAACCAAAAAAATTGTGAACCTTATAGCATCTGAAATTTTATTTTGAACATTTTTGAATGTGTTGGTCAAGTAGTAAAAATTTTAGGAGATGCTCAAGTAGTAATTAATTGATTTTCATAAACGTGGTTAGTGATTTAAAATCTTCAAACAATGTAGTAATTAGTCAGATTCATATAGACCATGAACAACATCATTGAATCCATGCAACTAGTTTTGATTGAATAAAATTTTGTACACAAAAAATCCATCAGGATTAATCCAATCTAGTGGTAGCTGTTCATCTGTTTCTGAGAAGGGACCTGCTTCGAATCGTTTTGGCAAAAAAAAAAAAGTCCAACAAATTCACCAGAAAGCCGTGCACAGAATCGATTGGAATTCATCGTGCAAGGTCACTCATTTGCTGGTTGTTAGCAGGCAACAGCACACACGTTATTGTTATAGGAAACACCAAAAACACAAAGAAAAGGTGAGAGGAAACATTGGATATATCAAGAAAATCAGAAAGAAAAACGCAGGTTGCCTCAGGAGCCCGTCGTCGTCCTAACCCCCAGGCACCGCGAGCCTGCGACAGATTCCACCGTCGTTGCTGCCGCCATTGCCGGATGGGAGGGGCGTCGTTGCCACTGTTGTTGGGAGGGTCGCCTCACCTGGTGCGGGATGCCGGGAGAGGGTGCCACCGACGCCGCTCAGGGAGGCGCCGCTACCTTTTGGATCGGGAGGGACGCCGCCGCCAAGGTCGCCATCAAGCCCGACCCCCATACCTTCCCGCACGGATTAGCCAGTGGTGAGGTGCGGTACTGCGGGAGGTCGCCGCGCCATGCGCGTGGAGAAGAGCGCCGGTGAGGTCGAAGCATCTCGAGGATTTCTAGCAACACACTATGAGGCAGAGACCATCCCACCTGGACGAACACGGATATGCTCTGCTGCTCAGCTGCTGTCGCCGGTGATGACGTCTGGAGAAGCTCCGACGGCCCCAGGATGGCCTCGCCCTTGACGGATCTGCAGATATATGGAGGAAGAAGAGCGAAGGAGCGGATCAAATCGGATCACAGACCAAAAGCATGTATCCGCAAGCGGGCCACACCAACGGAAGTCCTTGGCAGAGCCGGCCCCCGCTCCACGTGCGCCGCCCCTCGGCAGGCGGGCCACTGCGTCCGCACGGAATGCTGCGGCGAGGTGGCTGGAGCCGCGGCGACGGTGAGGTGCGGGCGAGCTGGATGGTGTCGCGGCGACGGTGAGAGTTGCTGGCGAGATTTCTGCGACCCTCGACGACGGAGACGGATGTGGCGAGGTCATCGAAGAATGGAGGAATTGAGAAACGAGCGGCGGCCACGCGAGGAGTCTGGATGGGCTGCGGTTGACTGCAAGTCTGCAACGCGGGGTTCACGGGCCGGGATTCTAGGGCCATCGTCACGGACCAGAGCAAATAAACGACCAACTATTTAACTACTCCCGTGTGCTGACGGTAGGCCACGGTAATCGGTCCTGACTGATGTCGCCAGAGATGGGCGGCGCTACTCCGCGGCGATGAATACTATTCGAAGCCCAGGCTTCAGAATAGTGTATATATATATATAAATATAAATAATGAAAATTATTGCCTCTTTGTATACTGTGTACTAGTGGTTCATAAATTTGACTGGTACAACTATGGGCTCGTTCGGCTGGTCATATTTCAGCTGATTTCGGCTTATTTCTTTCTCACATAATACTGTTCAATCAGCCGAAATCAGCTGAAATTCTACCAGCCGAACACAGCCTATAGCTGATTGAAAGATTAGGCAAATGGAATGTGTCTTATCTCCATTTATTTGCTGCAAAATTTGACTCTCTGTAAGTGCATGGTGAAGCTAGTGATTAGGAATTAACTTATCCATGAGAAAAGAGGTGGGAAAATATAGGGGACTCTTGTGGCGGACGTACACGTACTATGGGAGGCGCATTAACGAAGACCTCTGGTTAAGGTCTCTGTAGTAGTGAATTTTGTGGCGGACGTACACGTACTACGGGAGAGTGAAACCAATACATTTTTTATCGATGTATATATTTCTCAAAAAAAGATAGAGAACATATATGAGAAGATGTCAAAGATGGTACTTACAACTTAGTAGTACAAGCCAAGGTTATATTGTAAAATAAAAATTCCATGTAGAAGCAGAAGCATGATGTACTACAATTCACTAAGAAATCGCAGGTAGACACGCACATTTTGGTACGACACAATACATCGTGCGCGCCAACATTATTTAGCAAGCGAGATATATATAGGTACTATATACGCCACTCAGTACGTAAGCCTGCCATCCAAGCATCGACGGGGGAAAGCAACATCGTCTCTCCTCAAACGCTTGCACTAGCTTATGGCAGCAGGTACGCCGCCCTTGGCGAGGTCGTAGTAGCCGTAGTTGCTTGTGAGCACGTACCCTCGAGCGAGCCGGAGCCGGCCGGCGCCGCCGACCACCGTGGACTCCCGCACCTTCGCCTCAATCTCGATCCGCCCCTTCACATCCAAGGAGCCGCTGCCGTCGTCCATCACCAGGTGCATGCTCAGGTCCGTCAAGGTGCCACGCTCCGCCACGCCTGCGCGGTGCCCACTCGGGGCGAGTCGCGCCCGGGCCCCACCGTGAGCGTGTTGCTGAACACCACGATGTCGCCAAACTGCCGCGGCGACGACGCGATGCTTGCGTCGAGCGGCCGCACCAGCGACCTGCCGGCGACGACGCGCGTGTTAGGACCTGCGGATGGCTGACGCTATGAACTCACTGATGCCCGGCGTTACCCGGTGCGCGGTCACCGTGAACCCTGTGGCGAGCACCGACACACGCGCGAAAGAGACAGCAGTTTCAACTGCGGATGGCACAGCCTTTTTTCTAATGCATTACTTGGTTTTAACCACGGGCTTGATCCATATCCCCCACCATGATGTGCAGCTGCACGGTGTGCCTCCTTTTGCGGACGCCTGTGCGACATGCACGGCGTGCTCACCATGGCGGGAGTCAGCCCTGAAGACGCGGTCATGGCGTGGCGACGTGCAGTCTCCGTCCCACCCAGGATTCTACGGAATTACAACATGCTTTGTAACAAAACCAAACGACTAGCTAATGCAACTACATGCTGATACAATGTTTGACACGATTACAAGATGCAAATGCAACATTTCACCCCCTTGATCTTGTCAAACTCTGATGACGCCTAGCTGTCTTCTCATCTCAGAAAAACGAACCCTCCCGAGCGGCATCGTCAGGATGTCTGCTAGCTGTTCGTCAGTGCTCACATGTTCAACATCTATCACTCCATTGCCAATACACTCCCTGATGTAGTGATATCGAGTATCTATATGCTTGCTTCTTTCATGATACACAGGATTCTTACTTAGCTCTTGAGCTGATCGGCTGTCAATGTAAAGCTTGAATTTTTGTCACCTCGGTGCAGGTCAGATCAGCTAATAGCCTGCTCAACCAAACCCCCTGACAAGCTCCTATTGCAGCAGCAATGTACTCAGACTCACAAGAAGACAGTGAGACCACCCTTTGTTTTTTGTGAAGTCCAAGTAACAATGTTTCCACCTAGGAAGTAAACCACACCAAATGTGCTCTTTCTCTTCTCTAGTTCCCCTGCATGATCATTGTCAGAGTAGCCAAGTAACTCTGAATGTCTCCCTTTGGAATACTTGCAGCCAAACTGAATTGTTCCTGCAATGTACCTAATTATTCTCTTGATAGCACTCCAATGTTCAGTATTTGGTGTCTCTATGAACCTGCTAACCATTCCAACAGAGAAGACAAGATCAGGTCTTGAGTTAACCAAGTACCTTAGGCTACCAACCACACTCTTGTACTTTGTTGCATTTACAACTACCTCTGGCTTGCCAGGCAGCAGCTTGATGTGCTGCTCCATCGGTGTATCCACTGGGTTGCACCCCTTCATACCACAAAACTCTACAATCTTTTCTGCATATGCACTCTGGCAAATGGTGATTGCACCTGGTTGCTGTTTCACCTCTATACCAAGATAGTAGCTCAATAACCCCAGATCACTCATGTTGAAGCTCTTCATCATCTACTGCTTAAACTCAGTTATGGCATTGCTGTTTGGCCCACAGATCATGAATCTCTCTCAAAAAAAAAAAAAGAAAAAAAAGAAAAAAAATAAAAAAAAAAGGAAAAAAAGAAATGTGGATAAAAAATGAAACAAAAAAATAAAAAAAGAAA
>CM039595.1:50037303-50066322 GCA_022457205.1 Saccharum spontaneum
CAGCTGCCATAAATCAGTTGGATATAGCAAGACGTTCCATCCTTTTCGCAAGAGGCTTGATCGAATTTGTGCACACATTGGGTCTCTGAACAATCACCTCATCACTATTTAGGTAGTAACAGTGTAACCATGGTTTTAAATAGCGAGCTAAGGCTAAAGTGTTTAGCGTTTTATAAACCGTAATTAGCGGACTTTAGCGGCAAAATAGCGATAAAATTGTGCATGAACGCAAATAGCGGCACAATTTTTTTCAAGCTATTTCGGGCTATAGCGGCAAAAATAGCGAGCTATTTAAAACCATGAGTGTAACACATAGTAGGTCCAATGGAAACCAACCGTTGTGAGGGAGAGGAACAATGGCCACCTCTCGAGTGACCCTATCACCCTACTATGCTTCCTCCTTGTGGCTTCGTCTTTCCTCGTTGCTGCAGCTTACAAGAATAGCGCTGCCGTCGATGATGGCGTCGTATCTGGCCCACACCTCCACTTCTACATGCACGATGACTACGGCAGCATGCACCCGACAGCCATGCGCTGTTGCACTTGCATCTTGTAATTGTGTCAAACATTGTATCAGCATGTAGTTGCATTAGCTAGTCGTTTGGTTTTGTCACAAAACATGTTGTAATTGCGAAGAATCGCGGGTGGGACGGAGACTGCACGTCGCCATGCCATGACCGTGTCTTCAGGGATGACTCCCACCATGGTGAGCATGTCGTGCATCAGTGCATGTCGCATGGGCGTCCGCAAAAGGAGGCGCACCATGCAGCTGCGCATCGTGGCGGGGAATGTGGATCAAGCCCATGGTTAAAACCAAGTAATGCATCAGAAAAAGGTTGTGCCATCCACAGTTGAAACTGCTGTCTCTTTCGTGTGTGTGTCAGTGCTCGCCCCTGGGTTCATGGTGACTGTGCACCGGGCAACGCCGGGCGTCAGTGAGTTCATAGCGTCAGCGATCTGTTGGTCCTAACAATTTGGTACCGGAGCAGGTTGATGTTCTACAGTGGTCCGTTAGCCCACCCCCAAGAACCTCCAAGGAAGAAGTTCGTGATCCCACGTAGGGAGCTAGTGAAGAAGATGGGTGATGGGTCGAGCTCTGGTGTCGGCGGTGGCATGAAGGAGAGCTTGCTGATGTGGCCCATGCTGACTCGCTCCAATTACATGGAGTGGGCCATGCTGATGCAGTGCAACTACGAGGCATTGGAGATTTGGGAGGTGATTGATCCAGGCATCAACCCTAAGCGGTCTCAAGATCTCCAAGCCATGGGTGCGCTTATGCGCTCGATGCCGAGGGAGATGTGGAAGACGTTGGGGAGTCGCAAGACAGTGAAGGAGGCGTGGGAGGTTGTGCAGACGATGCGCCTCGGTGCGGATCGGGTGAAGGATGTCAACGCTCAGAAGCTCTTGAAGGAGTTCGAGAACATCCAATTCAAGGAGGGGGAGATGATCGATGACTTTGGTATGCGCATCACCAGCCTCGTCGCCAATCTCAAGGCGCTCGGTGAGACGGTGGAGGACACACGCATAGTAAAGAAGTTCCTGCGAGTGGTGCCTCCCCGTTTCATCAGCGTCATTGTCTCCATTGAGATGTTCTGCGATCTTAAGATGCTCATCATGGAGGAGTTGATCGGGCGCCTACGCGCGACGGAGGAATGGTTCGACGACAAGGTTGAACAGATCGTCGACAAGGCGGGGCGTATGTTGTTGGCGGAAGAGAACTGGCTTGAGAAACACAAGCACCGTTTCCAAGCCGGTTCCAAGGAGGGCGGCAGCAGATCTAGTGGCGGCCAACCGAAGGGCAAGCAGCCGACGTGTTCTGATGGCGGCGCCTCGGGCACTATCAAGCTCACGTCCGAGGGCACACCAAGGTAGAAAGGACGTTGTCGCAATTGTGGCATCTGTGGCCACGGGGCGCAGGACTGCAAACGCCCAAAGAAGGAGAAGAAGGAGGCCAAGCAGCTGGAGGCGAACGTGGCTGTGGGCGGCGCGGAGCAACCGGCACTAATGCTGGTGATGTGTGACGTCGACATCGTGCGCGAGCCGACACAGATCGTCCACCTGGTGGAGAACGTGATCTCGGTGGACGTTCCCAATGGCGTGTGGGTGCTGGACACCGGCGCAAGCAATCACATGACCGAAACACGGTCGGCGCTGACACAACTCAATGACGGTGTTCGTGATACTGTGTGCTTTGGTGATGGGTCCTGCGTCGAGATTCATGGCATTGGCTCTGTGGTGATGGAAGGTCGCCACCATGAACATAAGGTACTAACTAACGTCTACTATATTCCCAAATTGAGAAGCAACATTGTTAGTTTGGGTTAGTTAGAGGAGAAGGGTTTTGAAGTCTCTCTGAAGAATGGCAAAATGCATGTGTTTGATCAAGAGCACTCACTGTTAATTTCTGCTCTAAGATCAAAATAGACTACACTGGCAAATTTGGTCTGGTACCCCCAGTGTGTTTGCTAGCACAGTCAGATAGTGAGTCATGGCATTGGCATGCTAGATTTGGTCACTTAGACTTTAGAGCTCTGCGTGATCTAAGTGGCATGAACATGGTTGAGGGTATGCCGATAGTAAAAAGAATAGAGCAAGTGTGTTATGGGTGTGTTCTTGGAAAACAACACAGACTTCCTTTTCCACAAGTGTCGAGTTATAGAGCAGAAAAGGGCTTAGAGCTTGTGCATGCTGATTTATGTGGTCACATCACTCCCAAGACCCTGTGTGGTTGTTCATATTTTCTGGTGGTGGTAGATGATCATAGTAGGTATATGTGGGTGGAGATGCTTAAGACAAAAGACCAGGCCTTAGAATATTTCAAGAAAATCAAACTGAGAGCTGAATTGGTATCAGATGGCAAGCTTAAAGTTTTGAGAACAGACAGGGGGAGAATTTACATCAAATATGTTCTCAGTTTTTCTGTGATGAGAGTGGAATCAAACACTACACTACTACACCTTACTCTCCCAAGCAGAATGGAGTAGTAGAGCGTCGAAACAAGACAGTGGTGGAGATGGCTAGGTATATGATGAAGTTAATGTAGGTTCCACTAAGATTTTGGGGTGAAGCAGTCTGTGCTGCAGTGTATGTTCTTAACTGGTCTCCTATAAAGAGCCTAAATAGCAAAACCCCATTTGAAGCTTGGCATGGAAGGAAGCCAAGGGCCGGTCACTTGAGAACTTTTGGTTGTGTAGCTCATGTGAAGTTGGTGGGTCCAGGTTTGAGTAAACTATCTAACAGATCTAGCAAAATGGTGTTCATAGGCTATGAGTCAGGCACTAAGGGCTATAGACTGTTTGATCCTGCTACTAACAAGTTGGTGGTGAGCAGGGATGTTATTTTTGAAGAAAATCAACCTTGGAATTGGAACAACTCAATGAGCAGCACAGATCAGCAAGAGACTGACACCTTCATTGTCCATTATGAGATGACTGTCCAAAATTCGATAACAGCTGAAAATGGTGAAAATGCAGTGCAACCTGCTGCAGATGTAGTGGGGGAGAATTAAGCTGGTCAAGGAGGTGTTGTGGGTCTTGATGAAGCAGCACCAAATTCTCCAAACACTCCAGGTACAAGTGCAGCACCTAACTAAGGGTGGGTAACACCACCAAGTCAAAATTTAGCAAACACTGAAGATGGGCCACAGAGGTTCAGAACATTGACAGATCTGTTTGACTCAACAGAGCAGGTGCATGACTTTGAGTACAGTGGAGTCTATATGCTGGCAGCTGATGAGCCAGTAAGTGTTGAAGAAGCTCTTGAAGAAGAGTGTTGGAAAAAGGCAATGTAGGAAGAGATGAATTCAATTCATCATAATCAAACTTGAGAAGTTTCAAAATTACCAAGTGGTCACAAGGCCATAGGCTTGAAGTGGATCTTCAAAGTGAAAAGAGATCTGGCTGGAAATGTGATGAAACATAAGGTCAAGCTTGTGGAAAAGGGGTATGCTCAAATTCAGGGGGTGGACTATGATGAGGTATTTGCTCCTGTGGCAAGAATGGAGTCTGTTAGGTTGTTGCTTGCTCTAGCAGCCTAAGGGGAGTGGGTGTTGACGGTCCTTAAGTATCAATTATAACTATCAAATAAATAGAGAAAAGGATCCAAATGAAACCAACACCTAGACTTAGGGTTTTATCTGACAGAATTCCACGAGTTTTGCTGTTTATCTATTTCTGCAGGGGGTTATCAGGAAATACGGAAGAAAGGCCCACATGTCGGATTAATGACGGGATATTAACCGAACACGTAATTATCTTACATCTAGAAGAGACCAGAAGCCACGAGAACGAACGGGAGGCGTAACGGAGCCGGACACAGGGCGCCCGCCCTGGCCCCGGAGCCAATCAGGCTCCGCCTCGAGGATTATGCTCCACCGACCTAGAGGATCAAGGAAAACCGTCCGTTCAATGTCGGTTTGATCAGACGGCCCAGATTCATCCGAAAGGGCTATATAAGCAAGGCCCGTGCCCCTGGAGGAGAGGCCCTCGTCTCATACTTCAAACCCTAATTCAGGAGGAGAGCCTCTGATCAAGCCCTAGAGCCACCACATCAACTAGATCTCTAGTTAGCATAGCTACATAGGATTAGAACTAGAAGGAGTCAATCTTCGATTGGTTCCCGGATCTGTCAAGAGGATTCTTGGTAATTCCTCTCTTGTTCTTCAATTGTTCATCATTGTTCTTCAATATTATGAATATGACTTTGTTCTATTTCAATATATTGATTATGACTTTTCTCTACTTGATTATATTTGCAATTATATTGTTCTTAGTTTATCATAGTTATATGCTTGGCTTAGTTAGATTAGAATTATATACATGCCTAGGATCGTATAGCGTTTATCCATGTGTACAGTGGGTGAATGATAACTATTGTGTAGACGTGGTGTCTATACCGTATTTATCTGCGATTGCACCCTATATGCCGGATTGTGGGGTAGTTCGCGATAGTGACAGCTTCGTTGATTCTTATATAGTCCCCCTCTCGTGTAAAGGGCAGGCAGAGCAACACTATTACAGGGGAGTGATTGCTATGTTCTTCATCTTCCTTGCTAATATTCACTATGCATGGATATAGTCTTTTCTCACCATGATTGCCAAGTATAATTGCACTAACTATGATATGCTAGACTTTATAGTTAATAATAACTTAGGGAATATCTTTGTAGTTCATCCTAATTCCATGCTAATGACTTGCTAGAATATCTGTTGAGGTGCTTATCATTATTATATGTGGCTAGCTGATCAGATTAATTATCTTTATCACCATTATCACTTTACCTTTACTTAATGTGACATTTATACCTGTATAAAGAGATTGATAAATACTCTCGGTTATACATGCAATGATGTGTACTCAGTTCCATATTCTCATTCCATTATCAACCATGATACTTAGAAATCCCTTCCCAGTGGTAAAAATATAAATAACGATACCTGGAATACTTCCCGGTTAAAATGCTACATCGGTATTAATCTGTGCGCTTGCAGATCCCTTTTATTATTTATCTTGATGAGCAAATGCATATTTCAATACCGTGTCTCTCATGTCATGCTGGGGATGACAACTTGGCTTAAGTGGCATGAGGGATAGGTTTGGCATTTTTGGCGCCGTTATCAGAATTAGAAAACTAAGTCTACTTTTGGTAGTGACGTTAAGAATGCCCAACAAGCATTTTTGGCGCCGTTGCCGGGGAAGGTTGATTACTAAGTAGGAATGAATATGGAACTTTGAGTCATCATTTGCATTACTAATCTGATCGAGCTTATCAATTCTCTTATACAGTTTTACCCCTGTATTTTCCATTTTGATTATTTATTGCAGGGTGATGCATGAATAGAAGACATCTTCCAGACAACTTTGTTGACGATCCCGAAGCCTTATTCAGAAGAACAAGAGCCAAGCTCAAGAAGACATCGTCAACACTTCAGCACAAAGCTTCATCCAAATCCGAAGACCGCCGAAGTTTCATCCGGAATTTGTCGACTGAATTCGAAGCCATGGCGAACAAGACGATCCGCGAGTTCTCAGCTCCCACTACGGACAACATCCGTACTGGACCTGCCGCGGCCATCGATAAGAACTTTGAGCTCAAGCCAGGGCTCATCAACATGGTGCAAGCTAACCAGTTCTGTGGGAAGCCACACGAAGATGCTAGTGCTCATCTTCAACACTTCCTGGAGATCTGCAGCACTTTCACCATGGCTGATGTCCCCAGAGACGCCATACTACTTCGCCTTTTCCCATTCTCACTGTTGGGGAGAGCGAAGCAGTGGTTCTACGCTACAAAGGAGAAGAACACTACGTGGGCACTCTGCTCCACGAACTTTCTGGCCAAATTCTTTCCCATGGGCAAGACCAATGCTCTCCGTGGGAAGATTACAAGTTTTCAGCAACAACATGATGAATCCGTTCCAGAAGCATGGGAGCGTTTCCAAGACTACATCCTAGAATGTCCCCATCATGGAATGGAAAGCTGGCTACTGATGCAGACATTTTATCATGGGCTCATTAACAGTGCCCGTGAAACCATGGATGCTGCAGCTGGAGGAGCATTCCTATCACTCACCATACCTCAAGCCACAGCTCTTGTGGAGAAGATGGCATCCAACCAAGGTTGGAATGAAGAAAGAACTCAGACACGCAAGAGAGGTGGAGGTATGCACCAGCTCAAGGAGGTAGACATGCTGTCTGCCAAGCTAGACCTACTCATGAAGAAGCTCGATGATCGAGCTGGAGAAAAGAAAGAAGTCATGCACGTCTACGACTCTCACATGACTTGTGAGGAGTGTGGAGGTACTAGACACTCGGGCAATCACTGTCCTGAGTTGCTGGAGGACGTGAACTACATCAACAATAACAACAACAACTACTACAACCGTCCTCAGCAGAATCAAGGTTGGAATCAACAGAGGCCTAACTACTCAGGTAATTACCAAGGTAACAATTCTTTCAATAATAATAATAATTATCCACCTTTGAGAGAGTTAGTATCCAACCTTTGAGAGGAAAGCTAATGGATAACCTGTCTAAGAAATTGGCATCTAATGATAAAATACTAGAAAATATAAATAATAGAATGGATAATTTCTCTACTGCCATCAAGAACCAGATTAGCTTTAATAAAATGATTGAATCTCAGTTGAATCAAATAGCTGCTGCTGTTCCTGCTACTAACCCCGGTATACCATCACAACCGGAAGGACTAGAATCTGCAAATCTTGTAGACATGTTTGATGCAGGAGATTACTGGAGTAACCCTATCGTGGAAGTAAGTACTGACCGTCTGCCGGTCAAGAGAGGCGATCCAGGACGCCCCGTCATCCCGATCTCCATCGGCATGCGAGACTTCCCAGAAGCACTCTGTGACTTTGGCTCCAGCGTCAACATCATGCCCAGGGTACTCTATGAAAAACTCTTTTCACAACCATTATTAGAAGCAACCATGTGTTTGCAGCTTGCAGATAGGACACTGAGTTTCCCGAGAGGAATATTGAAGAACATCTGTGTCCGAGTGGGTTCCTCGTACGCTCCAGCAGACTTCGTAGTGATAGAGACCGGTTCTGATGAGAGGGCTCCCGTCATCCTAGGGAGACCATTCCTGAACACCGCGGGAGCTGTCATCTATGCTAGTGCTGCCAAGATCAGTTTCTACATCAAGGGGAGGAAGGAAACGTTTTCCTTCAAGAACAAGACCGCACAAATCCCAGAGCAACCCCAATATGAACCAAGGAAGAGGACAAACAGGAGGAACAAGAACAAGAAGCAAGTATGGACCGAGACAGCTAAGATGGTCACTGCCGTGCACAAAGGTCAAGATCGCCAACTCAAGTCACCGTTCTTGCCTAAGAAGGACGACCCAGGTATGCCAAGCATTTATTGCTCCATTAATGGGTCCCACTTCTACAAGACACTTTGCGACACTGGGTCGGGCGTCAACATAATGGCCAAGGTCACCTATGAACTTCTGTTCGGAACCATGCCCTTAAACCCAACATATATTCAGCTCCAAATGGCAGATCAGACATTCCGACAGGTCGAAGGTACAGTAACTGACGTCCCTGTCAAGATAGACGATCACTTTGTCCATACAGACTTTCAGGTTATTGACATGGGAGAAGATGAATATGATCCACCCATCATCCTTGGAAGACCATTCCTTAGTACTGTCAAAGCAATCATTTACATTGGAACTGGAGAAGTCCACATGCACTTCCCCTCTGAGAAGGTACGTCTTTACTTTACTGACCCTAACTATGTATTTGAAGAATCCAAGCAGGTCAGGACAAGAAGAAGGCGGCGTAACCACAATCAGAAGCAATAGGTCATCAAGGACGGATGGGCAGATTATGAAGGAGAAGTGGTAAGATCTGAAGACATACCACTCAACCAACACTGTCCTGAGGAGACCAAAGCACCGAGACAGGTATGGAAAGAAAAGACAGTTGTACATGAAGAAGAGGCGCTGCCGGAACCACCGACTACGCCATCCACCGAGTCCCAGGACGACTGAACGAATAAGAGTCCCGTTCGGAGGATTTAAAAACACCGAACGCCTTGCCAAGAGGTAACTTGGTAGTTATCCTTTCCTTTTAATTATTTACTTTATCTTAAATAGTTTGCTTAGTTAATCATATTCATACTATCTTAAAAAGAAAATAAAAATGTTAAAAACCCTAAAGCCCCATGTGAGTATGCGAGTGGCATAAAACCCATAAGTACATTCATTGTGGTGGCATAAAAATATATATATATATAATAAATACATAAATATTTTCTTCTGCTTTATAAAAGAAAAAAAACATAAAAAATCAAGGAGGCTCAGCATGATAAAGGCTAGATATTTATGCTAACACTTAATCAGTTCCACAAAGCTTTGTTGTCTATTTGAGCTTCACAGAATTTAAGGAGACTAGCAGACAGAGGACATTCTAATCGCTGTCAGGGTGCTGCCGACTTTCAATTACATCTCCGCCATCTGCTAGCTACATCAGAAGAGATTATGTCAAGATCCAGCTTGGGGGAGAGCACCCCCATTATCTTGCTAAGTATTTCTATCTTTATCTTTATATTTATATATACTTCTACCCTATAAAAATAAAAATATACATAACTATGAAAAAAACCAAATAAAGATTTTGTGCTTATATATATACCTATATCTTTTGCTTAGTGTGTTTTAATAAATAAATAAAGTGGCTATGCTAAACTGAATCTAGATAATAATAAAACTCTAGCATGGATATGATGAATAGTTGCTTTGCCTAACTTTCAAATTTGAAGTCCTCTCTCTAAGTTTAGACATAACTGTTATCATTTAAAGCTTGCTCTAAACCTGAACTTGTGGGAAGAGAACTTGATCTAAAGTCTAAGTTGTTAACGGATATGATATGGGAAGGTTGAGCTGCTGTTTATCTATTCCTAGAGATGCTAGAATTCTAGAGAATTTTATCTTTGAAAATCTTAAAATGCTACATGATGAGTTCCTGTATGATGAGAGTTTAAGTTCCTACCACAGCCATACATACATGCTTGCTAGACTTTAAGCCATACCTTTACTTTTTACTGCTTATGAGCATTGAGTGTAGTCAAGCTGTGTAGACCCTTAGGAGCTTGTCATGCGGTTAAAATCAAGATTCACTTGCACGATCACTCATACATGCTGCTTCTACTCCGGAAGTACGCATCCACATATATCCACTCATTCTCATCTCCAGATCCACATAAAATTATTCTACTCCTAATCCGGGAGAGAATAGCCAAAAATATTTTCCCATTCTTGTTATCCCCTGTGAAATAAATGCTCAAGCTATTTTGGTTACTACCACTTGCTATATTGTTCTAAGGAGATGAGTGCTCTATACGAGGAAATAAAAAGGGGCAAGTGCCCGGAACCTCGAAAAGAAAAAGATACGAGGAAATAAAAAGGAGCAAGTGCTCGGAACCTCGATGAAAAAAAAAAGAAAAAGTGTGAGAAGAGAGGTAAAAATGGACAAGTGTCCGACAGTAGAATTAGGGGTACAAGATACCCACCTGAGAGGAAAAAAAATATAGAGCACCTCATTCTCCTCAAGAGCTTTCAAAAGCAAGAAAGGTACGTATCCCCTCAAAAAGAGCAAAAGTAGAATTAGACTTTCATCATTGTTATCATCACTACCACCATACACCATTTATTCGCCACACATGCACATCTTGATTTGACTTATTGGCTTGTTTCTCTGGATCCATGGTTTGACTATGCAATAAATGTCTTGTAAGTATGTATACTTTATCTCCCACCGATGAGCTCCAGATATCAAAAGCCTTATTAGAATAGGATGAGAGAGAAGGCAATGTCACTCTGCCTTATACCACAAATACTACATACTTTGCTTTGAGAGAAGGCAGACATCATTACTGCCTTGGTGAGGATCCAGAAATACCGCAAAAGAGAGACCTGAGAGAGTCATACAAGGAATCTCTGAGTTTTATTTGAAAATCTACAAAAAAAACTCCAGAGCTATAGCTGATCAAGAATAAGAGACATGGCGCTTGACTAGACTGTTCTATCTTTTAACCGCTCAAGACAAAGGTGACGGTTGCAAGCCCCATGGTGAAAGGTATAATGAGTAAGTTTTAAGTCTTGACAGTTTACTTTAACTCAGAGATGAGACTCTATTTGAAAGCATGTGTACCGTCAAAATTCAAAGGCATTTCAGCAACTACTGAGTCTCTCCTTGCTCAGGGACGAGCAAGAGGTAAGCTTGGGGGAGTTTGTTGACGGTCCTTAAGTATCAATTATAACTATCAAATAAATAGAGAAAAGGATCCAAATGAAACCAACACCTAGACTTAGGGTTTTATCTGACAGAATTCCACGAGTTTTGCTGTTTATCTATTTCTGCAGGGGGTTATCAGGAAATACGGAAGAAAGGCCCACATGTCGGATTAATGACGGGATATTAACCGAACACGTAATTATCTTACATCTAGAAGAGTCCAGAAGCCACGAGAACGAACGGGAGGCGTAACGGAGCCGGACACAGGGCGCCCGCCCAGGTCCTTAGGGCGCCCGCCCTGGCCCCGGAGCCAATCAGGCTCCGCCTCGAGGATTATGCTCCACCGACCTAGAGGATCAAGGAAAACCGTCCGTTCAATGTCGGTTTGATCAGACGGCCCAGATTCATCCGAAAGGGCTATATAAGCAAGGCCCCTGCCCCTGGAGGAGAGGCCCTCGTCTCATACTTCAAACCCTAATTCAGGAGGAGAGCCTCTGATCAAGCCCTAGAGCCACCACATCAACTAGATCTCTAGTTAGCATAGCTACATAGGATTAGAACTAGAAGGAGTCAATCTTCGATTGGTTCCCGGATCTGTCAAGAGGATTCTTGGTAATTCCTCTCTTGTTCTTCAATTGTTCATCATTGTTCTTCAATATTATGAATATGACTTTGTTCTATTTCAATATATTGATTATGACTTTGCTCTACTTGATTATATTTGCAATTATATTGTTCTTAGTTTATCATAGTTATATGCTTGGCTTAGTTAGATTGGAATTATATACATGCCTAGGATCGTATAGCGTTTATCCATGTGTACAGTGGGTGAATGATAACTATTGTGTAGACGTGGTGTCTATACCGTATTTATCTGCGATTGCACCCTATATGCCGGATTGTGGGGTAGTTCGCGATAGTGACAGCTTCGTTGATTCTTATATAGTCCCCCTCTCGTGTAAAGGGCAGGCAGAGCAACACTATTACAGGGGAGTGATTGCTATGTTCTTCATCTTCCTTGCTAATATTCACTATGCATGGATATAGTCTTTTCTCACCATGATTGCCAAGTATAATTGCACTAACTATGATATGCTAGACTTTATAGTTAATAATAACTTAGGGAATATCTTTGTAGTTCATCCTAATTCCATGCTAATGACTTGCTAGAATATCTGTTGAGGTGCTTATCATTATTATATGTGGCTAGCTGATCAGATTAATTATCTTTATCACCATTATCACTTTACCTTTACTTAATGTGACATTTATACCTGTATAAAGAGATTGATAAATACTCTCGGTTATACATGCAATGATGTGTACTCAGTTCCATATTCTCATTCCATTATCAACCATGATACTTAGAAATCCCTTCCCAGTGGTAAAAATATAAATAACGATACCTGGAATACTTCCCGGTTAAAATGCTACATCGGTATTAATCTGTGCGCTTGCAGATCCCTTTTATTATTTATCTTGATGAGCAAATGCATATTTCAATACCGCGTCTCTCATGTCATGCTGGGGATGACAACTTGGCTTAAGTGGCATGAGGGATAGGTTTGGCATTTTTGGCGCCGTTATCAGAATTAGAAAACTAAGTCTACTTTTGGTAGTGACGTTAAGAATGCCCAACAGTGGGAAGTGCATCATATGGATGTAAAGTCTGCCTTTCTGAATGGTGATCTTGTGGAGGAAGTTTATGCACATCAACCACCAGGCTTTGTTGACTCTAGTTCTGCAAGGAAAGTTTTGAGACTGAAAAAGGCCATGTATGGTCTGAAGTAGGCACCCAGAGCCTAGAATGTTAGGCTTGATCAAGAGTTGGTGAAGTTGGGTTTCAACAGGAGTATGAGGAGCATGTTGTATATAGAAGAGGGATAGATGCTTCACTACTGCTTGTTGGGGTTTATGTGGATAATCTCATGATCTGTGGGCCAAACAGCAATGCCATAACTGAGTTTAAGCAGTAGATGATGAAGAGCTTCAACATGAGTGATCTGGGGTTATTGAGCTACTATCTTGGTATAGAGGTGAAACAGCAACCAGGTGCAATCACCATTTGCCAGAGTGCATATGCAGAAAAGATTGTAGAGTTTTGTGGTATGAAGGGGTGCAACCCAGTGGATACACCGATGGAGCAGCACATCAAGCTGCTGCCTGGCAAGCCAGAGGTAGTTGTAAATGCAACAAAGTACAAGAGTGTGGTTGGTAGCCTAAGGTACTTGGTTAACTCAAGACCTGATCTTGTCTTCTCTGTTGGAATGGTTAGCAGGTTCATAGAGACACCAAATACTGAACATTGGAGTGCTATCAAGAGAATAATTAGGTACATTGCAGGAACAATTCAGTTTGGCTGCAAGTATTCCAAAGGGAGACATTCAGAGTTACTTGGCTACTCTGACAATGATCATGCAGGGGAACTAGAGAAGAGAAAGAGCACATTTGGTGTGGTTTACTTCCTAGGTGGAAACATTGTTACTTGGACTTCACAAAAAACAAAGGGTGGTCTCACTGTCTTCTTGTGAGTCTGAGTACATTGCTGCTGCAATAGGAGCTTGTCAGGGGGTTTGGTTGAGCAGGCTATTAGCTGATCTGACCTGCACCGAGGTGACAAAAATTCAAGCTTTACATTGACAGCCGATCAGCTCAAGAGCTAAGTAAGAATCCTGTGTATCATGAAAGAAGCAAGCATATAGATACTCGATATCACTACATCAGGGAGTGTATTGGCAATGGAGTGATAGATGTTGAACATGTGAGCACTGACGAACAGCTAGCAGACATCCTGACGATGCCGCTCGGGAGGGTTCGTTTTTCTGAGATGAGAAGACAGCTAGGCGTCATCAGAGTTTGACAAGATCAAGGGGGTGAAATGTTGCATTTGCATCTTGTAATCGTGTCAAACATTGTATCAGCATGTAGTTGCATTAGCTAGTCGTTTGGTTTTGTTACAAAGCATGTTGTAATTCCGTAGAATCCTGGGTGGGACGGAGACTGCACGTCGCCACGCCATGACCGCGTCTTCAGGGCTGACTCCCGCCATGGTGAGCACGCCGTGCATGTCGCACAGGCGTCCGCAAAAGGAGGCACACCGTGCAGCTGCACATCATGGTGGGGGATATGGATCAAGCCCGTGGTTAAAACCAAGTAATGCATTAGAAAAAAGGCTGTGCCATCCGCAGTTGAAACTGCTGTCTCTTTCGCGCGTGTGTCGGTGCTCGCCACAGGGTTCACGGTGACCGCGCACCGGGTAACGCCGGGCATCAGTGAGTTCATAGCGTCAGCCATCCGCAGGTCCTAACACGCGCGTCGTCGCCGGCAGGTCGCTGGTGCGGCCGCTCGACGCAAGCATCGCGTCGTCGCCGCGGCAGTTTGGCGACATCGTGGTGTTCAGCAACACGCTCACGGTGGGGCCCGGGCGCGACTCGCCCCGAGTGGGCACCGCGCAGGCGTGGCGGAGCGTGGCACCTTGACGGACCTGAGCATGCACCTGGTGATGGACGACGGCAGCGGCTCCTTGGATGTGAAGGGGCGGATCGAGATTGAGGCGAAGGTGCGGGAGTCCACGGTGGTCGGCGGCGCCGGCCGGCTCCGGCTCGCTCGAGGGTACGTGCTCACAAGCAACTACGGCTACTACGACCTCGCCAAGGGCGGCGTACCTGCTGCCATAAGCTAGTGCAAGCGTTTGAGGAGAGACGATGTTGCTTTCCCCCGTCGATGCTTGGATGGCAGGCTTACGTACTGAGTGGCGTATATAGTACCTATATATATCTCGCTTGCTAAATAATGTTGGCGCGCACGATGTATTGTGTCGTACCAAAATGTGCGTGTCTACCTGCGATTTCTTAGTGAATTGTAGTACATCATGCTTCTGCTTCTACATGGAATTTTTATTTTACAATATAACCTTGGCTTGTACTACTAAGTTGTAAGTACCATCTTTGACATCTTCTCATATATGTTCTCTATCTTTTTTTGAGAAATATATACATCGATAAAAAATGTATTGGTTTCACTCTCCCGTAGTACGTGTACGTCCGCCACAAAATTCACTACTACAGAGACCTTAACCAGAGGTCTTCGTTAATGCGCCTCCCATAGTACGTGTACGTCCGCCACAAGAGTCCCCTATATTTTCCCACCTCTTTTCTCATGGATAAGTTAATTCCTAATCACTAGCTTCACCATGCACTTACAGAGAGTCAAATTTTGCAGCAAATAAATGGAGATAAGACACATTCCATTTGCCTAATCTTTCAATCAGCTATAGGCTGTGTTCGGCTGGTAGAATTTCAGCTGATTTCGGCTGATTGAACAGTATTATGTGAGAAAGAAATAAGCCGAAATCAGCTGAAATATGACCAGCCGAACGAGCCCATAGTTGTACCAGTCAAATTTATGAACCACTAGTACACAGTATACAAAGAGGCAATAATTTTCATTATTTATATTTATATATATATATACACTATTCTGAAGCCTGGGCTTCGAATAGTATTCATCGCCGCGGAGTAGCGCCGCCCATCTCTGGCGACATCAGTCAGGACCGATTACCGTGGCCTACCGTCAGCACACGGGAGTAGTTAAATAGTTGGTCGTTTATTTGCTCTGGTCCGTGACGATGGCCCTAGAATCCCGGCCCGTGAACCCCGCGTTGCAGACTTGCAGTCAACCGCAGCCCATCCAGACTCCTCGCGTGGCCGCCGCTCGTTTCTCAATTCCTCCATTCTTCGATGACCTCGCCACATCCGTCTCCGTCGTCGAGGGTCGCAGAAATCTCGCCAGCAACTCTCACCGTCGCCGCGACACCATCCAGCTCGCCCGCACCTCACCGTCGCCGCGGCTCCAGCCACCTCGCCGCAGCATTCCGTGCGGACGCAGTGGCCCGCCTGCCGAGGGGCGGCGCACGTGGAGCGGGGGCCGGCTCTGCCAAGGACTTCCGTTGGTGTGGCCCGCTTGCGGATACATGCTTTTGGTCTGTGATCCGATTTGATCCGCTCCTTCGCTCTTCTTCCTCCATATATCTGCAGATCCGTCAAGGGCGAGGCCATCCTGGGGCCGTCGGAGCTTCTCCAGACGTCATCACCGGCGACAGCAGCTGAGCAGCAGAGCATATCCGTGTTCGTCCAGGTGGGATGGTCTCTGCCTCATAGTGTGTTGCTAGAAATCCTCGAGATGCTTCGACCTCACCGGCGCTCTTCTCCACGCGCATGGCGCGGCGACCTCCCGCAGTACCGCACCTCACCACTGGCTAATCCGTGCGGGAAGGTATGGGGGTCGGGCTTGATGGCGACCTTGGCGGCGGCGTCCCTCCCGATCCAAAAGGTAGCGGCGCCTCCCTGAGCGGCGTCGGTGGCACCCTCTCCCGGCATCCCGCACCAGGTGAGGCGACCCTCCCAACAACAGTGGCAACGACGCCCCTCCCATCCGGCAATGGCGGCAGCAACGACGGTGGAATCTGTCGCAGGCTCGCGGTGCCTGGGGGTTAGGACGACGACGGGCTCCTGAGGCAACCTGCGTTTTTCTTTCTGATTTTCTTGATATATCCAATGTTTCCTCTCACCTTTTCTTTGTGTTTTTGGTGTTTCCTATAACAATAACGTGTGTGCTGTTGCCTGCTAACAACCAGCAAATGAGTGACCTTGCACGATGAATTCCAATCGATTCTGTGCACGGCTTTCTGGTGAATTTGTTGGACTTTTTTTTTTTTGCCAAAACGATTCGAAGCAGGTCCCTTCTCAGAAACAGATGAACAGCTACCACTAGATTGGATTAATCCTGATGGATTTTTTGTGTACAAAATTTTATTCAATCAAAACTAGTTGCATGGATTCAATGATGTTGTTCATGGTCTATATGAATCTGACTAATTACTACATTGTTTGAAGATTTTAAATCACTAACCACGTTTATGAAAATCAATTAATTACTACTTGAGCATCTCCTAAAATTTTTACTACTTGACCAACACATTCAAAAATGTTCAAAATAAAATTTCAGATGCTATAAGGTTCACAATTTTTTTGGTTGGAAAGGTTAATCTGAATACAATGTAATAAAAAAAATTATTGTAAACAGTAAATTACCGCTCACGGGTCAGGACGAAATTATTTTCTGAACAAAATGATATTATTAGTAATAAAAATTTACCGTGAGCGGTAATTTACCGCTCAGGGATATGATGAAATTAATTTCTCGTCTAAATGATACTATTAGTAATAAAAGAATAGCCTGACCGGCGACTAGATGATCCGGAGATTAGCACATGGCTAGTTTACCGTTCACGGGAAAGAACGGAATTATTTCCTGGACAAAATGATACTAACGATAATAAAAAATAAACCAAATGGTGTCCGGATGCTATAGTGATTAGCACATGGGAATTTACCGCTCACGGGACAGGACGAAATTATTTTCTGAACAAAATGATACTAATAGTAATAAAAAAATAGCCCGATTGGTGTCTGGACACCACGGTGATTAGCACAGTGGAATTTACCGCTCACGGGACATGACAGAAATGATACTATTAATAATAAGAAAAATAGCATGATCGGTGTTCGGACGCCACAGCGATTAGCACATGGGAATTTATCGTTCACGGGACAGGATAAAATTATTTTCTAGATAAAATGATACTATTAGTAATAAAAAAAATAGCCCGATCGGTGACCGGACGCCTCGGAGATTAGCACATGGGAATTTACTGCTCATAGGATAGGATGGAATTATTTCTTGGACAAAACGATATATGAAATGACTGCTAACCTAACCTAGCAATATGTACATTTAGTGAATTATTTCTTTCATGGTGAGCCACGTCATGTCCTCGCAAAGTTTATGAGCTCTTCATTCGTGAGGCGATTCTCCGTTGGATGACACTTGTATATCTGCAAAAAAAAATTAAGTCATCATATACATACAATTGACTAATGCATTTGCATGAGTAATGATAACACTTCACATACAACTGTTATTACTTAGGGTTTTTGGTGTACCTCCTGTTTTCTCAGAAAAACTCGCACATGTTGAAACGATCCTGATTTCCTCAAAGGGAAATCCACAGGTTCATAGTATAATGTGATAGAACAATCCGTCACATTATTCAAATTCCAGTCGGTACATCGTCATACACGAATAAAAGAGTACAAATAGAGAGGTTTACACATTTATTTCATCATCTCGTAGGGCAGAAACACACTCTCACTCAGCATCTGGAATAGCAACAGAGGTAGACGGCAGCGAATGCGAGCAACTCCTCCTCGAACCACCTTGAGCGAAGGAAGGAACCACTACTCCTCCCAGTCATCGCCTTCGTAGTCGTACTCAGGCTCAGAGCCTGCCAAAAATCTATCAGTACGATTTGTACTAGCCACGTCTCCCACCCTATGCTTTGCATTGCTTTGTGGTATGTGGAATGCATAGGGTAAACAAGAAGACCTATTTGGGGTTGTGGTTTTCCCATGCGAGTAGTCACAATTTTAGTAGTAATAATATTTCATCAAGTTTTAACCCATCTCTTCCACATGTTCTCCCATCCCATCACACACATCTCACCACACTCTCACACTCTCTAGGCGACACGAACGACTCCCGCTCGTACCTTGCCTCAACAGCCTAAGCCGGAAACCAACATGAAACCCGGGGGAGGATAGAAAGGACTCCTCTCTCTAATCAAGTGAAGCCAGACTCAGGAAAGGTCCATAGCCAACAAGTTAGCACATGTATCGATCGATCATCCAGAAACTCTGCAGAGGTTTACACTACCCACAAGATCACCATCATCGACAATGCGCCTCGTCTAGGCTGATTCCGGCTGCCTTCCAACTAGATACGATGCCACCCTACCACTTAGAACTAGGGCCACGCCGGAGTACCACTAGCGTCCTGAGACTATGAGACATAGTACCAGGCCCCTAAGGTCTCTATGCTGTCTTAGGAGGGTGTGGGTCTGTTGGAGTTTCTTAGCATACTACTAGAATTAGCAATGATGTCAAACACCGCCTCAATGATATTTCTACACAATTACAGAACGGGTTTCGCAAGCACACGGAATTATCATTGTAGCATTTTATCCGAAAGTATTCAGGGTGTCGTATTTATATTTTTCCCAAAGGATGGCAAAAGGGATTAACATAAATATATACCATGGTGAGATGTGTGTATATGATAGACCAAAGTTCATAGCCGGGTTAACAGTTTATGGTTTGGATAGTGATCATACATACCCACGAGCTCTAGATAAAGAAGATAGAATAAGGAATGAAAGAATAAAGAATAAAAGAATGATCCTATAAGAGCAAGCAAGATATATTCTTAGCAGAGCAATACGTCTATGCCATGAGCTTGGGTCCTAACAGAGACAACCTAGATCACCAACTGACTTGCTTTAGGCATCAGATATAACCTGGTCTGCCAAGTTACGTCGGCTTCTAGCTCTACGCCGTACCCGAACATGGGGGAATACAAGGGATGAACAGGGCTGTGACCACCTGCCCGCCTACCCCTCGACCGTGGGGTATGAGGCAAACGAAGGTAGCCTCTAGCCTAGACACCACGTCTACACTATCGACTACTACTCTAGTGTTATACAGGGTTATCCCGTCTTTATCAGGGGCCCTCTACTAGAGCATCCGCCACGGGAACGGACGACGATCCTACAAATGGATAGCTAATCTAGGATATCTGGACAGTAACTCATGGACAAGGATATATCCTCTAGCTCTATCTATTTTCATATACAAAATATTATTTAGATTAAAGTTCTAATGTTAAGATCAAAGCATGAAACTATAGTCTAGTTCATATGCTAGGAACATAAAGATCATAGCAACAAACTATATTCTAATCACATGCAACGAACATAACAAAAGAACTGTAGTCTATGAAATAGGACAAACTTTGGAGAAATAATAGATACCATTGATATCAATGTCTCTCTCCAAAGAGTGAGCCCCTCATGATAGCAAGCTCTTCTACTACAAAAGGATAAAAGGAAGAGAGAGAAAGAGAGAGAGAGGAAGGGAGAGAGGGAGAGAGAGAGAGAGAGAGGGATCTATGAGCTACATGGTGTATGTGATGATGAAAATGAGGAGGCCTCCCCCTCCTTATATAGTAGCTGTGGCCGGCTCCTAGGAGGCCAGGTTCAGGGAACCCATGCCCGCACCATCCTCACTGCATTAATTGCAGTCGGTGGGAGGAGGTCGAGCCATGTCGGCGCCACGGGGGGCGCGGCGGCACCTTGGCTGGCCCCTCTCAGGCCTGTCTTCGCGTGGCCGCCTCTCCTCTAGGCTAGTAACGCTGTGTGTGTTGGGCTTGGCCCAATTCTATGCTGGACTGGCCTTTCTTCTCTCTTCTCCCCTTTAGCTTTCCAGAAAAGCGTATTCTTGCTCCTATTCTGTTTGTTTCCACCCTATGTTCTGCATTCCTGATAATTCTAGGGTACAAGTGGAAACAAGGCATTATCACATGTATATGTGTGTAGCAATGTTTATTTCCTCCTTTTTGGTTGGATGTTGGTGGTAAATATTTGTCGATAACGACCGCCAACAAACTCCCCCAAGCTTACCCTTTGCTCATCCTCGAGCAAAAGCTAAGACGTTGGTTGTTGATCAGGAGTTGCTATAATGCCAATTACATTTTGAAATATGCATAGCTTATAGCAAAGTTTTCTACCGCAATTTGAATGAATTGGCTTTCTTGCTTACCCATATATTACCTTGCAGCTTGTGGAGCTTTTCAGCTTCTCTAGTCTTGGGTAGTTGCAAGATAGAACAGATAAATAGAGCTACTTATCATTTGTTCTTTCGATTGACTATCATTCCGAAGGTTTTGAAAGTTTTACAAGATAAATGTAGTTCCTCAAATGATACACTCAATCGCTCAAAGTGTACATGTATTCACCAAAGGCTTTTGACTTATGCCTTTCTTTCATCCTACCATCTATATAGGCTTTTGTGGATCTTGGTATGGATGAAAGTGGCCCACTTGCATCATGTCATGTTGCTAAGTCAAAAACCGGACCGTAGGAGAAACTAGTCATACACTTTGATCAAGATTGTGCAAGTGAATATTTTTGTATTTTCATGAACTCATGTGTCATACTTTTCTTCTTTTGAGATCTTCGAAAACTTGGGCTATATTTTATTCTCACTTTTTGTGGGTACTTTTGTACCCATTTTTGTCTCTCTTTTTGGCGGCCACCTAAGTACCCATTGTTTTCTCTCTTTTTTTGGCACATACCTTTTTGGTATGACATCTTTTATTGGCTCATGCTTCTTTGGCATGGCATCATTTTATATATAGCCCAAGCTCTCTTTGACCACTTTTGGAAGAAAAGTTTTGACATAGAGTTTTATTTTTATAAAGTGTACGTGAATCTTGATCATGGGTGCATGAAAAGAATCTCAACATTGGTCGCAACAATTTGACAAAGCTCGCCATGAATGCAAGCAGCATATGACTAAGGTTTTGTATATGAAATGTGTCATATGGCTTTGGTAGGAATTTTGATCATTGAGGAACTTTTGATTTTAAGTTTTGAAAATGAAATCACTAATGACAAGTCTTTTGTAGGAACAAAGTCATAGCAAGTTTATTTCTCTGTATCATGTCACGCAATTACTTAGACTATATTAAGCACTTGCTACCTACAAGATTCAGGTTTTCAGAGTAAACATGATTTAAGCGAATAAACTCAAACTTTGGAGAAAGCTAAGCTATAAACTAGGCATACTATGAAATATAAGGCAGAGCAACTATTCATCATTTCAACAAGGATGGAATCAACATTTCTACAACACATATGTATGGAGTGGAATTGTTTTATTTATTTTATTTATATTATTGCTAATATTTATATTATTAATATTTTTATTTTTCTTTTCTATGCATGAGGTAAACAAACATGCAAACAGAAAATAAATATGCATGCAACCATACCTGAGTGGGGCCCTCCCCAAGCTAGCTCAAAGCCGAAGTTGCTTGGTGAAGACTCCGAGGTATGTATTTTATTTATTTATGAATTTTTATATTTAAGCTCATCTTATACTTAGTAGTTTTGGAACAATAATCAAATTAAGCAATTTGTTCAATTTGATTAAGGTAGACTAATCAACCTAAGCACCACGATTAATTTAAGAAGTCTATGAAAACATGATTGTGCAAGAACCATATTTTCAAACCAAAGTTTACTAGTATAGGCAAGAATTTATTTAAAGCAGTAAATATTTTTGGTCTAGTTAATCATTCAAAGTTTTATACTTGGCAAGTTTTAGGACAATGATCAAATTTGAAATTTAATCAAGGTAGGCATTTCAACCATTGCATATGTTAGATTAAAAGGCCTATGAAGACATGATGATTAAATCATGCTCCAAGCTAAAACATGCTTCATATAAGACTTAGAAGAGTAATCAAATTTTATCATGTGTTTTGAAATATGTTTTGTTTCCATGTCATATGCAACCAATTCTAACACTATGAATCAGACTAAGAGCTTAGCATGATCAAAGTAGATTGAATAATCCACGCACCATGCTTGCATTAGGAACCTGTGAGGTGTTGACGAATCAAGCATCACTCCCCCAAGCTAGATGATTGTATCTGGATGAAGTTTAAGTTTTGAGAAATAAATCTTTTTGTTGTTTTCATGTCTTATCATTACTATACTAGTAATGTTTTATTTAATGCAGAAAATAAAAAAGGTAACTACCGTTTACCTGCATTGAGAGTTCATAGTTTTAAGTCCTATGAACAGGATTGTCTCTCCCTTCATTGCTTGCTTGATGAAGGGTTGTCCATACTCGGGGGAGTGAGTACGGATGTCTCCTTGGGACTCACACCTCCTTCTTCTTATTTGCCGGTGTGGTGGTGGATTTGGAAGATTGACTCCCCACACTTGATTCGAAGTGTGTTCTGCTTATACAGACAAGGTAGAGATTAAGTGCATAGGCTCTGTTGGTGGAAAAACCACCAACAGAACCAAAACTTTGTTCATTTTCTCTAACCTTGGCACGTTTAATATGTTCAAGTTAACATAACATGCATTGTTCATAACATTGGGTGATGGAATCAGAAAGATGAGTTCATTTTATTCAGACCATGAAATCAAGATGTATGAACATGATATGTTGAGTTATTAGGATGTATCGAGCAAAAATTGAAACTCAACATGGTATTTCATCATTAGGAAAGGTTTTTTATATATACCAAAGAAAAGATATTTCTTTGGGATTACTTTAGCATAGTTTTTGGTTTATCATCAATTTTTTATGTGTTGGCTGCACTCTAACATGGTACAAGGCAAAGGTGACTTGCAACAAAATACAAGGTGGATAAAAGTTGATGCTTACCTCTCTTCCATCTAGGATGAATGATTCGTGTCTTTTTGCGCAAAGTCATTTGGAGTTCAACTTATGCTTTCTCATCTTCAATGTGACTTCATCTCTTTGACTTCCCCGAATTAAATTTGAAAGTTTTCTACAAGGGTTAGTCAAAATAGCCAATGTCTACTAGGCATACTTTTGGTTCAAAGATCAACTAGACACCACGCCTAAATTGATCTCAGAAAGCAGTTTAAACTAAGCACCATGCTTACTTTAAAAAGCTTTTGAAAGTAAGATTATCACACCTCTTGCTTCAAAAGCAAACTAGACACCATTGTCTGATTTGGTTTGAGAAAACATTCTTTAAACTAAGCACCATGCTTAACTTAAAAAGGTGTTTTAAAGATACTCCAAACCTAAGCATACTATGGTAGACCAGGTATCATGAAAGCATATAGAGATTTATTCAAATGGAGATAGAGAATGATCATGGTGAGGAATATTATTTATTTATTTTTTAAATGCAAGCAATATGGATATATGCATGAAATTTAAACATGTTGTGGATTTGATATGCAAAAACTCAAAACGGAGTGGATGCATGACTTATTCAAAGTAAACATGCAGTGGAATGCAAGAATAAAAAGATAGTTGCTCATCAAGTTTAAAGTCTATGAGCAAGACTTCCTCACCTTTTGAATTATACTTACCATGACTCACAATTTGATTTGAATTTTGTGAGTAGTGTAGCTTTTATTGTCGTCACTGAGATGGAATTTGAATTCTTGTGACGATGGTGGCATTTTATATATATATTTTTTTAAGTTTTATTTTATTTTTTTATCCAACTTTATTAAAACCTTTACTCAAGCAAGGCTATGGTAAAATTTGCAAAAGATTTTTAGCCTTGATCTATCACCATCATGGATTATTCTATTGTTTATGAAAGTAGTACTCAAAATTCATTAACCATAATCTAACACCATGTTAAATTTTGATTAAAGAAAGCTATTTCAACCTAAGCACCATGCTTAATTTGAAATACTTATGGATATACCACATGTGCACATGTAAATATAACAAACCATAGCATATTTCTCAAACAGAGAAACATGAATTTGTATATTCAAATGGTGATAAGCATGAGTAAAGGTGTTGGTGAACATCATTATTTATTTTTATCATTTTTAATAAAGTGTTTTTCTTAAAATTTTCAAATGCATAATTGTGAATATCTTTTCAAATGCAGGTTATGAATTTCTTTATTTTCTTTTCAAATGCATGATTATGTGTCAGACCCGATTTTCTAAAGAACAAAACCAGGCTTGTCATATGTGTACCTAGGAAGTCCACACAATGTCAGAATGAAGAAGTATTAGAAACAATATTATTATATAACGTATACATAGCTATATTAACACTTACATCAGAATATCGCGGAACAGTGACTAAACTTCAGGCTCCATTCTTCTCAAGGACGACTGACTGGGGGCTCCGTATGCCAAGCACATCAAGACTTTTGGAAACTCCACTACACTTTTATCTGTCTCTGAGCAGCAACTTACTACACACTGGAGGACACTGGAGGGTGGGGGAAATAGCAAGGATGAGTCCATGTCGAACTCAACAAATATAGCAGGGGTTCATGAGGCTCAAATAGCTGACACTGGTTTATTGCGGTAACATTATGTATATATCATGTTTAGCATTAATAGCGACAAGGTAGCAGTTATTCCATAACCACATGATCAATGTAAACATAATCAATATAAGTATAATCGATAAGTAAATGAACATCTTAACATAACAAGAATCATCAGCTTTAATGTATATGTCTCCAAGGCCGCTCGTGTCCGTGACCGGAATGTTTTTCACTGAAAAACAGTGACCGGACGCTGTGGTCGAAGTGACCGGACGCGGCAGGTGCATCAGGTCAGTTCAAACCGCAGGCAGATGTGCGCGAAAGGGGGTCGTGGACTAGCGCGTCCGGTCCCTCGTGGAACCAGCGCGTCCGGTCGAACACACATTGGTACAGTGCTTGACGTAGAGCTGATCGGACGCATCCGGTCACGGTGGGAGCTCTCTGGACTCCGACTGGACGCCGGGTGCAGCGCATCCAGTCAAACACTGGAGCGCGTCCGGTCACGGCAACGGTAACTTCTGACGCGCACTGTTGTTGCTTGTCCTATAGTGACCGGACGCGTCCGGTCACCCTGACCGGTACGTCCGGTCATCTCGTTTTTAACTGCGTCGTCCGATAACGGCTAGCTACGTACCCCTTCGCTATAAATAGAAGTTGGCCGGGGTTTAGGGGGCAACTCTTCACATTTTTGAGACCTTGAGACTTCCTTTGAGCTAGAGAACAACCCCTCCACTCATCTCTTTGCTTGGTTGCACATCTTGAGTGAGAATGAGTGATTCAAGTGCATTACTTGAGAGTAGCATTCTAGAGGCACTTGATCTTCGAGTTGCTGCGGATTTCTTGTTACTCTTCCGTATTTTCCCGACGCGGTAGACGGCTTGGAGCTGTGGAGGTGATTGAGCTCGCAATTGGAGATTGTTGGAGCCCTCACCAAGTGTTATAAGGGGTTCTGATCCTTCCCCGTGGGAGTTCGCGAATTGGATACTTTAGTGGAGCTCGTGGCTTGGAGGATCCCCATCTTGTGTACAGTTGTGCAGTGCCCGTCGAGGGCTTGACTCTTGATAGTCGATTAGCTCGTGAACCGATAAGTGGGTGTATCGCCACAACGGGGAGTAGCTTGCCGGGAAGCAAGTGAACCTCGGAATAAATTCTTATGTCATTCTCTTTCCAAGGATTTCTCTGTATGATTGATTGATTGGTACTTCTCATCTCTACACGGCGGTATAAATCACTCGAAGCTCTTCTCTCGCATTACTTCTTGTATCTAGCTTGTAGTTGTTGTTGTGTTTAGTGGATAGCCTGGTACTAGACTTGTGTAGGTGGTTTGCTTAATTAGTTAGAGCTAGTGCTTTTTGCTTCGCCACCTTTCGTACTAACTTGTGGTTATGTAATTCTTGTTGAAGTTTTAATAGGCTATTCACCCCCTCTAGCCTATTTGGACCTTACACATGCATGGTTGCATCCCTGTATTGTTGAAAGCGTGATGACCAAACTAAGCAGGGAGGTGATGAGGCGTGCTAGTGTTGACCAGGATCAACATGCATGCATGAGCAGGACTTGGCGCTCAGGAAGGAAAACGACCATGCATGCGTGACATGATGGCTTAGACCGGAAAAGAGAGAGGAAAAAAAAAAGAAAAACCTTTTTTATAAATTTTGAATCCATTTTGAAACTCAACTTTAAACCCTTTTAAATTAAAACGAAGCTTGGAACTTATTTGGACACTTTGAGATTTTCTAAATTAGCACTTTTAAACATACCTTTTAAAAGTACATTTAAATTTATTTTTCAAACAAAGCTTAACATTTAATTTATTAATAGAATAAAACCTATTCAAGGCTTAAATGAGTTTTTAAATTCATTTTTCACGCAATAAAATTAATGCACTCAGCATGAATGCAACAAACAAATTAGATTCAATTCCAAAAGTTTGTGAAGATCACATTTTTCATTGTTTAAAGTATGAGCAACATAACTTGGAAACTTTTACAAAATTCATAAAAATAGTTTATTTAATTAGTGTTTCTCTATTCATAACCCAAAACAGAAATTTTGGGGTGTGACAGCTGGCGAGCGACGGGAGACGCAGAGGAAAGGGGGACTCGAGCCCTTAACCAGATGCATGAGGAGCTGTACCAGAAAAGGGGCCACTTACGAAGCACTACAGAGGCAAGCCCGACTGAGGGTGATTAGGCAAAAAGCGGCCGAGGATAGAGAACAGCTAGAAGAATGAACGAATGCCTCGCTGACGCCGAGGTCGACCTTTTTTTATCGAAAATATTGTGGGGAGATCCCCACAGTGCAGGAGTTTTAATTAATTTTAAAAAAGGATAGTGTGTTTCTTACATCAAGATTAACTAAGGCATCTAGCCAAACACTAAAAGATGACCTAAGATCATCTCTGAAATGAACAGATTGAAGATTACATTGTGCTTAAAATTTGATAACCATATACTAGGGCTTGATCTCTCCTTTGGAAGACTCTGTCATTGCACACTTTCCATAGCTCCCATGCTGCTATCAAAGTTGCTTCGTGAAGAAGGGGATGGAATGAGCTCCTCGTGCCTGAGTGTACCCTGTCCAACAAAGGTAGTGACATGTCCCAGTCGATATTTATGATTGCCCAGCATTACTTTGCGAACTCAGTCAAAAATAGATGATCAATGGTCTCCTCTTCCCCACTATCACACATAACACATGGCATCATCTTGGACATCAAGGTGTCTCCTGCGCAGCATAGTCTTGGTGTTGAGCCAATCTACAAGGACCAACCAGGCAAAAAACTTTACATGTGCGGATGCACCTAGACTTCAGATGATTTGAAGGCCGAGTGTGCATCTATGTTCTTGAACACCTAGGAATAAAACTGACAAATGGGAACCCATCTATCTATAGCATCTTCATCATATGGCAGATCTTGTAACTTGGTTTTGTTCCTCAAGCTCCTTGAAAGCCTGCTGTGAAAGGGGTAGTAGAAATAAGCTATCTAGGTCATCTGCTTGCATGACCTCCATCACTGAAGCTCCCTCATTTCTAGCAAACGAGGCCCAATCTTGGGTAAGTTTGTGACAGCACTAAGTCGGTCCAAAGATCATCCCAGAAGCAAATAGAGGAGCCACTACCCAGTTCACACCAGGTAAGTACCTCTAAAAATGACATTGAGCCTGAGTACATCCTTTCACCAAAGGATTCTAATTCCCTAGCAGCGTGTGGCACCTTAGTTGTGTAATATTTGCTCCAGACCAAGTTTACCCAGGGAATATCTGCCCTATTATAGAACTTATTTAAGTGCTTCATAAGCGGGGCATCATTCTGCAGTCTTAGATTCAAAACACCAAGCCCACCTTCCCTTTTGGCTTCATGACTACTTCCCAAGCAACCAAATTGCCACCTCTCTTTCTATCATTATCATTGCCTCACTAGAGCATTGTTTTCTTGCACCACCACCTTGATAACCATATGGATTGGGAGTTCCTCTAGGCTCCGCTGTCAAACCCCCCACCACCACCCGGACAAATGATCCACCACCACCTCCGCGCCCCATCAACCAAACCTCCGCTTCCATCAGTTATATCTAGAAAACATCTATCCTCCCCACCCACAACCAGCACAAAGGAATCAAACCCTACCCATGCCTTATGACCCAAAATCATCGCTAACCCACACCCTCCAAACAAAAAGCTGGCCACTAGCCTACAACCCACAAACTGAAAGCCCAAGTTTGGGTTTTGGTAATTAATGACACCAAGTTGCAATGCTATTGTATCAAGTGTGATTAAGCTAGGCATAAGCAACATGTGATGGAGGTGGAAATGGCATGGAGAGATGGCCACAAGATCACATGATTTGGTGCATGAAAATGATGAGCAAGATCATGGTGGAGACGCACATAATATGATGGACATGATGATCAAGTGGAAGAGAAGGATCTAAGAGCGCAAGGCAAAGGTATAACCATAGGATTTTCTTTTGCCGGTCTAAGATGAGTAGAGAAGTGATTGACCGGGTTTAGGATACATAGCCGACTATCCAGAGGGGCAATCACAGTTAGCTCGGGAATCAAGTGCCAGTTTTTGGGGGTTTTGGGTGGTGTGGGGGTTGGGGGGGGGGGGGGGGGGGGGGGGGGGGGGGGGGGGGGGGGGGGGGGGGGGGGGGGGGGTATGGGGGGGGGTTGGGGGGGGGTTTTGTTTTGGTTTTGGGGGGGGGGGGGGGGGGGGTTTTTTTTTGGGGGGAAGATGAGATGTTTGTCAATTCTTGAAGATACATATGCCTTAGGATCTAGTTGAGA